>JAVIAB010000125.1:17071356-17520123 GCA_032433765.1 Megaustenia siamemsis | reverse complement strand
ATTGGTTTATTGGTTATGGAAGGCCTCGGTTTCACAGCAAACGAATTAAAATCCATAATTGCTCAACCGCCCGTGCCAGTGGAATCATCCGAATTACTAACTCATCTCCCAAACAAAGAAAGGTAACTGTAGTTCCCATCGTAGCAGTCTCAGCACACGCCAAAAGACATAAGGCGAAACCGCGCAGAAAGTGAACACAGCCACTGTTCCCTGTCATCGATATCATCATTCATTGTAAACAAGCGGGATATCGAAGCAGGATCAAACGGATGAGACACACAGCTCACGGTGTGCACAGAGCACTTACTCAGTAGCTCCTGCAACAAGCCGGACTTGGATTATGAGGAAACTGCAAGAAGGAACACTTTTCAGACATAGCCTTCAATGGTTCCTGCCGCCTATCCACCATATACCATGGGAGTTCACGTCCTCCCGAAAAATGATGAGTCGTCAAGCCTTGATGATGTTAGGCCGTCATTGATGACTCCAATTCCAAACATATAGACACACAGTGGTGGTAATTATCATTTTCCAATCCAACAGAGCCACATGACCTGTAGTTAGTAAAACCACAGAGAGAATATGATTTTGTGACCTTCACTGATTCACTCTTAGATGTGAATGTGTAGTTTACACAAGAGGAGAAGTTTTCAACTACAGTGATCCCATTTAGGCAATTCTGGGATAGCAAGGCAAGTCTCCTTTATAGCAGCAGAACTTGATGTTCTCCGCTCCCTTCTTGTAGCTGCCGCCCACGATTATGATGTCTCATTAACTTGGATATCATTCAAGAACAATGTTAGATTAACATTCCATAGATATGGCTCTACTGATGAAATGCTTGGTGCAACAGTTGTATCAATCATACTGAGGCTCCTGGTCTGTGGTCATTATATCACAGACGGCACATGGTGTGTTATATTCAGTATTTCTTTCTGGGGTGTAAATATGTGGCACACACATGGAGAGTGGTTTGTGGTCACAGTAATCCCATTAAAGGCAATTCTAGGGTAGCATGGCATAGCTGTTTCAGAACAGCACAATCCTGTGATGTTTTCTGTGTCGCTATAAAGCTGCTGCTGCTACACAACCTGACCAATTATAGGTGTGGACATTATTCACTTGCAATGACAAAACTGCTTTGTTTACATCATAAACCTCTGGAAGCGAATCATTTATGGGACTAATAGTACAGTTTGTCTTCCATCGGGGATATCTTCATTGAGTCCCCCCAAAAAAAGTCTTTGGTTAAATTTTAGCACATATGCTTTTGGTTAAACACACAATGGCACTAACATCAAAACAATAACACCAGAGCTAAAATAGAATAGCAAAATGTTACATCTTCTCAATATTCCTATATGGTGCTGAAACATGGACATTAGACAAGAAAACAGAACAGAGAATTGACGCCTTTGAAATGTGGATATATAGAAGAATAGGTAGAATTGGATGGAAGGAAAGAAACAAATGACAAAGTCTTAAAACAACTAAAAATGAAAAGAGAACTTCTGAACACAATTAGAACAAGACAAATGCGATTCTTAGGCCATGTTAAAAGACACAACAGCCTACTGAAAGTGATCCTGGAGGAAAATACAAGGTAAAAGAGGCAGAGGCAGACCAAGATTAACATGGACGAGTAACATCAAAAGATGGACAATCAACCGATGACAACCTGCACATCAAAGCAAGAGATAGAGCAAAATGGCGCTCCATGGTAGCCAACCTTCGTTGCGGAGACGGCACTCAATGATGATGATGAATTATAATTGACTGAACCCCTACCTTTCTTATGCTTCTTCTTACTAATTATCCGCCTATATATATAGGCTAGTTTGTCTAATATTTAAAAACCAGCTAGCAGTTCTGAGTTTGACAATCTTCCAACATTTGGCAGTAAATTACGGCGATTGGTAATCAACCGCACAATTCCCTTCGATCAGAAGATCATATTAGGCCGATGGCGTCGTTTTTGTCACGCGTTATAATATATTTATAAATATTTAACACTAAAGCTAAACCTAACCCCGGACCCAACGCCCAATCAACAGATACTCCGAAATGATTACATGCCAGCGTAATGACCCAACGCCAAGAATGCGTAGACCACTGTATTTGGCAGACATATTTTAGGGACATCACTCTTCCAAACTGAAAGACTATATCTGATCAAACTAGGAAATTACCAAAGTTTGTTTAAATTCCTTTCTTTCTTTCTGATTTCACAAAATAACTACTCTCTTATCTGGGATAGAAAAATGTTAACTTGGTGTAGATGTTTGTGGTTTAAAGCATGCTGGAATATCTGCATGTTTCAGCCCAGCACACATGACTTTGGCATGACAATATTTTGGGTACTGAGTTATCTTCCCTCATCGCAATCCCTGCTCACTTAATTGGACTAGTTAGTCTGTTTCCAGCCTTACTACCAGCCATGAGTCACTGCTGAAATATCCCTTGAACAAGAGGTTGATACTGATGAAGTGTATTCTTTACTTTTTGGTTTGTTGGTTATAGACTATGCTGTCAGTTCTCTTTGTTATTTCATTGTAGTCAAATCATATATGCTTGTTGCCTCATTGTAGCAGAATACACTTGGGTGGCCTCGGTAGCCGAGTTGGGACAACCACCCGTCTTGACTACCGACGTTCGGACAACCTGTGTTCGATTCCCGCTGGGAGCAGTGTGAAGTGTACTCATGGTTGGAAAAATAAAAAATACCCCTACGGTCAACCAGCCGTTGGCAGAAATGGGTACCAGGGTTAACCTGGAAGGTGAGGAATGTTGCTTCGCATCTGAGTTTCAATGCTTGAGGCGACACTATACAGAAATCTCCGAACATTTCTGGATAGGCGGCCGAGCACATATGGTGTAGACTCGTGTGCTAAGACGCCGTTCAAGTTTCGTACTTTACCTTTACCTTAACAGTTACTTGTTTCTGATACTAGTTGATTTGATCATTTATATCTTTTCAGGAAAATAAACATATATTTCTTCTATTATACATTCAAAATGATTAGAAGCTGGATTAGAAGCTGTATTTTAAATGTTTAAACTGTAGATAAAATTTGAATATTGCATATCTCAAGACTTTCAAATGTACCAATATTTGATAATTTTACCAGCATTAAATACAAATGCGTACCTTACGTACATAAATGTTTACTTTGCTAAAAAAATATTTTTTTACTTATTGTGGTGTTTAGTGTCACAAATTGAAACCACTTCCATAAAATATCAATTTTAAGAATGAGTGGAATGTACCAGGATATCTTTGTCGGTATCACAGCTAATATTGAAGATTAGAACTTAAATGCCACTTTGAGATGAAAACATACAGATGTGAGTGATATATAATATCAGATGGAAGATGCACTGCAGAAATAAATAGCAGTATAGCTCAGGCCAAAATAGCATTTCAGAAAATGAAAAATATCTTATGCAACAAATCTATGTCACTAGAAATGAGAAAGAGAGTTCATTGATGCTATATAGAACCATTCTGACCTATGGAAGCGAATCATGGACAGTAGACAACAAAAATGAAAGACGATTAGAGGCCACAGAGATGGGATTTCTCAGAAGAATGTTGAAAGTGTCATGGACAGCTAAAAAGACCAATGAAGAAATTCTCAAAGGGCCAACACAAAAAGGGAGCTCCTAAAAAAACATCAGAAAGAAACAATCAACATTTTATGGGTACATCATGAGAAGAGGAAAGTTGGAATACTTGGTTACAACTGGCAAGATAGAAGGAAAGAGAGATCACGGACAACAAAGATAAAAATACTGGATAGTTTGGTGTCATGACATGAAAATGTCAACAACATAACTGATACGATGCACTGTGGATAGATTGTGGAAGGATATGATCGCTACGCCAACCTGTATGGCACATGATGATGATGTGAGTTATATATGCAAATGTTTGTTGTTTCACTCCTTGTAGGGTGCTCTGTACTTTATTTTAGTATTTTTTGGAGGGGGAGTTTTTTTTGACTTCTAGACACTTAGTGGTGAAGCAGTTGTGACCAGTGCTTTCATATAGCAGAAATTTGAGTCTTGACACAGCTCTGGTACCTTGATGATGGGCTCAGTCATTACCTAACCAAGTACAAGATGGTGGGTCTTAAACCCAAGGACTGTATTAAGAATGTGTGCCAAAATATCTTTGCTTAATCCCTTTCAACAGTGAACTGGTTAGTCGTAACTTTTAACAATGAACTGTTTAGTCTTGACTTTCAACAGTGAACTGGTTGGTCTTGACTTTCAAATGTGGCTATTATGTTCTAGCCTCATCAATATTCACTATGTAGTTGTTATGTTCTAGCCTCATCAATAGTTTTCACTATGTGGCTGTATGTTCTAGCCTCATCAATAGTTCACTATGTGGTTATTATGTTCTAGCCTCATCAACTGTTTATTATGTGATGTACAAGGGTGTAGTTTAAAAAAAATGTTCTGATTTCACAATTTTATGTGGGTGATGAGATATTTTGTAATCTTTAGACATGTCAGAAAATGTACTTTGGTTATGCAGTTGGTAGCGTGCCTGCTGGTCCTTTAGTTTCCTTGTAGCAACAGCACATTGAGTTGTTCATTGATCATTCTTTTTCCTTTGTCTTTTTCTGTCTTTCATTGCATCTTGTAAACTGACCATGGTCAATTCATCATAGCTGTTATTTCATGCACATATCAATGTAATTTTTTAAAGTTTATTTACCATGTCAGGAGCTTTATATGAGGATAATGTTTGTGATGGTTATAGCCGTTTTCTAGATACACTATTGTTTATGATTTGGTCTCTCTGTATGTAATGTCAAGTAATTTATTTTAGCACTACATTTCCCTATCTTGTATTTTCCTTTATAATTCTACCTTTTTTGGATCTGTGTTTTACATACATATAAGAATATTACTACATGCATTCGTCACATTTTATAATTTTATTTGCCTAGTTTATCTTGCCAGATTATCTTCAGTCTTCTCAGTACATTTGTTGAAGAGAAATAAGTCTTAATACAGAATTTGCCTGGTTTATCTTTCCCATATTATCTTCAGTCTTCTCAGTGCATTTGTTAAAGAGAAATAAGTCTTAATACAGAATTTGCCTGGTTTATATGATTTTTCCTCACTCAGAATAATAGTAGATGTGAAGGGATTTGTGCCTAAGTATTGTGGTGTATGACACATGTGGTGTTGGCGCCCCTATTTTTCCTTGACTGAGTGGTCAGTATCACGCCAGGTCAGTAAACTTCCTAAGAGAAAATATCTGGTACCCGTTCTCTGTTTTCTGAGACTGCGTGGACCCTGAGTGATGTTTCAGTTTGAAGAAAGTTGCATCTGAAAATCTGATCTAGTTTGTTCAGTCAACAGGGACAGCAGAAATAGGCTCAGATTTGAGTCAAGCTGGTGTACGCCAAATGTCCGATCTTATCTAATGAGTTTATGCCTGCCAACTGTGCTTCTTTTATGTTTTTTTTTTTTAAGTGTCTCTTTATATCTTTCTCTTTCCTGTATCCTGATGCTTCCCTTAGAAGAGTGTGTTTTGGAATTATCTTGTCTCTTCTCAGCACATGTCCGACATATCTCCATCTTTTTTCTTAATTGTAGATGAGATCTTTGGTTGCCTACAGCTATTTCTCTTATCTCAGTATTAGTCTTGAATTCATTCCATTGTGCACAGAGTACTATTCTTAGACATTTGTCTTCAAAAGCGATTACTTTTTTCTGTTTCCATTGACAGTTATACATGAATGCCTTGAATGCAAGGATTGCCTGGTGAATCAATTTTCATTTGTTTTGGTAAATCATCGTTATTACTTTTTGCTATCTTCATTCCTAATTCGTAATGATTGACACTTGTTACGACCATTCACTTTCTGCCTCTGTTTTTTTTGTCTGTACCTGGTAGCAGTTTGTGCTAAAGTTGCAGTTGCACTTGTTTACAAATACATGTATCTCCCCCCCCCCCCTTTTCCCCACAATGACGTAACCACAAGTGACACAGCTGGTAGGATAACGTGTGGTTTGCCATGTTTCATTCTGACTTTCACTCTCGGATCTAGTCACTGCTGAATAATGGGTCTGTAGGCGACCTAATTTATGTTGAAAAGTGGGCCAAGGTACTTGTTAGCTGCAACAACGACACACACACACACATGCAACCACACAATATGTCAAATGAGACCGTTTGCGCTCATGGTGGTATGTAAATCTCTCTGTCTC
Organism: Megaustenia siamemsis; assembly: GCA_032433765.1. NCBI lineage: Eukaryota > Metazoa > Mollusca > Gastropoda > Stylommatophora > Ariophantidae > Megaustenia > Megaustenia siamemsis. The sequence continues at coordinate 17,513,892 of JAVIAB010000125.1, read as the reverse complement.
ATCCGTGCTGGGTGTGTGGTGGCTAGATAGCACATTTTTTGAGGGGGAAAGTGTGTGCTACTGTCTATGTAAGTTGTGAATGTAGTTTCAGAGGTTAATATAAACTATGAATAGGTGGGAATTTTGTTTGTTGTGGGGAAAGGGGGGGGGTAAATTACGAGTTTAGCGTCGTAAATTTAGTTATCCCTTGATAGTTAATTTACTATATAAACTTAAATAGTAATTATTATATTATAGTTAGCTGAGTGGCAGTGTTCTCTAGCGTTTGGCTTTTCGTGGCAAGGCGCTGTGCCACTGAGTACGGGTTCGATCCTGCTTTGGTCCATATTTTATTTCTCTTGTTGATTATTTGTCATTTTTTTCCGAGCGCTTTAAACATACCTCTTCCTCTGAATTGATTCGCTGATTATCGCCTCGGAAGTTTCCCTCTATAATAATATAAATGACATAGATTGACTTGTCCATCTTATGATGTTACTCGTCCATGTTAGTCTTGGTCTGCCTCTGCCTCTTTTACCTGTATTTTTCCTTCCAATATTACTTTTAGTAGGCTGTTGTACATTACTAGAACATTTTATTTGAGGGTTTGAGTTAGGAAAACATAAGACTTAAGACTTTTCCCTCGTGTTCTTTCTCTTAGCGGAGATACGTTAAATCTACGAGGCTAAACTCGAAATTAACTTTTAAAAATTAAAAAAAATGTGTGACCCACTGGTTGAAGTTGCATCTGAGGTGTTTTAATTAAAACACCGACGTTTCCATGCACGGAAAATTGTGATTAGATGTAGTCCTAATCGTGTGATTGCGTGGGCAGTTCTGAGGACAGATTTTGCTATAAAATTCGTTCAGAAATTCGTGCCCACAGAGTTGATCAATTATCTCGGAAACTGTTTGATGGATTTCTGTCATTCTTTTTCACTAAATCTTATTTTTTTTCACCGGACCGTCAGATTTTATAACATTTAAGTACAAAGGTAATCTGAATTTTTCACTAAATCTTATTTTTTTTCACCGACCTTCAGATTTTTATAACATTTAAGTACAAAGGTAATCTGAATTTTGCACAAATCTTGTTTTGTTTTATAGTTTAGGAAAATATCAAACCGTGTGCTCTAAACATTCGATTTTACCGTAAATTATGTTAATTTTCTAACAAACCTCCCGTGGATTGCGTCTTACAAGTTACGGTTCAGTGTGCGCGAGATGGTGCTAAGATTGTTTGGAGAGCACGTGAAATTTGCCCTTTTAAACGGTGAGTTGATTACAAGAAATGTGGATATTGTAAAATCATAAAAATTAGGACAACCAAGAAAATCATATTTTTACATACCCCAAAAAGCAAACATCTTTCGTAAATGCATTGGGGGGGGGGGGGGGGAGGGGGGGGACTCAGACATAAGGTCGGTGACAAATAATATTTCGCGAAAAAGATTTGCAGAAATTCATCAAAAAAGTTTCCGAGATATCAATCTGTGGGCACGAATTTCTGAACGAACTATACAAACTTCTGTCATGAAGTCTGAGTAACAAAGTTTACACAAGCAGCTTCTGGTATATGGTGGATAGGCGGCAGGAAACCATTGAAGGCTATGCATGAAAAGTGTTCCTTGATGCAGTTTCCTCATATTCCAAGTCCATGGGGGACTGGTTGGTCTCAAGCAAGACACCGGCCTCGGGACAGAGAGGTTGTGGGTTCAAAAATCTCGGCTCCACCGGTTGGGATTTTTATTTATGATTTCTCTCAGCTTCAACCACCCTTGGTCTCAGCAGCAAGGCCCGGCTTGAAACGTCAGCTACTCATCGACGGAAAAAAAAACATGAGTACCTCCGTAGTCGGAGTTACCTGCCTGTGCGGCGAGGGACCCCTGTGCACACGGCTGCCAGGGAAAAATGGATTAACACGCAAATTCAGTTCTTAGTCTCTAGGGACTTCGTCAGAGTTGAAAGCTGGCGAACGCAACAACAATATTATATATGAATTTTTAGATAATAAACAAGGAATTATATTTCACCAAAACCAAGATAATCATTATCATGCACCATACCGTTGGCGTAGGCGATCATGTCCTTCTACAATCTTCTATCTACAGTGCATCGTATCAGTTCTGCTGTTGACTGCTTTCATGCCATGACTCCATGCTATCCAGTATTTTCTCTCTTTGTCGTCCGCGATCTCTCTTTCCTTTTATTTTGCCAGTTGTAACCAAGTATTCCAACTTTCCTCTTCTCATGATGTGCCCAAAACATGTTTATTGTTACTTTCTGATGTTTTTTAGGAGCTGCCTTTTTAGTGTTGGCCTCTTTGAGAACTTCCTCATTGGTCTTTTTAGCTGTCCAGGGAGCTTTCAACATTCTTCTGAGAAATCCCATCTCTGTGACCTCTAATCGTCTTTTCGTTTGTTTGTCTACTGTCGATGATTCGCTTCCATAGGTTAGAATTTGTTCTATAGCACCGATGACCTCTGTTTCTCATTTCTAGTAACACAGATTTGTTGCATAAGATATTATTCATTTCTGAAATGCTATTTTGGCCTGAGCTATTCTGCTTTTTATTTCCGTGGTGCATCTTCCATCCGATGTTTTATTGTGCCCAAGTATTTGACGCGTTGCACTTGTTTCAAATTTGTCCTGTTTATTTTTATATGCTGGTGATGATTGTTTCTACGATATGATCATTACTTGTTTTCTTACTATTGAGACCTTTCTTGATGCTTTCTTTTACTATTATGTTTTTTCATTTCTTGTAGTTCATTCACCAAGATAATGCAAGGCGTAAAGAGAATATAGTTTGATGACAGTTTACACTAATCAAATTGAGAGTGACGCACTGTGCGGCTTAACGTACATGACCGAAATCGGCATGGCTCATGGTGCGTTGAAACGTACGGAAAGAGTTAAGCTGTCTGGTATTTTTTCTCTTTGCTTCTCTCTTTCTCTTCGTCCCTCATTTATCTCAGTTGTTACAATATATTCCAGCTGTTCTCTTCTCATGACTATTTCCTATTACCGACTCCTAACGTCAATCGTTCTAGATCTGGTTAGTGATTCGATCTGCCACGAAATGTTTCCGCTTAAGCCAGATGTCCACGGTAAGCGGTGTAATCTCATCTAGGCTTATCAGAGACCATTAACCTGACTTTGTCTAAATGCCAGCCGTTAGCTGCGGCCGGCTTTGGAATAATGACCTTCAGGCGCTCGACTTTTACGACCTGGCTTTCATCATTACAACCAATCGTGTCCTTGATCTCAGCCGTGGTCACCTTTTTTTTTTCCTTTTTAAATAGGGGCGTCTCCCAGGCAGTTATTTGGACGTCGGGTGAAGGTATTTTAAGTCCCTTCATCTGTGATATAATGGAGAAGAATTGAATTAGTGCCGTGGCATTGGTGATTTGGGAGGGAGTCGCTGTATTGTCCTGGGATGATACCCGCAGCCAGACTTTCCAGCCACGATTGGTTCCCCCTAGCCTCATTGAACTCTGACCTCTCCATCTGGGTAGTTTTGTCACGGATATGTAGCCCAACTTGGACATGGGCGAATAATGATAATAAAGCCCCGTGTTACAATTGATCCCTTAAAATTACACTTGTGGTTTGAAAGACGAAAAAGAGTAGACCGCTTTTGTCAAAGTTTAGAAGTAAAACTCCTATCTTTTTACAATATGGTCAGTATTCTGAAATTACCCTGGGCAATGCCGGTGCTGCGAAGATCGTGTAGTGTGCTGAGATCTTTCTGTTTTTGAGAAAAGAGATTGAGCATTGGTTATTGGTTATGGAAGGCCTCGGTTTCACAGCAAACGAATTAAAATCCATAATTGCTCAACCGCCCGTGCCAGTGGAATCATCCGAATTACTAACTCATCTCCCAAACAAAGAAAGGTAACTGTAGTCCCCATCGTAGCAGTCTCAGCACACGCAAAAGACATAAGGCGAAACCGCGCAGAAAGTGAACACAGCAACTGTTCCCTGTCATACGATATCATCATTCATTGTAAACAAGCGGGATATCGAAGCAGGATCAAAACGGATGAGACACACAGCTCACGGTGTGCACAGAGCACTTAACTCAGTAGCTCCTGCAACAAGCCGGACTTGGAATATGAGGAAACTGCAAGAAGGAACACTTTCAGACATAGCCTTAATGGTTCCTGCCGCCTATCCACCATATACCATGGGAGTTCACGTCCTCCCGAAAATGATGATCGTCATAGCACTTGATGATGTTAGGCCGTCATTGATGACTCCAATTCCAAACATATAGACACACAGTGGTGGTAAGTTATCATTTCCAATCCAACAGAAGCCACATGACCTGTAGTTAGTAAAACCACAGAGAGAATATGATTTTGTGACCTTCACTGATTCACTCTTAGATGTGAATGTGTAGTTTACACAAGAGGAGAAGTTTTCAACTACAGTGATCCCATTTAAGGCAATTCTGGGATAGCAAGGCAAGTCTCCTTTATAGCAGCAGAACTTGATGTTCTCCGCTCCTTCTTGTAGCTGCCGCCACACGATTATGATGTCTCATTAACTTGGATATCATTCAAGAACAATGTTAGATTAACATTCCATAGATATGGCTCTACTGATGAAATGCTTGGTGCAACAGTTGTATCAATCATACTGGAGGCTCCTTCTGTGGTCATTAATATCACAGACGGCACATGGTGTTGTTATATTCAGTATTTCTTTCTGGGGTGTAAATATGTGGCACACACATGGAGAGTGGTTTGTGGTCACAGTAATCCCATTAAAGGCAATTCTAGGGTAGCATGGCATAGCTGTTTCAGAACAGCACAATCCTGTGATGTTTTCTGTGTTCGCTATAAAGCTGCTGCTGCTACACAATCCTGACCAATTATAGGTGTGGACATTATTCACTTGCAATGACAAAACTGCTTTGTTTACATCATAAACCTCTGGAAGGAATCATTTATGGGACTAATAGTACAGTTTATTCTTCCATCGGGGATATCTTCATTGAGTCCCCCCAAAAAAAGTCTTTGGTTAATTTTAGCACATATGCTTTTGAGTTAAACACACAATGAGCCCAATTCATAGATTCAAAATGATCTTTGCAATGCCATCCGTTTGCACAAGTAGGGTCCTTAGCTACCAACGTCCCAACGTCTGAAACGAATTAACGACTTTATCTACAGCGAAGGTTAACGAAACTGTGAACAAACATTTATGTTCAAACCCTTGAAAACATTTTTCAAAAATCTGCCAACTCGCAGCAATAAAATATATCGTGTTGTTCAATGTAAACATTGCTTAGTCCATAGCTCGAATATAAATAAGCTGCCATTTTGGTGCGTCCCTGACGTCATCCTCAAGCATTTGATTGAGCATTTCCTGTAAAGTGATGCGAGTTGTATGCACGAAGACACGCGCTCCACACTTCTCTCTCTCTCTCTCTCTCTGCCCAGGTTTCTGTGAATCAGTTCGGTTCAGTCCTTTGTTTATTAGGAGATCTGAGTATTTGCGGTCATCATCATTGCACTCCGAACATGTCCATAGGTGCTCATATCCCCTCCTCAGCAATTCCCTCAGTGTCCAGCGACTGACGACTCCAGTTCTATGTTGGTTGATAAGTCTTCTTACACGACCACTAAGTGTCTCATTTCTGGCTGTGCCCAACTTAACTCTCATTTCGATCATCCGATCATCCTCCATGATGTTTCTCCCCGACTTCTACTTGTTCTCTTGCTACCATCGATCCTGACGACTACAATATTCCAGTTTCATCTCATGTGTTCAGCACGGGGATAAAGCTTGGACACTACAACTCTGCTGTAAGGCTAGAAAAAAGTGAGAACAGAAACAAACGTGGTATGGTTTCAGCTAAGCCAGTTTGAAGGTGCTTGCTTTCTAATGTCCCAACTGTAGGCGGCTTTTTATGGGCGCAAGGTCGGATCTGTTTATGTCGTCTTTTATTACATAAAGCCGCAGGCATATTTTTTTTCATATCTTCCCTCTATATTCAATTACTTTGAGTGTTTTTTCCTTTGTGATAATAACAATAATATTGCATTGCTCCGACAATTCTGTAACAAGTTATATGCTGTTGTCTCCTGTTTGGCCATGACATTTGAACATATTTCTCCAGAATCTCGTCTCAGTTGTTCTGATTTGTTGTTTTATTTTAATGATTTCCTTATTGGCTTTCGATGTTCGGAAGCGTATACAAGAGTGGGTTCAGTATAATTATTTTAAATCTTTTTACAAATTGTCTCTTACCCAGGTGATAATGGTCGCTTTATGATGCTATTAGTCTTATTAGAGGTTGTATTTTGCATTCATCTGGATCCCATCAACTATCTACTACTTCCAAGTTTGAAAGAAAAATGTATTATTCTGTGTGGATCGGCGATGATCCCCCATCACTAGTAGCTTCCGCCAGTCGTAGTTTGATTGATTATGGATTTTTACGTCATTAGGACACGTTATTTTTTTTTCTTTTCTTTCACAGTGTATTCTATGAATCTGCTTCTTGCTTGAGTTGTGGCTTTAGAGTATTTTTCCAAAGATTGAGGTCTGCAGCTATCTCTTACCAAGGTTGCTTGCTTATGTTTGCCTGATGACCAAAGGAACACACCTATTCATCATCCGCCCTTAAAGGACGTTAAGTCGGCGTGACTGCACTGTGTTGTGGTTGCAGTATAATTGTGATATTTGCGCTTTTTGGACAATTAAGGAATACCAGACGAGGCCAAATGAAATGTAGAGAATCGGAAATAATCTCGAAACGTGGAACAAAATATATATTCTTGTCAGTATCCTTGACCTGTCTTTTGCCATCTACGGTCTCTATCTAGTTTATCCCGAAAATGAAATAAATAAGAGGTTTAAAAGTTATTCTTCGTATCAAGAGTTTACATAAACAGGTCTGTTCATGTTTGGAGTTAAACTAACGGCTTGCAAGATAACCAACAGAACTAATGTAGACAACGACCATGCACTTACACTATTTTATCTCTTATTTCACCTCTCTCTCTCCATTACCTCCCCTTACTCTCACAAAACAACTAATATCTGCCACAACGTTGCGCGTTAGTTACAACTTTAGTGAGATAGTAGCCAATATAGAAAGCACATTGTACGGTTCTCCGTTACAACTTTAGTGAGATAGTAGCCAATAGAAAGTACATTGTACGGTTCTCCGTTACAACTTTAGTGAGATAGTAGCCAATATAGAAAGCCATTGTACGGTTCTCCGTTACAACTTTAGTGAGATAGTAGCCAATATAGAAAGCACATTGTACGGTTCTCCTCCGATTTCAAAACTCTTATGTTAAATAGATAATGGGTATAGTTCAGTTTGTGATAACACGAGGATATGTTTGAGTCCTTTTACGGAGTCTATTATTGGATCTACTATGTTTGTATAGGTGATTTTTTGTTTTGTTTTGTTTTTAAATGTTTGTGATGTTTTAATGGATAATGCTTATGAAAGGACATTCAAATGTGTCCATTTCTGGTACCAGCTACTTCTAGTCAACGTGTGTGTGTATAAATAAATATAATGTGCCATACCGGTAGGCGATTGTGTCCTTTCGTGTTTGTAGTAGTGCATCGTGTCAATTCTGTTTGTCGCGCCACGACACCAGCTATCGTCTATTATCTTCCAACTTTGGGTGTCCGCGATCTATCTTTCTGGTGTATTTTTCCAGTTATTACAAAGTATCACCAACGTTTCTATTTTTATGATGTACCTGCAAATGTAGATTTTTTTTTTTTTTTTTTTTAAAAAGGAAACGCACATTTGTGTTGGCCTCTGGGAATTTTCTCGTTGGTCTCTTAAGTTGTCCAGGGAGCCATCTACATTTTACTGATAAATTCAATCTCTGAGGTCTATCATCGCCTATTCATTGTTGTCTACTGTCCTTGATTCGCTTCCACAGTCAGAATTTGCTCTATATAGCAGTGATAAACTCTTTCTCACTTCTTTTGATATAGACTTGTGGGCATGACATTTTCATTCTCTGAAATGCTACTTTGACCTGTGTAATAATTTTGCTTTTGTTTCTGTCTTGTAGTTAAGTGCTGATGTATTATTGTGCAGTATTTGTCGCTCTGAACTCTGTCTCCTGTGTGTGAGGGAGAGATTGATCTATTGATATTCATGAATAAATCATGACAGTATTGTTAACAGTGTAAATGAAATGTCAGTGGGACATTAGCTCGTTTAGACGATTTAAAAAAAAGATGTTTCCATAAAGCACGTAGAGTGACATTGACAGTAACCTTATATAGCGTTGCGTATCTTTGTATAATAACACAATTGTAGTGTCATTTGTATTGACACCGGCACCGCCGCAACCGTCCCAGAAGCTCGTTTATGTTATTCCAATTAAATTTTTTTTTTTAACACCGCATTGAAAGTGCTCTTTCTTATGTATCATCACGTTCATACTGAACACCGTTTTCTAATATTGCCTGCATCTCATCCCTAAATCATCATCAAGCACCGGGCCTGCTGGCGTAGGTGATCATGTCTCTCCACAACTTTCGATCTCGACAGTTATTTATCATTTCTGTTGTTGACCTTCTGCCAAGCCATTCTTTAAGCTGTCTGGTATTTTTTTCTCTTTGTTTCCCCTCTATCTCTTCGTCTCTCAATTTTCCCAGTTGTTACAATATATTCCAGTTGTTCTCTTCTCATTACATGGCCCAAAATGATGATTGTTTCTTCCTAATATGGAAATAGCTCTCTGTTTGCTTTCTTTGTACAATCATCACTAAATAAACAGTGATAATAATTATTAATGCGTACACACGTTCAAAGAAAGCATTCTTCAGCTCAAGGTTTGTCGTGACGCCACGCAGCTTGTCCTGATATGACACCGGCGATGACAACAAGATCGTCATATCCAGGGCGTGGATTTAACAGATGTTCAACAGTCATTTTTGCCTGTGCAATAGTCAAATTCATTAGAGGTCCCTATCTTTAAGGTTGGAAATATGGCAATCTGTTTCGGCGTGTTTTCTACAATTTGTTACTTGTCCTTTTCTGGTCAGCTGGTAGTAGGTTTCTTGTGGCAAGGCGATATGCCGAGGAGTACGGGTTCGATCCTGCTCCGGACCATCTATTGTTCTTTATTTTGTTTTCTGTTGTTGGTTGTTTGTGATTTTTTTTTCCGAGTTCTGTAACATAGTAACTTCCGACTGCTGTGACTTTGTAACTTCCGAGTGCTGTGACTTTGTAACTTCGAGTGCTGTGACTTTGTAACTTCTGAGTGCTGTGACTTTGTAACTTCCGAGTGCTGTGACTTTGTAACTTCCGAGTGCTTTAACTTTGTAACTTCCGAGTGCTGTAACTTAGTAACTTCCGAGTGCTGTAACTTAGTAACTTCCGAGTGCACAACTTAGTACGTCAGGCGAACCGGAATATCTCTTGTCCATGTGTCAGTTTTGGAGTCGCGATAGCTCAGTGTTAGTGAACTGGACTACAAAGGACAAGAGGTAGGGTTCGCTCCCAACCGACGGCACCGGTTCACCCAGCCTTAAAATGGGTACGGATTTTTTTCTGGGCAAGTAAAGCGGCACGGCGTAATACCGACCACATTACCCCAAAAATCATGTGACGACGTCTGTAAATTTATGGTCACTAACACCATATTCCCTATACGCCACTTGACGTGACGGGGGTACTTTTTAAAAAAAAAATGGTTCAGTTTTAACAACTCCGTAAGGTAGTAATAATAATAGGTGGCAATTACATCAACCAGATACAAGTACAACTCATGAAGAATCAAAGAGGTTTGTTGGAACAAATTCATGAACGAATGAAATGTAGAACTTTTCTATAAATGAACCTCTTCCCTGAAATGATTCGTTCATTTTTTTGATGGCCCTAATGTTCTATATTCATTTGTTTATGTATTTGTTCCAGACACACCTCCTTGATTCCTCATAAGTTGTACTTGTATCTGGCTGCTGTAATCTGCCACCTATTAATATTTGCTACTACCTTACTGGAGTTGTTTAAACCGACACATGGGCAAGAGATATTCCGGCGCCTGACCTAGTAAGTTATGAGGGAAGGCGGGAAGTAAATTGGTAGAAGAGCCCCATATCGGATGTCAGTTACTCCCGCTGCTGTGGAAAGCAGAGTTAGGCATAAATTCTTATTATACGTGCCCCCCCCCCCTGTAAAGCTGAATGCTACGTTGTGGGGGGGGGGGGACAAACTACATATGAAGTCAGAAATAATTATTAACTAAATATACAATTATATATCAGCTTTACTAAAATGAGTATATTGAATTTTCCGTAGCGCTACAGTAAAATAACGGTTTCTAACGATAAATACGCCTTTCTGGTTATTTTTTCAGTAACAAACATGAATAGAATAGGTAACAAATATATAGGACGGTGAACAGTCAATAATAATGATGGTAGAGGCGGTGTCAACAGCCAACTGTAGTTTTACTAAGGCCTGCGGCTGAGTGGGTTTTCCTGAAATCACCCAGAACTTGTGACATCTTCAGGCATAGTCATCTATAGATTTACAACAAAATATATCGATAGCTATGCTTCAGCTACAGCCAACTATAGATTTAACTAGGCTTTGAACTGAGATAGAGTTCCCGGAAAACCTCAAACTAGAGTGACGTTTTCAGCTTTACGAGCAGGGACGGTTGTGTATGAATGACGTCAGCCTCTATAGCTCCTATAACTGAAAACGTCACGCTAGTTGGAGGGCTTTCCGGTTTTATTTTCTGTCCCGCGGGCCTTATATTAAAGCTATAGTTTTTCTGTGCGTCAACACACACAGCTAATGGCAGCTGACGTCTTTTAATAACAACCGCCCTTGCTCACAATACTGAAAACGTCATAAGGTTTGAGTGGCCCTTTCAACCTGGCAGTTATTAAAACTATAGTTTCCCTGTTCGGGTTCCACTGCATAAATAAACGAGATGAGTATATACGGAAGGCCATGGCGCAGAAAGGGAAATCACGGCCTCCACCCGCGTGACGTTTTCAGCTATGCTAGCTATAGTCGGCTGTGTATTTCTAGCCACGACCGCCCTGCTCGCAAAGCTGAAAACGTCTCGCTAGTAGAGTTTCTGTGATTCTCCTTTCTGCTCGTTGGCTTTCCTCTATAGATGACCATGTAGAGTTAATATTGGCCTTCCTGTTTAGATGACCATGGTCAGTTATTATTGGACTTTCCTGTATAGATGACCATGGTCAGTTATTATGGCCTAAATCTTTAGATGACCATGGTCAGTTATTATTGGCCGTCCTCTATAGATGGTCATGGTAAGTTCTTATTGGCCTTAATCTTTAGATGACCATGGTCAGTTATTTTGCCTTCCTCTATAGATGCCATGTAGAGTTTCTATTGGCCTTCCTGTTTAGATGACCATGGTTAGTTACTATTGGCCTTCCTCTATAGATGGGGAGGTTTTCCAACGAGTTGTTTCAATGAGTGTAGCTATCAGCAGGAGTTTTCCAAACGAGTTGTTTCAATGGATGTAGCTATCAGAGGGTTTTCCAAATGAGTTGTTTCAATGAGTGTAGCTATCAACTGGGGGTTTTACAAAAGGAATTGTTTCAATGTATGTAGTTATCAGCTGGATGTTTTCCAGATGCGTTGTAGTCTCAATGAATGTAACTGTCAACAGGAAAATTTTCCAGAACTGACATTGGAAGGTTTGCAGATGAGTTGTTTCAATGAATGTAGCTATCAGCAGGAGGTTTCCAGATGAGTAGTCTGAATAATGTAACTGTCAGTAGGAGGTTTTTCATAAATGTCCCATATCCTGTCAATTTTTTTATGGGACCAGATTTCTATTTCTACTCTGTTTTCAGAACTTGTTCTGGTGTCTGAAGACCAACCTGGCATGCATACTGCGATTTTGTAGTCTTTGGAAGTGGCATATTTAGTCCACCGTGTCCTGTTTAGAGTCTGAGGATGGTTGTTTGTTGTTCTCTCGTCAAGTGTAATATGGTATACCATGGGAATACTGATTACAAGAGCTCTTAGAAAGTTTATGTCTAAGTCTATGCGTAGAAAAAATTACAGTTATGTAAATTCTGTCACCATCACTTTTGAAATACTTTGAGAACTTACACATTGATCTCAGCATCACTTCCAATTTTCAACAGCATCATGGAAGTCTTTTTCTCAATGCTCTTTGAAGCTGCCTGTGCTCTTCATATGTGCCACAGTTCCTGTCTTTTTTCGTTGCACATCTCACAAAGATCTCAAACTCAGCAATTGATTAATAATTTACAGTAGTCCCTTAGGAACAAATTGTTAGGACAATACTCTTGATGTTGTAAAAAATTATTAGCATGCATTTTTTTTTATGGGAGCTGTGATAGCTCAGTGGTTAATGAACTGGACTACAAAGGACAAGAGGTTAGGGTTCAATCCCAACCGACGGCTTCCGGTTTACCCAGCCTTTAATGGGTACCAGATTTTTTTTCTGGGAACAAAGCGGCACGGGCGTAATACCGACCACATTACCTCAAAAATTATGTGCCGAAGGTCTGTAAAATTTATGGTCACTAACACCATATTCCCTATACACCACTTGGCGTGACGGGGTACTTTACTTACTTTTTATAATTTTTTTGCACTGTACTTGCTGCACCTTCTTTGGTGTTGGTGGCTGCAGGCTCTTCTACTGTCACAACTTTTGTTTTGACTCAAGTTATTAGCTGTAACTACGAGTAGCCATGAAGTATAATTTTTATAATTGTTACTTAATTTGTAATACCTACATCAGAATTACGTTTTGTATTATTTATTATTTTAAATATGTTTACATACATTTAAAGTGTTAAAGTAACTGCATTGTATTTTATTGAATATACGTTAGAAATATACAGCAAAAGAATGTACAAAAGTTGCTTTTAAGAAGTAACAGAAAAAATAATATGTTTTAAATTGATCTTTGGGAAGACCAAAATATTCTTGGAGAAGACAGATGGAAGCAGAGATGAAAATGATGGGGAAGACACGGAATGATCTTAAAAGAATGGCAAGAAACTGAACGGCTTGAAAATGTTTGTTGAAGACCTATGCTCCACCGAGAGTTGAAAGGTAGAAGAAGAAGAAAAATTTATCTTTGCTTGTATTGCAGAAAAAACACATTCATGACAAAATGAGTGAAGAACTACAAAGAAAAGTAGTTATATTTTAGTTTATTAAATATTTGTATTACACACAGATTAAATATACATTTACAATAAGATAATTGTATTTATTAACAATTATTATTACAATATTTATACATGACAAATTACATGCAGTATTGTATTTTGATATTTCGTAATTAATTCATTGTGTACATGGAAGACAAATAACGCAGTATTGTATCAAATCTGATACACTAGTCACAATTATTCAACTCAAACACCTGTTCATTTGTTTTTTCTAGTGAAGCAAATGGATAAAACCCTAAGGCTAGACAAGTATAAATAACACAAAGATTCAACACTCAAAACATGTGTGCTCCAAGAACTTATTAAAGGACCAAACATTGTCTCTTTGTATTGTTCATTTTCAATCATAAACATGATATTTTAATTAAAATAAAATAGAACATTTCTGCGTGAATATCTTTCATCTATATCATGCAATAGTAACACTGTGACCTTCCAGGCATGTTGTAAGAGGCGATTAAGGAGGTTGATCGATGGCTTGACAAGCTGTCATTGTAAAAAGTATTGTTATGGAAACAGCGCTATATATTTTAGAGTAGTAATCTCTGCAATATGTGTCACTTTGGCACGCAAGGTCTCTGTTTTTGAAATTGTGGGTTCTGCCCTATGTGCCGTCTTCGGCTCAAAAGGACAATAGATAGTTAGATATCATGCAAGCTTGAGTGTCTAGTTCTTCTCATCACCCCTCTTGTTTACTCGCTTCCATGCTGTACATTGAGCAGTCCTATATTTCATGTTTTGTTTTAAAATTAGTTAGATATTGTTTCCACATTCACGGCTACAGTGATCATCAACATGTTCCATGCACTCTGACTGGCTATAATTGATCCATCACTTGATGTTATTCAACTTCCAGAAAGTGTAATTTGTTTTCTCTGCAACACTGACCTCTAGTATGGCAATTTATCAAGGTGTTATCTCTGTTTGTATGGCCAAAATATTTCATTTATTTAACTTTTTTTTTGGTACAGTTTGTTCATTCAATAAAAAAACATCTCAAATTTTTTTATTTTTGTTTTTCTTTCATCAGATTTGTATTTTTCACATTTTTAGCAAGGTATCATCAATGGAAAATCCTTTTATTTTTTTAAAACAGATATTTATATTGCATACACTGAGATAATTACATTATCACTGTTGACTATAGTCTCCCTCTAGTTCAATGCACTATGCCAGTGCTTGACAAGTTGTTAAAAACAGCAAGAAAATAATTCTTTCAGATGGATGTGTGATCACTCATGAACCTTCGACCAGACCTCATTATCATCCTGGAACTTTATTCCACTTAGCGGATCCTTGAGTGGACCAAAATTGTGATCTGATGGTGCGAGGTAGGTTAAATGTGTAGGGTGTAGGAAGCACTGGAACTGTAGCTCCTTAATAGTCAACATTGTTGCTCCAGCAGTATGTGGCCTTGCATTGTTGTGGAGGAGATACACTCCATCCATCAATCATCTTCATCATTTCTACTGAATAGCTGGATTCAGATTTTTCTCAGAAGTTTGAGGAGGTGGCAATGATCACAGTGCTTCCTCTGGGCATCTAGTGCTCATGAATCAGTCCAATCTGTACCAGAAGAAAGTCAACATGACTTGTGCCAGTAGATTATAAACCCAAATTTACTTTTAGCTTTGGGGATGAGGGGTGATCACCCTCCATGCTTAGTAGCATTTGTGTAGCTCATAGAAATAAACGAAGCTGTCATCCACAGTGACGATATGCTTCATTATCAGTCTCATATTGACACAGAAGCTCCTGGTAAGTATAAATGCATTTTTTTAAATTTCAGGTATCAGTGCTAAAGTACCAATCTGGCATAAACTTTTCAGAACTTCAGCTCATCATGAATGATATGATGGGCTGATCAAATACTAATGTTTAGTTTTGATAACACCTCCCAGACTTTGATACCCAATTTTCTTCCTTATCACATTCTCTATTGACTGCAATTTTGTCTTCCATGAGTGCTGGTCTTAGGTGAACATCACTCTAATGATGCCATTCTTGAACTTCTCATTCAGTCATACATTTGTGTATGAATCATACACCTGCCATCATACTAAATTCCACTGGATGATGAATCTCTACATATTTCATGCCTTTACTGAAAAGAAATGTTAGGAAACTTCACTGCAAAGTTGTCGCCATCTTGTTGAACTGTTTCCTGAGTTCTTATGCATTTTAAAGGCATGCCAACACCATTTATTGGTAGCTCAAAGTCACTGCCTCTACATACCAGACACACAATGATATCAGCCATACACATGATTGTTAAAACAACGTCTGATTTCCCAATGAACCACCCTTGTGTGTGTGTGTGTTTATATACATCCACTTTTCAAGAGCACACCATTAGTTCACTATCCAAATACCTGCACTATTGACTATTATTTACTAAATAGAACACTTGACAGTTCTTGTTTTTAATATTGTTTATCTAAACAAAACTGAATTACGCAGGTATTTTTACAGGACATGGAAAAATACACAAGCAACAAATAACACAGAGAACAAGGTCTGCCAGCAAAATTACCTTTATTGAGGTAATAAGATGGCAGTTTTCATTAGTGCAGTTATCTCTAGTGGCAAGGCACAGTGTCGAAGAATATAGATCTGGATGGTTTCAGCTGCCTATTATTTTCAAAATTTTCTGGTGTTTATGGATTTTCAGAGTATATGGATATCAAGTACCTTTGTTCTTGTGAAATCTATGCTTGTCCCTAACCTTAGAGTTTCTCTACAAAAAAAATAGTTGTTTAATTTTTGTTATTATCTTTATATAAACATGTTGTCAACTGTCTCTATTCTGCCTGATCTCCTCGTGATATAACTGAAGACTGGCCCTGTCCATATGCATAACAAGTTCTTTTTAAGCATTGGTTGAGTTGCTTCTTGTCTAATTTTTTTGTAATGTTGTCTATCTTCTTCTACCTTTTAGCTCCCAGTGGAGCATAGGTCTTCAACAAACACTTTCCAAGTCGTTCTGTTCTTTGCCATTCTTTTAAGATCATTCCATGTCTTCCCCATCATCTTCATCTCTGCTTCGATCTGTCTTCTCCAAGAATTCCTTGGTCTTCCTCTTTGTCTTTTCCCCTGGGGATTCCAAAAAAGGGCCTGTTGTGTAATACTCTCAGTTGGCTTCCGTAGTTTGTGTCCTATCCATCGCCATCGTCTTTGCTGTATCTCTTTATCAACTGGTATTTGACCGGTACATTTCCATAATTCTACGTTAGTGACTTTGTCCTGTCATTTCCATCCCTTTATTCTGCGCAAGCATCCATTAATGAAAGTCTGTACCTTCGTGATTGTCAATTTTGTTATTCTATTGTTGTCTATAGCATCATGATATTCTTGAGTTAATTTACATCACCGGAGTCTCCATCAATGTTTGTTTACAAAAGAAACAATTATCACCAGTATGAAAATGAATGAAAGAGCTAGGCTAACACCAGTAATGCAAGATCTGTGGAAAACATAAATTGGGGGGGGGGGGGGGGTTTGTTTAAACAACAAATATCACAATAAATATCACAGCATGATTATTGACTTGCAGTTTTCAGGTTTACAGATGTAGGTGAAGTTGCCAACATGTCTTGGAGAAAAATGAAGATAGAATCATTGGTGGCAATGAATAAATTTGAAAGAACTGAAGCAAAGTCTAAAATGTAAATAAGACAATTGTGGTTATAATCAACAGATATCAGTAGTTTACACATCTGTGTTGAGAGAGATAAGGAGATTCATTTTCATCAGTGTGTGATGCGGTCAAGAGTATTTTAAAACATCACACAAAAATAACAAGTCATTTAAGTCTGAATCTGCACAGTTCATTCAATCAGAAGTTTTGTGTAGACCAGTGTTTCTTTTAGCATATGTACAACATATTGTGAACTTCCAGGCTAATCCAGCAGGTAGGCTCAACTGTGCCCCCCGCTTTCCACCTCAGAGTGTCAAGAAACAAATGGGCCAAAACACTTGCTTCATATTGCAGAGCTTTATATTAAGAGTTTCCTATCTTTTTAAAATATATGTGACATTTCAAAGGGCTGAAATACTGAAGTTACAAGATGTGCATTTTAAATATTCTATGACAAGATGTACATTTTAAAAACTATGTGACAAGATGTACATGTACATTTTAATATTCTGTGACAAGGTGCAAATGCACATTTTAAATATTCTGTGGCAAAATCTACATTTTAAATATTCTGTGACAAGATGTACATGTACATTTTAGATATTCTGTGACAAGATGTACATCTACATTTTAAATATTCTGTGACAAGATGTACATTTTAAATATTCTGTGACAAGATGTACATCTACATTTTAAATATTCTGTGACAAGATGCACATTTTAAATATTCTGTGACAAGATGTACATGTACATTTTAGATATTCTGTGACAAGATGTACATCTACATTTTAAATATTCTACCAGTTATTGTCTATTGTCATAAAGGAAAGAAAAATAGCTTAAATAATTTACAGATGCTTTAGAGAATATTATTTTATAGCACATGATGAGTGTGAATTTGAAACGTTTATCAGAGAGCTCTCTGCCAATTTTGTAGTATGTATAAGATTGTTGATCTTATACCATGATCTGTGAAATCTGTGATGTATTTAGTAGATTTTACTGTGAACTTCCTGGATAAGTGGAGAATTTCTGATTTTTTACTTCTTTGTGAAAAATGTTAACTATTGGAATATATAAAATTTGACTATTTCTTCCTTTAGTACACACACACACAAAATATGTATATCAATAAACTGTAAATAATACATGCTTATATACAAATGTGAGTTTTATACTTTGATCACACCATAATCTGCACACACAAAAATATAATAAAGAAAACTTATAATGTAATACAATTATTAATTGTAAGGACTAGCTCTACATTACAAACACTGTACTACTCTTTTTTCTATTCTCTAATATTCAAAATGGGTTGCTTAACTTTTTCCGTACAGAAGCTTTTATCAATGCAACGGAAGAGATTTCAGAGACAAAATTTGTCATGGTTTTAAGAACCAATCTACATATTTATATTTATCTAACATATAACATATTATATATGAATCTTTAGATAATTGAACAAGGTATTAGAATTCACTAATGCCAAGATGATACATGACATGTAAAAAGAATATGGTTTGATGATGGTTGACACTAATCAAGTTGAAAGTGGTGCACAATATGGCGAAACGTATGCGGCTGAAATTGGCATGGCACACAGTGCGGCGAAACGTACGGAAAGAGTTAATATCTTATTCACTCTAAGTAATGCTGCTTTAACCTGAATTGTTCTATACTTTACCTCTGTGGTACCTCTACAGTCTGAAATTATTATTGATATTTTAATTATTTGATTTTTTGTACGGGACTGGGTGGTCTCAACGTAAAACATCAGTTTATAGACAGAAAGGTCCATGGTTTGATTAGGTGGTGGGTATTTTAACAAAATTGGAACCCATGATTTCACCCATGCGTTGTCAGGGTCCGAAATGGGAGTAAAGTATTGTAGTGCTGGTTCTTGCCAGACATGTTCATTAGAGGTGACTAAGGAGAGCAGGTACTGGCTATCCCACAATGTAAAAAATAAGCCAGAAAAACTTCACAAACAACGAACAAGTCAAAGAAAAGAAAAAAGTAAATACTCCATCCAGGAAAGACCAAAGTATTCTTGGAGAAAACAGGTGGTAGCTGAAATGAAGATGATGGGGAAGACATAGAATGATCTTAAAAGAATGGCTTAGAAAATGTTTTTTGAAGATTTATGGTCCGAAAGATAGAAGAAAGAGAACCCATGGTTTCCTCTTGGTTTTACTCTCCCCGGTCTCTGAAGAGAAGATCCGGTCCCATGCCCTGTTGGAAAATGGTGAATGACAGGTCTGATGTGCACTCTCACACAATGAAGAACTCTTAGCAGTTTAAAGTCAAAAAGAGTAGGCCAAAAGCTGCCTCGGCAAAAATGTTAAGCAAATCCACTCATGCCAAAGACAGATGTACGTGGCCAAATAACGTGGCTTTGCAATAAACTAGTGACACAAGGCCAATAAGAAGAAGAGACCTGTTCTAAAACTGTCCCATTTATTTTAATAGTGCATTTCTGGTGAGTCTTTTTTCTTTGTTGTGTCTGTCTTTTTTACATAAAGGTAAAGGTAGAGTACGAAATTTGAACTGGCATCTTAGCACATGAGTTTTTCACCCATATGCGCTCGGCCGCCTATCCAGAAGTGTTCAGAGACTTCTGAATAGTGTCACTTCAAGCATCAAAACTCATGATGCCAGGTGGCATTCCTCACTTTCCCAGAGTGCTACTCTGGTATCCATGTTTGCCAGCGACTAGGTCAACAGCGGGGGTATTTTTTTTTCAAACCACGAATACAACTCACACTGCTTCAAGCGGGAATTGAACACAGGTTGTCCAAACGTCTATAGCCTAGTTGAGTGGTTTTTCCAACAAGGCTACTGAGGCACACTCACCTTTTTTACATTTGAGATTAAAGCCTTTAATTAATAAATAACATGAGTAATGACCTTTATGACGTATATAGGTGAGTCTGGACAATGTCTAGATGACAGATTTTGTGAGCATCTTCGTGATGTTGAGCAGAAGACTGGTAGCCTGGTGTCATCCCATTTCAACTCCCCAGACCATAGTGGTAAACCTGACATGCAAGTTACTGGCATTGTCTCATGTCACTCCAGCAATCATAGCCGGATCGCCCTTAAGAACCATCTCATAGTCCAGTTGGGTTTGCTGTCCCCACAAGGCATGAACATATCACTGTCATACACATAGGATACCTGCTAAATATTTCTTACCCCTATGCACACCCGCACCTATATATATGTGTATATTTGTCTGCATATGTACTTGTACATTTGGACACCTTTTGGTGCTTTCTGATGTGCTTTGTGGTAATATATACCTACATATGCATTTATGAATATGGTTATGTACACATGCATTTTTGCACTTATTTTCAGTGTGCACACCCATAGTTGCAGATATATTCAGATTTATATGTTCGCTTGGGTGCGCTAATATTATTTTCCATGTGGATTTACTTATTGGCAATCAACTCATATTAATATTTCCAGCCATAGTAGAGACTGGATTCTTGTATCCACCTCCACATATTTTTAGAACTTTTCACCTTTTACTAATTTCATATCTGTGTCCCGCCCTGTCAGCCGGCAATATTAATTTCAGTCCAGTCGATGCCTGACCAAGTTCAAGACCACAGGGAAGTGACTTGTTTTCCTTTTTTGAGAGTCTAGCATATTATCACCATGTAGTTAGATTTCTGTGTATATCCCTATATATATTTTTGTGTTGTTTGTTGTTCCAGCTGAAGGCCTATTTGGCTGAAATGTTTTTCCACTTTTGTTTTGTTTCTCACCTACGAAAAGTTAATTACCATACCACTCTTTCCTTTTTTTAAAATTTTCATTATTATCAGCTTTACAGAAGTTTCACATTTCTATGGATCTTGATGCATCTTTATGCATTTACCCTTTGTATATAAGTATCCTGATGTTTTCAGTTTCTTACTGGTTTAGCATGCTTCTTATTTGTTCTCATAAACACTTGTGCTGTTAGTATTAAATCTCTCTAGTTTTGTTGTTGTTTTTAAGGGTATCGTGATTTCTTAAAATGATAAGTAGTGATTATTAAAAGATTTCAGTATATTTGTATGTTAATAATCAGTTAATATGACAAAAGTTTAGCAAAACTGAAAGTCAGATATTGTTTTGTTATAATTGTGCCTTTATACAGGATAGTTACGTTAACATATTTGATGAGAAAAAATTATCACGTAATTTCAGTGTTAAAATATAACTACATAATATAATGCATAATTATGATGTTAGTATATAATAAAGGATCAGATAATATATGTTAGTTTGATTTACTACTTTTGTACATTACTTATAATTGCTCACAATAATATTTAATTTGTATACAGTAGTAGTGTGTGTTCATGCTTGTGTGTATGTTTATAAATAAATATATATAATCTGAAGAAAAAAAATATTAATTTTGTGTATAAGCTCCAGGCATTGCCAATAAATCTATACCTTAGAAGGACAGAGATACAATGTTGTCATTGCACACAAAAACCTCTATATTTTGGTATTTCAGAGTCTTCATAAAATCTATCAAACTACTGGAGACTGAGTTCCCTTTTCAATTTCTAACTTCCCCTTAGCATTTTGTTGCTTTTCAAGGTAGATATACTTATCCATGTGAATATATTTTTATGATAATATTTATATGTAAAAATTTATTCTGGGCTTGGCAGTTTTCACGATTTTAAATCCTAAAAAATAAACTATTTATTCATTAAAAAAACTAGAAAAACACAATAAATTTGTGTAGATACTTCATTGTGAATGTTAGACGTTCTGTCAAATTATAAGGATGGGGTTATATACAGTCTACACTGATTTACTTTATACTGTACCTAAAAAATACATGAATATTATTATCAAATTGAAAATTCTGAACAGAATATTCAACTACTAAAGATGTAAATGAAAATGCATATACTTTTTAAAAAACCACTGGTGGAATTAAGTTGACATTTACGGTTATTATAAGTTGATCTGAAAATAGAATTTGGTGAGTGAAATTTCCATTTTTATTTTACTCATCACTTACTTTATAGATAATTAGTTCAATATTGTTATGTCCTACAAATATTTTCTCCATGTAGTGCAATATTTCCTCATCAATTTGATAAAATACGATAGGGTTTAATTGCAAAAATATTAAATATAAAAAGTGAATTTGATGATATTTAGTAGTTTACAGATCCATGGCTAATAATTCCAGAATTAAAGAATTATACTTTCCAGTTGGAAGTTGCGATAGCTCTGTGGTTAGTGAACTGGACTACAAAAGACAAAAGGTCAAGTTCGATCCTAATTGATGGATTTCGGGTTCACCCAGTCTTAAATGGGTACTGGATTTTTTCTGGGAAAGTTAAGTGGCACGGGTGTAATACCGACCACATTACCTGAAAAATTCATGTGTCAAAGGTCTGTAAAAATTATGGGCACTAACACCATATTCCTTATACGCCATGTGGCATGACGGGGCTCTCAACTTTTACTTTCTTTTACTGCGCCTACATTGGAATTTTCCTGAGTCACAAACAACATGAATAGCTTTGTAATTAATAATAGTCAATAAGAAAAAAATTATATATAACTTGAGAAAAAAAAACTAAAACATTATATTAAAATAATGATTATGTTGCTTCTCTGCTCTTAAGGTATTATCAGAATGATTTAGAGAATATTTCACATTTGAAATTTTTCCAGGCCTGATTATTTTTAGGTTAGGACCAGACTAATTTTCAGTTTCAGAAAAATGCCATCATATGCTTTTTTTCATTTTACCATTTCACACAATAAAATAGGTAAGCTGGGCATCACAGAAAAGTGGATATGGAAAGTGAGAATAGCAAAATGCTAATATTTCATTATTTTCAGAAATAAATATATTATTTTTTTAAATTAGATAATTTTAAATTCAAAATATTGTAACACTAGTAGCAGTAACTTGCCTTTTTTTATGGTTTGAAGTATTTCTATACATTTTTCTGGAGATTTTGCACAAAAGTCTTTAAAACTCAGTTTATTTGATGCATTTATATTCATAAAAATATATTTTATATACATTTTCATTAAAATACTTCAGAATAAATATAAAGATATCGAAAGTACAGATCATGTTGGTATCAATAGGAAGTACTAAGGTGACTTACACTAGGTTAAGCAAAAAAGTATTGGTTTACCCAAATTACCGCTTTACAAAAACAAACACTCAGCAGTACATATTAGATCTGATATATTGAATAATTGTCCAACAGGGTTTTCTATATGATTTGATATATCTGATAATGGTCAAGAAAGAATTAATATTTACTTTTAAAATATAAGCGAACTTGCCTGGTTGCTACTTTATTATTGCTTTTCTTCAATTGCAACTTTAGGTAAATTGCATTAGGTAAATTTACCGCAGCACTGAAATTATTTGCCTTTTTGCAACTTGAGGTAAATCTGCGTAGGGTTATACTGATGAGAAATAACTCAAGCAGACTGTAGAATATGGGATGTTGAAAGATAACTCATTTGTGGGATTTATTCTTTCTCTAATTTTGTAATCTTACTCTTTTGACAATTGGCTCAAATCGATAATGTCAACATACCCACATACATTGGGATGATCTCTGTAACATCAGACATCTAATTCCGTGCTCTACTCTGTGCTGTGTGCATGTATGTATTTTTATATTTATATATAGTTTAGTTTACAGAATGTCAAGAGTGAAGTCCACTGATTTGTGTTAAACCAAATCATACATTAATTAATATAAAATATACAAGAATGAAAACACAAGTTTGATATCAAAATAGCTCACACATCGGCTCTTTGAACAAATGGGCTATTTTTGGCATTATCACAGTGACATTCAAGATGGTGATGTAAATGTGGTGTACTGGCACTGCTGTGGTCTCTGGTGGTATCTGTTCTCTGTTTCATTCTGTCACTTTTATAATCCAGTCTGTTGGTGTGTGTGCTTTGTTCTTTAGAAGTTTGATTTGTTTCAGTAGGCATGTGATCCTATTGGAAACAAAAGTAAATGAGGATATATGCAAGAGTTGGCAGAATGATTGCAGTTTTACCCTCCCCTATATGTGAAGTATACATATACTGATGGTTTCAGTGGTTCTTCTTCTTCGTCGATCTGAGATGTATTGAATGACAAACTGTCTAGTTGTTGCATGTTTTTGTTGTCCCCCTTCATTCAAATTCATAGGAAAAGCGCTCGAGATTTCAATGTTCACACATTAAGTACTAATTTATATGTTGTGAGTGAATCCATTTTCGTTAAATCATTTTAATTACAGAACAGAATTAGTGCTCACAGAAGCTGTTTGTCGTAAAGACCTTTTGTAGCAAGTTATAGCGCATGCAAGAACTTTCTTGCATTCACCCAATGATTAAAGGAATAGGCTTCTTCGTCATTCACCCTTAAAAGGAGGTTAAGTTGGTATGAGTGCGTTGTGTTGTGATTTGCAGTAGAGCTGTTATATTTGCACCTTTTAGCCTTAAACATCCGGCTTAAGCTTGGCATTTTCGAGTAGCCTGGTTGCCTTCTTCTTGATCCCTACTTACTTAGCCAGACTGGATAAATTAGTCTCTAGGGGCACTTCGAAGAACTGGAGTATGATCTGGATAGTTGCGGTTCACTGATCCTGTTGCAATGGCGCCTTGTCCCCCTTTAGGAGAATTACTCAGGAACTAAATAACAGGAAATTACATTTGTTTGAGACTAGTATTATGTTAATTTATCACTAATTTTGGTGGTGCTAATTTATTGTCAAAATTTGGAGAGCTTCTATCGAATTATGTAAAAGGTTTCCTGCTTATTAGCTTCACACATTTAAACGTCGGATTTATTACTTCTACAGATGAACTTCCAAACAGTTGCATGGAATGTATATTATTCATAATCTAGTTATTGCTGTTACTAATATTTACTATTTCAAACAATGTTACCCTGTTGTAGTGTTTTATATCTGATTTTCTTGCCACATTTAATTAGTTATTAATCTTATTCTCAGTTTGTTGAGTCACACATATCTTAAATTAAAACAAGAAGTAACTTGGAAGAAAAAGAAGACAAAATAAAAGTATTAGACACAAGGAAAATAATGCTCATACCACCATGAGTGACCATTGTTGTAACTGAGCACTAACTACAGCATCATGGATAGTGACAAAGTGATACTGTTTGCTGTCCGTCTTGTAGAAGTTTGTGCACTCAAACATTTCACGGACACTTGCTGAAAATAAATTTGTCATATTGAAATACAATCGATATCTGAAGATCTGTGGTAGCAAGGGTGTCATAGATGTTGCACACTTGTTATTATGTTAAAAAACCATTAACATTTCTGCAGTTAGAACAAAAGAAAATGATAATCTTTGGAAAAACGAATAAACACTATTTATTAAGTAACTATGTGTTACCGGGCTCATTATGAGTAAAGAATAGTGACACTGTGACCTTCCAAGCATGTCGTAAGAGGTGACTAAGGAGTTTGATCGATGGCTTAACAAGCTGTCATTGTAAAAAGTATAGTTATGGAAACAGAGCCATAAGTTTTGGAAGCAGTGATCTCTGCAATATGTGCCATTTTGGCACGTTAGGTTTCTGTTTTTGAGATTGTGGTTCTTCCCTATGTGTTGTCTTCGGCTCGAAAGGACAATAGATAGATAGATAGATTAAGTAAGTTAACTAGTAGTAGCTGAATAGCAACAGAGGCCATTTTACTTTAACTAATGGTAACACGAGACTTATAATTACAACTATTTTAATAGTAATACATTTAGTGTAACAATAACTGATGGTAATAATGATATTATAAGAATTTCAACTTAATGAACCTCATAATATATTTCTTATTTTACTAAGTAATTATACACATAAAGTAAGGTGTATATCTATTTTCTTAGTTAAAATTGATCTATACTTACCAGGAAGTACAGTTTTACTTACATTACTTTATTTATGTAACTCACATTTACACTGTGCCAGGTACACTGTGACATTGAAAGCCCTTAATTCCAAGATTACCTGTTGACCAAAATAAATTATTTGCATATAAACCAAAAACACAGATAAAATTAGTTTTACGAATGTATATTAATATATAATATCTCATGTCTGTGAAACACTTTTTCTTAACCGTAGATTATGAAACTTTAATCAAATTTACTGCTCAAAGACAATTCTGTGTAACTTGGAGAAATAATATTGTTACTGGCCTTCTAGTAGAAATCTTTTAAAGAATTACAGTTGAAAAAATAATTGAAACAATTAAGGAGCAGAGCCAGGATAAACGTTAACATTATATGGGTGATATACAGCTCTCCTTTCTACAAAAAACACAAAAGTTTGATGTCATTTTTCTTGATTTTAAGGTACTCAGATCACAAACTTTTCATAAAGGACCAACCTCAGGTTCAACTATGTCAGCATTGTGTTCAATTTATAGAATATCTCTGATGATAGGTTATGATCATTCCATCAACTGATGAATCAAACTCTACAACCTTACTTCACTTATGAAAGTACATGTATTTGTCACAGCTAATGGATGTGTCAATGGGTTGGGTATTGATGGGGTGTTGTAACAAATAGAAAAACAACTCAATATTCTCTTTTTTAAACATTATTAGACCGCACAAAAAAATAAAAACAAGATATCTTCCACTTACGATTAATAAAAAAATCACACTATTACGATGTTATCATATTTTTAATACTCTCTGTTGAATTAAAAGAAAACCATGTCTGCTCGCAAAAATGCATCAAGTGTCACTGGGTAAACCAGTTAGGAAGATACATGGTGAAATAGAGCACCTGCACATAGCAAACTGTAGATTTCTAAGAATTTTTAGATCATAATCTTTTACATTTTCATCATCATCATCATCGAGTGTCATCTCCACATTGAAAGTTGGCCAACATGGAGTGTCATTCCACTCTGTCTCTTGCTTTGATAGTGCAGGTTGTCATAGGCTGACTTGTCTATCTTTTGATGTTACTCATCCATGTTAGTCTTGATCTGCCTCTTTTACCTTGTATTTTCCTATCCAAGATTAATTTTAGTAGGCTGCTGTGTCTTTTAACATGTCCCAAAAATCTCATTTGTCTTATTTGAAATGTGTTTGTTTCATAATAACATGTTAAATAAAACTTTAACGGGGTACAAAAGAAACATGTTAATTGTTTATAATCACATACCCGGTATATTTTTCAGTCTCATGAGCATAAAGACTCTGTTCTAGTACTTCCTTATGTTTTTAATGCTAAATTTTCCAGCAAATTATGAGGTATGACTAATTCAGTACTAATTTGAAATGAAGACTGTGATGAAATTATGTTTGTGTACCACTTTTTATAAACTAATGGTGGAGGTTTGTGTGTGTGGGAGGGTTGAACTATTACATTCAGCAATAAAATAGATTAAATAGTCAGTCAGCTAAGAAGGGTTTGGGTTCAATACCCAGTAGTGGGTACTAGAGATTTTTGTGGGAAGCAAAGGTGGCCTAGCGTGATACCGACCACATCACCCAAAAATGTGCTCTGGTCATAGAAAAATATGGTCACTAACACCATATTCCCCATACGTCTAGCAAGGCGTGGAGGGAACTTTTTACTTTTTTACAGTCAACTAAGTCTTACTACTATATGCTAACCTGCAGTAACACTTTCACACCCATGGAATCCATATAACTCATGGTAGAACAATCGATAATGATGAAGTGTACATCCGTCAGGGTGGGAAGTTGTCTCATGACCTTAGGATCAATGCTGATATTGTCTGGAGCTGCAGGAGCTGGTTCTTCTGTGGCAGGGTGATGAGAGGAGGATTCTGTACGATGGGCTTTCCAGCAACATGGAGTCCCAACTGCACAGCCTTCTGTGCCATACTCTAAATGGGGTTCCAATGGTTCCTTTATAGTGACGAAGAAAAGGAATTACAAGTGCAATCATTTTAGCTTGCTATTTATTATTTTGAGCCACGATAGCTCAGTGGTTAGTGAACTGGACTACAAAGGACAAGAGGTAGGGTTTGATCCCAACCGACGGCTTCCGGGTTCACCCAGCCTTTAATGGGTACCTGATTTTTTTCAGGGAAAGTGAAGCGGCATGGGTGTAATACCGACCACATTATCCCAAAAATCATGTGCTGAAGGTCTGTAAAATTTATGGTCACTAACACCATATTCCCTATACGCCACTTGGCATGATGGGGGTACTTTACTTTTTACTTTGTTTTTATTTATTATTTTATGTATTATCATTTTATATATTATACACAAATACAAACCACTGATTATATCATCAAAGTCATGATTTGTTTACATAGAGAACAATGCTTGTCTATTGATGAGACACAAAACAGAAAAGTTACCACTCATCTTTAAAAGATCTCTATTAAAAGTGACATGGTGCTGGCTCCTTCTTCAGCACAGAAATTGGATATGTTTTTTTTTTCCACCAATCAACAACAACAACAAAATATTAATATCTAATTCTCTAAATATATTTGCAAGTTTAAAATTAATTGTTTAAATGGTTTTTTTTAATCATAGTTTATATTTACAAATTTGAACCTTTCCATGTCAATGAAGATAATAGCCGTAAAAACAGAAAGGAAGATTTCAAGAATACAAGATGGGAAGCTTATAGCATGTGAAGTGAAATGTTTAAGAAAAATTATGAAAGTCATCAATAGAAACAATGAGAAATAATGGTATTTATACAAAATTAATGAAAATAGACTTTGTCTCAAAAAATAAAATTGTTCATTCCTCTCTTGT
The DNA here is from genome assembly GCA_032433765.1 of Megaustenia siamemsis. Taxonomy (NCBI): domain Eukaryota; kingdom Metazoa; phylum Mollusca; class Gastropoda; order Stylommatophora; family Ariophantidae; genus Megaustenia; species Megaustenia siamemsis. Next base: position 17,485,285 of record JAVIAB010000125.1, on the reverse strand, counting down.
GAACCAAATCTAACTTGCTACTAAATGCAAACCTACCAAAAGGTGATTATTTGGCATAGAACAGAATGAATATCAGATCCTCAGACAGTCAGATAGTATTACAGAAATCTTGCAGCTGTACAGGCTAGTCTGACACACTTGTCACAAAATAGAGAACTGCAGCTACAAACAATACTTCATGGTGTTCACAGATAAAATAAGAACAAAACAAAACAAAAATGTCTTTGAGGGTTTTTATTTTTAATAACTAGAAATGACTAAACCTTAATCATAAACTTGTAGCACAAATGCTATAAACACCAGCTGTTGTTAGGAGAAGAATGATAATAGTAAGTGCTCTGACTGTTTATTTCTGACTTCTGCTCATTGGTGTGTACATAAGTTACCAGTCAAGGGTGTGCAAACAAATCTACATACAACCTATTTGGGCTGAAGGGTATCAGCCCAGCACTAAGGGTTTAAATAACTGATAATTAGGATGTGATGCTAAAAGTACAAAGAAAATGTTGCATTCAGTGGAGAGGGTCTAGAGGAAGTGGATCACTTTAAATAACTATTAAGCTCATCATCATTATCATCGAGTGCCATCTCCACATTGAAGGTTGGCTACCATGGATCACCATTCCACTCCGTTTCTTGCTTTGATGGTGCAGGTTGTCATAGATTGACTTGTCGATCTTTTGATATTACTTGTCCATGTTAGTCTTGGTCTGCCTCTTTTACCTTGTATTTTCCCTTCCAATATTACTTTTAGTAGGCTGTTGTGTCTTTTAACATGTCCCAAAAATTTCATTTGTCCTGTCTTAATTGTATTTAGTAGTTCTCTTTTTATTTTTAGTTGTTTTAAAACTTCATTGTTTGTTTTCTTTTCTTTCCATCCAATTCTACCTATTCTTCTATAAATCCACATTTCAAAGGTTTCAATTTTCTGTTCTGTTTTCTGGTCTAATACCCATGTTTCTGCACCATATAGAAATATTGAGAAGATTTAACATTTTGCTATTCTTAGTTTTAGCCCTGGTGTTATTTGTTTTGATGTTAGTATATTTTTCATGGCATTAAAATTACTTTTACCTTTTGCCGTACCTATTCTTTTGTTTATTTCAATTTGACATTTTCCATCACTGGTTATAGTATGTCCAAGGTAGTTGTAGCTCTGAACTGTCTACAGATGTATTCCTTCAACTGCGATATTTATATCACAGACAAGTAGGTCTTGAGAATTTTCTTTGTTTATGATCATAGTTTTAGTCTTTTTGATATTCATATCTAATCCATATTTTTTGCTTGATATGTTTATCACATTAAGCAATTGTTGTAGGTCTTTAGGACTTTCTGCTAGTAGAACAGTATCATCAGCATATCTTAGGTTATTGATTATCTTTCCATTAATGTTTAGGCCTGGCATCTCTGAGATGTTTTTAAAGATTTGCTCAGTGTATAGATTGAACAAGTTTGGTGATAGGATGCATCCTTGTCTTACTCCTCTTTTTATATCCATAGGTGTCGAGTTCTCCTTGTTATATTTTATTATTGCTGTTTGCTTCCAGTACAAATGACATATTATTCGTATGTCCGTGTCGTCTAGATTTATATCTTTTAGGCAGTCTATAAGTTGTTTGTGGTGTATTCTATCGAAAGCTTTGGTGTAGTCTATGAAGCAAGCATATATTGGTTTGTTTACTTCTATGTACTTTTAAATCAATGTTCCCATGCAGAATATGGCTTCTTTTGTGCCACTGTTTTTTCCTGAATCCAAATTGTTGCTCATCTAATTCAGTATTGATTTTATTCTGAATCCTACCCTGTATAATTTTTAGTAAAATTTTGGTTACCTGGCTCATTAGGCTTATTGTTCTAAAATCACTGCATTCAACTGCACCATTCTTTTTAGGCAATGCAATGAAAGTTGATGTTTTTGGTTCATTTGGTATGTATCCTGTATGGTATATGTCATTGCATATGTCTGTGATCACTTCAATGCCAAAATCTTCTAGTGCCTGTATCATCTCTATCTGTATATTGCCAGGTTCTGCTATGAAGCTATATTTCAACAAATAGCGACATTGAGAAAGAGATCTCTGCTAGAAAAGGCATTCAATAGACTTAGACACATTTGGCATTTAACTAGTCTCCATCTCAGAACCAAGCTTAGAATTTATAAGAGAAATGTGCAATCCATACTCTAATATGCAGCAGAAATGTAGAGAATGAACCATAAGAAAGAAAGCTGACTTAGAGGATTTCAGATTTCTTTCTTATGGTTTATTTTTGGAGAACAACTTAGCAGATTCGAAGGTTGTTGAATTAGAAGATTCTAAATTTCTAATGGGATTAACACATCACAAACAAAGAAGTGACCAGGCATTAACAGTATCAATCAAGACATGAAAAGAAGATGTTGAAAATGGCTAGGCCATGCTCTATGAATGGAATGAATGAGGCGTTCACTCCTAGCACTAACATGGACACCACCTGCTAAAGGAGGAGAGGCAGACCAATGGGGACATGATGACGAACCATACATGAAGAAATAAAGAAACTAGTGAGAGTTATCCATGTGTGCTCCAGACCAGATTGGGTGGAGATCTCTTGTGTATATCCTATGCTCCGTCCGAATTTCAGAAGATTAAGAAAAAGGAAGTAGATAGAAGTAAACAAACCAATATATGCCTGCTTCATAGACTACACCAAAGCTTTTGATAGAATACACCATAATCAACTTATAAACTGCCTAAAAGATATAAATCTGGACAATACATATATTTCAATACATATATATATCTGGATAATATATGTCTAATATGTAATTTGTATTGGGAGCAAACAGCAATAATAAAATATAACAAAGTGAACTCTATACCCATGGATATAAAAAGAGGAGTAAGACAGGGAAACATCTCAGAGATGCCAGGCCTAAACATTAATGGAAAGATAATCAATAACCTAAGATATGCTTATGATACTGTATTACTAGCAGAAAATCCTAAAGATCTACAACAATTATTTAATGTAATAAACATGACAAGCAAAAAATATGGACTAGATATGAATATCAAAAAGACTAAATCTATGATCATAAACAAAGAAAATTCTCAAGACCTACAAATAAATATCAAAGTAGGAAGGAATACATCAGGAGAGAGTTCAGAGCTACAACTACCCGGGACATACTATAACCAGTGATGGAAAATGTAAAACTGAAATAAACAAAAAAATAGGTATGACAAAAAGTAATTTTAATGCCATGAAAATATACTAACATCAAAACAAATAACACCAGGGCTAAAACTAAAAATAGCATAATGCTACATCTTCTCAATATTCCTGTATGGTGCAGAAACATGGACCAGAAAACAGAACAGAAAAATGAAACCTTTGAAATGTGGATTTATAGAAGAATAGGTAGAATTGGATGGAAAGAAAAGAAAACAAACGATGAAGTTTTAAAACAACTAAAAATGAAAAGAGAACCACTAAACACAATTCAAACAAGACAAATGAAATTTTTGGGGCATGTTAAAAGACACAACAGCCTACTAAAAGTAATATTGGAAGGGAAAATACAAGGTAATAGAGGCAGACCAAGACTAACATGGATGAGTAACATCAAAAGATGGACAAGTCAACCTATGACATTCTGCACCATCAAAGCAAGAGACAGAATGGAATGGCGCTCCATTGTTGCCAACCTTCGATGCGGAGACGGCACTCAATGATGATGATGAAGAAAAAGGGTTTAAGGCAGAACAGGAATAAAATAAAGAACTATCTGTACATTTTATAAACAAAGAGAAGCACTATAATGCATACTTGCCATTATCTTATTCAATAATTCTTCCTTTCTTTTCTTCTTGTCTAGTTTTCTCTGCTTCTCCTTCAACTCACTTGGATCTACAGTCAGTTTGTACAGAGAACTTTTAAAGAACTCAGCATTTGCAAAAAATAGTGCTGAATCAAACCTGAAAATTTTTATATTAGGTGTTTCTTCTGCCTGGAATAATAACACATAAAAAATATATAAATGTGGACAAAAAAAAGATGTCAATATATATAGATATTATTATATTTTACTATTAAGATGCCTTTATATATATATATATATATATATATATATATATATATATATATATATATATATATATATATATATATATATATATATATATTGACCTTTCGAGCCGTAGCCGGCCCATAGGGCGTTGACCAAGATATTCCTTCTCTTATCTAAATTTTTGTTCTAGCAGTTTTCAATTCTTTTAAAGATATTTTATCAAATCTCGCCATTTGTCTCTGTTCTGAGCAAGCAGCTCTTTCTCATTGAGGGAGCCGATTCCTGCTGCTTTTGCCTCTCTCATCAATGTTCTTCGCAGTGTCTCTCTGGGTCTTCCTCTTTTTCTCTTACCTGTTGTTTCCCACATGAGGGCTTGCTTTGCTATTCGGTTATTATCTCTTCTCATCACATGTCCAAAATATGACCATTGTCTTTTCTTTATTACTGAAGATATTAGTGGTTCATTGGTGATTTCTCTAATTTCATATATATATATATATATATATATATATATATATATATATATATATATATATATATATATATATATATATATATATATACATATATATCTGTGAGTGTGTGTTTGCATGTATTTATATTAAACAGAAAGTTTTAGATATGAGCAGATTTTTTAAGATATCTTTTGATTGAGCAATTATGGATTTTAATTCGTTTGCAGTGATACCGAGGCCTTCCATAACCAATAAGATATATTATCCCAGTTGTGAAGAAAAGAAGGTGATCGAATAATTAAAACCGGCCATTATGTCAAAAGATGTTACTTGAAGTTCATATTACAGCTTTAAAAACTTCAATGAACAATATTAACAGTTCTGTAAAAAAATACTAATGTTACTTACAGTTTTGTAAACATTTATGTCTTTATAGATGTCAGTTCCTGGTACTTGGCCCAACAAACATGAATAAGGCCTGCAACATGACAAGTAATCTTATAACCATCTTCACCAGTTGTAGACTAACATAAAGTTCTGCTTCATTGCCTAATATTTAAGCTTGTCCTTTTTGTTGCAGATTCTCTTCATATCCTTCAAAATTATATTGTTCCTCAAAAGGGGCTTTGAAGAAGGTAAGATGCTCTTACAAACCTAGAAGGCTATAAGTGACCCTACAGTAACTTGATTGAAAGAGGTGAATGGTTCATAGCTGAAAGTTTGTGCCAAGATCAGTGAATCAGAACTGATAAAGATCCTGTTCTACCACTCCATTGTGGCACTTTAACAAGACTAATCAGTCTGGCTACGTGAATAGGGGATCAAAGTGGAAAGGCAACCAAGTACCCAAAAATGCCAGGCTAAAGTCTGATGTGATGAGCTAAATGGTAAAGACACCACCGCTTGCTGTGTTTGCTTGTGTTTGCTGTGTTTGCTTGTGTTTGCCCAATGACTAAAGGAATACACCTTCTCATCATCTGCCCTTAAGAGGAGATTAAGTGGACGTGTGTGCATTGTGTTGCGGTTTGCAGTATAACTGTGATATTTGCACCTTTCGGCCCAACACATCTGACTTTAACATGACAGCTTGCTGTAAACAACAATACAATTCATCAAGGGACTCAATTAACATTCCTTAAAGGGTAGGCATAAAGATAAGAAGTTGGTAGACAAACACAGCAGCAGAAGAAGAAACACTGCTAGGTGTTCATTGTAAGGTCATAAATGAAACTTTAAGAGAACATAATTTTGAATTAATAACTGACAGGATCTGTTTGACTGTAGATCATTATAATTAAATCTCACTGATTATGCTAGTAAACAGTTAACGGTGGATATAATAATATATGGCCAGGGCTTTTATTCTTGTGGAAAAATATCAAGAATTTAATCAGGTAACAATTTTAAGAGAAGTTGTTCTTGCACAAAGTATCCTTTATATTATGTTGTATCTCATCTCTTTTCTTATAAGCTGTTCCTATTATTGTGATTGTGTCCTAACTTCTTATCATGCAGCATGTCTAAAAGCACCTCCCCGTGATTGTGCAATAACTTTTATTGGAAACATCATCTTTATTCTTTCTTTTTTTTCAATTTGTCTACAGAGCTTAAAACATTCTTTCACAAGAATCACATATCTGTGATCAGCATAAATATTCTTGTTGGTAAACGATCCTAGTGGCTTAGTTGTTCATCATCATCATTAGGGACCATGCCAGTTGGTGTAGGCGATCATCTCTCTCCACATCACTCGGTACTTCATGCATGTCATAATTATAGTTGGTGAGTCTTTATTATGCTATTTGGATAAGTTGTTCAATATTTTTTCTCTTGGTTTTCCTCTGCTCTTCTTTCCATTCATTCTGCCTGCTATAGTATTCTCAATGCCTTCTTTTCAGACATGCCCAATAAATGTAGATTGTCTCTTCCTTATAATTTTGATAATATTCCTAGTTTCTCCAACTCGTTCTAAACATTCTTCATTTGTAATTTTTGCTAACCTTGTAACATTTTTCTGATAAACTACATCTCAGTTGCCTCTTATGTTCTCTGTGTTATCATGCTTATCATCTATGACTCACTTCCATATCGTAGGATAGGGTTCATGTTGCACTTTAGGACATCGGACACTTAGTTAATGAAACTAACAGTCAGAGCTTTTACTGAGAAAGGATGGAGACTTTTTTAACATGGTACATCACACAAAGGCATCTTTGATGGTGCTGTAGTGTTCAAGAACTTTGCTAATGTTTTCCTGTGTAATGAGGCACAAATGTGAATTACTAATGGGCATTAATTACAATAACAATAGTTCTGTAAACAAGAAATGTTAGACCTAATCCTACCTTTGAGATCTGACGATGACTGTCAACAGAGCAAATCCAACACCAACAAGCAGACCTAGGTCTACATCCAGCAGACAAGTTGCAGAAAATGTCACTAACCATACAGCCTGATGAGAACAAATTAAAAGTATTTTTAAAAATGTATTAACTATCAGTTTGCAAAATTTATTTTTTTTAAAATTCAGCAACTTCATAGGTTGAAGGCAAGCTGACATAACCCTTTCAGCCCCGACTTTTTTGTTGTTGTGATTTTAAAAATAATTTATGAGATTCGAACACAGTAGTGACCCCTTACAACAATACAATTTGCATCTTCTGGTAACAATTATAACACAATTGTTTTTTATATGAGATCAGACTCTCCCGACAAGCTTTCATTATATTATATAAATGTATACAGTTTAAAAAATGAACCAGTTCGACAATTTAAAAACAAAAGCAGATGACCCCTTCCAGGAGGTCATGCTGCCACTGCCACCTGCTGGTGATTCCCAATGATATAGTTTGCTGGCCCTACAAGTTCTGTCAGGAAACAATGCTTGTTAATTGAGATAATGTAGTTAATAGAGATAATGTAGCAAATCTGAAGCGGTACTTATAGAGCTGAAAGGGATAAAGATGGCAGTTCTATATATGCTGGACTAACATCAAGACATACACCACTAGTTAGTTTGTCAGAATGTAAAGATCCAACTTAGGAGACCCTAGCACTTGATATTTATTGTACAGAGAACATCTGACATTTCTTAATCAAGCATATAAAATCATATGGAGCCAGTAGTGGGGTGTGATGAACACTCCAAGGTATGGTGTTTTTCACACCCCACTACTGGCTCCTTGCTACCAGCTGTACCGCAGCATTGCAATTATTTGCCTGTTCCCTATATAAAATCATATGCCTAACATTTGTTGTATTAAGAGTTTGAATTAAGAGTTTATATATAAGGTAGAAAGATCAAAACACAAAACAATGCACCTTCAATAAATGTTGCGAGAACACCAGACTAACCAGACCAAGGACTGACCATGAAAAAGGAATGACAGGATATTAGAAATACTAGGAAACATAACAGCTGAGAGGCAAACAGAAGAGCAAAAGACTGTAAATTATATCTCACCTCGACACTGAAGGGCAAATGAGGAAGGAAAGAAGAGGAAGAAGAAAAGTTTATCTTCCATTTTACAATATAATTGGTGACTGTGTGTGCTTGACAGCAACAAAATCACAAGTCTGTGTCAGCATTACCTAAAGTGTTACAGTAAAAAATTAAAAAATACATACGCGACTGCGCATGACACATTGCTTATATTATATTCTCAATGCCTTGTGTGTGACTCAGGAAAGTCTAAGGCCACAAGAGTAAACCCAGAGTGAAAATTTGAAAGGAAGAACCCTAAGTTACTTGTGAGTTACGATCTTACCCAACTTCCAGCATTCACTGCAACCCCATTCTGTCTCATATGTATAAACTTGGTCCCTCCCATGGAACTCTTTGATGATCAATCAAATGGGAGTTGGTGCTACATGGATAAAGCATTAGCTCCATAAGATATCATCCAGGAAAAGCAGATAAATGGCGACAAAAAAATCAGCACCTGACAGCTACTACTGAAGATTGACATCACCCTGTTTTCAACCATCTGTGATAATGCAATACACTGTCTATCTATCTATCTATTGACCTTTCGAGTCATAGCCAGAGGGCATAGACCAAGATACTCCTTCTCTTATCTAAATTTTTATTCTAGCAGTTTTCAATTCTTTTAAAGATATTTTATCAAATCTCGCCATTTGTCTCTGTTCTGAGCAAGCAGCTGCATCTCATTGAGGGAGCCGATTCCTGCTGCTCTTGCCTCTCTCATCAATGTTCTTCTCAGTGTCTCTCTGGGTCTTCCTCTTTTTCTCTTACCTGTTGTTTCCCACATGAGGGCTTGCTTTGCTATTCGGCTGTTATCTCTTCTCATCACATGTCCAACATATGACCATCGTCTTTTCTTTATTACTGAAGATATTAGTGGTTGATTGGCGATTTCTCTAATTTCCTCGTTAGTTTCAAATTCGTTCCACGCTATACCAAGTATTTTCCTTAGACATTTATTTTCGAATGCGTTCAACTTTGTTTCTATGTCTCTTGTTGTTTTCCAGCTTTCACACGCATACATAAGGGTTGATTGTACATTTGATTTGAATAGTCTAAGTTTTGTGTTTGTGCTGATGAGTTTTGATTTCCACAACTTTTCAAGGCTTCTGAAAGACACTGCTGCTTTAGCTATTCAGATTATAATTTCTTTACTTGTATCCCCTTCTCGATCAATGTGACTTCCAAGATAGATAAAGTGATCGATCTCTTCCGCTGGTTTGTTTTCCCTGTATATTATGTCGTCTGTTGGAATTAAGCTTTTCATAACCTTAGTCTTTTCATGATTTTCATAAATACACTATAAGTAAAGTAAGTAAAGTACCCCCCGTCACGCCAAGTGGCGTATAGGGAAATATGGTGTTAGTGACCCTATATTTTACAGACCTTCAGCACATGATTTTTGGGGTAATGTGGTCGGTATTACGCCCATGCTGCTTTACTTTCCCAGAAAAAATCCGGTACCCATTTAAGGCTGGGTGAACCCGGAGCCGTCGGTTGGGATCGAACCCTACCCCTTGTCCGTAGTAGTCCAGTTCACTAACCACTGAGCTATCGCGGCTCCCACTAATTTTTAGGGAATTAGTAAAACCCAGGTGTCCTCGCCAGGGTACGAACCCCGGCTGTTGCCGTGGTAAGCCAACCGCCTATCGATTGCGCTAACCGGACACCCAAATACACTATACATACATATATTATCTTAACTACAAGAGAAATGCACGGTCTACATTAGCAGGATCTTAAACACAATCACAACATAAATAATATAGTACATATCATTATTATCTCATTTTGTAAGATTAATGATCATTCTAAATGCTGCCAATTTATTCAGATTATCTGTTTCTAATAAAATAATGGAAAATTACTCACAAAATCAAACTTTGAAATGTTCCATAAAATCTTGAGATCTACAAATTGCATGAACATGCCCTTCAGTGCAACAAGGATGATACTGGCCAGCACACTCTATGGACAAGAATATTTGTTGTACAAATCATAATTACAATATGTATAATTTTGTCATATAATAGAAATGAAATGAAACACCTCATATTTAATAGAATATTTTTAGTAATCATGCATCTTTTTATGTGGTTGTGGGGGAGGGATTTAGAAGTTCTCATTATGATAATAATAATATAAACATTGCTAAGCTTATTTACTGATGGAGGGATATCTCTCTCTCTCTCTCTCTCTCTGCGATCAAGATGCAATCAGAGTAGGATTCCAGACTCTCTCATGAAGTCAGCTGTCTGTTTAAGTGAATCGATTGCCCCATATAGTTTCTCTTCCAGGGAGGTGGGCGTGGACCACATTGCTCTTCTCAGGTCTGTGTACTGGGGGCAATCCTGTAGAACATGTTTTGTAGTCATATTGTCCAGTGTACAGTGGCATAGGCTGGTTGTACCTATTTTGAATTTGGTGAACATGTGATATCTCATTCTATTGTGGCCAGTGCGTAGGCGAAGTATGATGACTTGATCCCTCCTTGATAGTTGATGGTATCCGTCCCTCTCGTTATGCTTTGGGTGTTCTTGTTTCCATTTTTCATGGTACTGACCTTTGAGGATGGACCTGGCTTCATTATAACTGATTGGCTACCATGGATCACCATTCCACTCCATTTCTTGCTTTGATGGTGCAGGTTGTCATAGATTGACTTGTCGATCTTTTGATATTACTCGTCCATGTTAGTCTTGGTCTGCCTCTGCCTCTTTTACCTTGTATTTTCCCTTCCAATATTACTTTTATTAGGCTGTTGTGTCTTTTAACATGCCCCAAAAATTTCATTTGTCTTGTTCTAATTGTGTTTAGTAGTTCTCTTTTCATTTTTAGTTGTTTTAAAACTATTTTGTGGCTAAATTGGGTTTAATACATTTCATCAACATGATACGTAGTTCTAAGTATAATCTAGTCACACATCTACTTCTCATGATAGATCCTGCACTTGATAGTAACTTCAGGTCTGTTGGAAAATATCCTCTCAATACTCTACCCTCTCAGGTCTCTTCTTGACAGCTCTGGTCACTTGTATCATCAGCCGTTGCATGTTCAAACCTACTCATCTTTGTTACAGTTTGTAGCCCAGTCAAACCTCGAAATTCATGCTTTATCTGTGACCTTTTTGAGCACATACTCATAGAATTTCTTTGTCTACTTCAAGTAAGACCACTCCAAAATACTACTATCTATTATCATACATTCTTTTCACGTAAGGTAATTCTCTTTACTGTTATCTTCCCTTTTTCCCATGTGAGATAACTCTCTTATTTCTCTACTCGTTAATAGTGACCTGAATGTTTCCATTTCATTGTGGACTTATATTCAGAATGAAATCAACATTTCTGGTACCCAAAACATAATGGGCCAACACCATAAACTAAAAATTCTGGTTTAATTTAGTTTAGTTGACACAGCTTCTTCATTCACACAACTGACAATTCTATAGAGTTCAGATACCCTCCTCATTATTTTCCCAAGTATGTTCCTCATATTCCCCAGTATGAACTATCAAGCCACACATTAGCAAAAGCTCTGAAAATTGCTTCAGCTCATGTGCGTGAACTCTGTAGCACCACTGAAGACCTTGACCTCAACCACTTTAGTTACCTCCTACGATGTGCATGGCAGATGACAGTCATTTTATTCTTTTATCCCTTGACCAAGGTGAAGGTTTCAGTAGCTACACAGACAAAACTAATTAATATCTTTTATATTAATTGATCTCTTCTGTAATGAATCCTGGTGACATTTAAATGTGTAACAGTGGGAGGGTGAGAATGGGTAGCAATAACATGAGTGAGTGAGTCAGGAAAATGTGGACATTTCATGGGGAGTGAGTGAGGGAATCAGCTCAGTTAGAATAACAAATTCTCTGGATTGTGAGAGGGTTCAGTTAGAGGGGAAGAGGATGTAAGAAGGTTGGGGATTGGTTGAAGATGAAAGATATAGTCGAATCACAAGATTAGGTGGTGAGTTTTTACTCATATGGTAGGCCTGAGAGCATGGTCACCAGAAGAAAGTAGCCATTATGGCTTACCAACCTTCAAATTTGTCGTGTTAAATGTTCATATTAATTATGTGTGAGATAGGAGTTCAGCCATTGATTAGTGTTAGTTGGACAGCTGAAGTCTTAAGGTGAGGATGTGCGAGCAAGGAGCTCGCTAACTGATTTAGTTTTAGTTGAAAAGCTGAGTAGTTTTCATATTCATTATGTGTGAGCAAGGAGATCGCTAACTGTTTCAGCTTTAGTGGAAGAGCTGAATACTCCATGTTAATTATGTGCGAGCAGCTGAGTACACGTCACTGGTTTTGTCTATTTTGCGGTGTTACTAATCAGATGAACTGTGAATAGACTCAGTCCTATTTTATGAGTGAACATTTTTGGTCAGTCATTTTGTCAGTGTTTGTGGGTATGATCGTTATGGTGAAGAACGAACAGTAGGGTTGCGGAAAAGTCTGGGGTCTGAACGTCTCCATGGCCGTCCATCAGTGAAACAGCACGAAGTACCACTATACAGAGATCACAAGGGGAAGCTCAGCATTAGTTTCCTGGCCAGTTTGGAGCTGCTGTTCCATCAAGTAATAAGCAGTCAGGCAGTGACGCAAATCACGAGTCCATCCTTCCTGCAAGGCTGTCAGGGAGGAGCCCGACAATCAGTGCAGCAGGCAACCAGCGTCAACGCTGACTTTGATCCGTGTCTAGTAGGGAGCATGGCTCGTCACTAACAACATTATCATTAGTTATGTCATCAGTTTGTGTAGACAATTAAAAAATGCAGTAGCAGCAGTTAGAAATAGGATGGGCAGGATGCAGATAGAAATGCAGTCTCACAAGAGAAAGATCATTACTAGAACCAGATAAACCAAGTTTATCTAAAATTAGCAGGCCTCTGTAGTCTAGTTGGGAAAACCATCCGACTGGGCTACTGACATTCGAACAACCCGTGTTCGATTCCCGCTGGAAGCAGTGTGAATTGTACTCATGGTTGGGAAAAAAATACCCCCACGGTTGACCCAGCCGGTGGCAGAAATTGGTACCAGGGTAATAGTACTCTGGGAAGGTGAGGAATGCCGCCTCACATCGTGAGTTTTGATGCTTGAAGCGAGACTATCCAAAAGTATTCAGAGACTTTTGGATAGGCGACCGAGCATCTATGGGTGAAAACTCGCATGCTAAGACACTGATTCAAGTCTTGTACTTTATGTTTACCTAAAATTATTATGAATGAGTGTCTGGGACATGAACAAAGTGCAATGCTTTACATTCTTTAAACTACATTCTACCAGCTCGATGAGGGTATGCGAAGTGGAAGGCTTTGAAAACCTTGTGAAAACAGGAAAAACTGAAGGCTAGAGAGCAGAAGAAAACAGAGAGGAAGGATCAAAGTGGTTGTTCAGACAAAGAGCATAGGAAAATACTGCAATTCTTTAAAGACTGGCTGTTGCAGAAAAAAAAATTAATGAACAAAGCTACAATGCATAACATATTACAAAGATGACTTTTTTTTCCTCTTGTTTTCTTGTCCCTGGCTTATTCATCAAAGCTTCACATCTCCATTTTATTCAGCAAATGATCACTTTTAATTTTGTATATTTTTCAATACCCAAATGAGTAAAAGAGGAAATGAAAAAGAAAAAAGTGAACCCTTTAACAGGAAGTCCTATATCTGCACATCTGTATGTACTTGTGTACATCAACCTTCACTATGTTTCAGACTTGTTTGTTTTTGATCTGCCTTTTTTCCACATTTCCTCCGCCAGGCAACATCTATAATTACTTTTGAATCAATTCTGAGCTTATGGTCTATCTAGCTTCAGTATCTGTTTGTTATCAGTGTGTGTGTGTGTGTGTATTTTCTCTTGGTTCTTGCTTTTTTTTTTTTTTAATAGTTAAAATATATCCTAGGTTTCTTGTGGTCTTCTCTCAACATTGTCAGTTATAGGAGTCTCCACATTTGGATGATAATTCAGCAGCAAAGCAAGTTTTTCTCTTGATGCTTCCATAACAAACTAGATTCTCATCTTTATTTACAAACTTCTAATCTGAAAGATCAGGTCTAACTATTACTTTCACAAACTTTGTCATCACAGTAGAGCTTGCTGCCATACCTTTGGAGTGATTAATGTACTCAAACAAGATTAACACATTCTGTACCACAAGCTACAAAAACTGGCTACTCAAACAAGATTAACACATTCTGTACCACATGCTACAAAAACTGGCTACTCAAACAAGATTAACACATTCTGTACCACATGCTACAAAAACTGGCTACTCAAACAAGATTAACACATTCTGTACCACAAGCTACAAAAACTGGCTACTCAAACAAGATTAACACATTCTGTACAACAAGCTACAAAAACTGGCTACTCAAACAAGATTAACACATTCTGTACAACAAGCTACAAAAAACTGGCTCTAATTTTCAATACTTTGAACCCAGGAGAACCATTTTTGCAGCTTTTAATTTTGTTAATGTTCCTGCAGTTAAATCTACTAAAACTTTGTAACCTCTTTCCAACTTTTTGAGTAAATTGTCCAAGTAAACTGCATATTTTAGATCAATTTTTATTTATTTTCTTGCTGTTATTTCAAATTTTAAAACATTTGCAAAAATACTCATGCTACATCATGTTAAGCACCTTGTTACTAAATGTGTGAAGGACCTATAATGGTGAGATGGATGAAATATTATAATTGCAGAAGTCATGTATTAGCATTTGTGCATGTACAGACGTACTTACATTTGGTAGAGTTTTAAAATATGGACCCACAACCAGCAAGACAACTATTAATACAGCACTTGACACCAGTCCTGTTACCTAGCATAAGTAATAAAATGGAAAATGTTACCCAAATGTTAGCAGCTTTGCATTCCAATCATAAATTGATAATAATGACAGCAACATTTCTAACGAATTTATTGACTGATATAATGCTGGGTGCCTGTTATTAAGTGCAATATCACTTTCTACATTTACATTGGAACTGCTGATTAATAATCAATTGCTCAGCATGATACATTAATTTTCACCAATACAATATCAGTAGACAATAGAAAGTCTAACATCAAATTTATTTGAACTAGTTATTCACTAACTCCTGCCTTCTGCAACTCACTTCAAGTCAATATGACCCTGAACTTGCATGTCATTGTATGCTTCTTAAATATCTTTTCATTCCTTTGGATTATATTTTTTTTTTTATAACAGACTGTATCTCGTATGCCCATAAACATTATGCTACATATAGATTTTCTCATATTATACAAACAACAACAATAAAATAATTGATACACAATGACACATTTTGATTTTTATTATAAATTGATCAAGAGGTTTTGGGTGGTCTAGAAGTAATAAGTCAGCTGTTGAACAAGAAGGGCTCAGGTTTGAATCATGCCACAAGTGAACATTTTTCTCTTCAAATTCATAATTTTTTCATGGCTTTATCCTCCGACACATCACTGGTTAGTGATATCTTATATCTGACCCTCTTCGAAAATGGTAGAAAAACAGGAGGTCCAGTGTGCTCTCTGCACATGTTAATAAACCCTTGGCAGTTGGAAATTTAAAAAAAGTAGGCCAAAAATGGCCACCATCTAGAAAAACTGATAGAAAAAAAAAATCTACTCAAAACACTAAAATTTTCAATGATAAAATAAGAGTACCTCTGAAGTTGGAGAATATTTGCCTGTATGGTGAGGGGCATCTGAGCACATGACTGCTGATGTTAATAAAGGGGAAATATGATATTCACACAAAATTCAGTCCCTCAGGACTTCACTGACGATGTAAGCTGGTGTATGCAAACAAATAAATACAACAAACCACAAAGTAAACCTCTGCTAACAATTGTAACTCACTTGACAATATTGTGTGTATATCCTACCTGTGTTTTCCCCCCAACATTTTCTTGTACCAAACTTCTGGATAGAGACACACCCGAGACAAAAGAGGCAAAAAATGATGACACAATGTTACACATGCCATATGCCAGCAACTCCTGTGATTGAAACGTAAAAAATGTAGAAATTGTATGAGAATACGAGCAGTATGTTTATAACATTATATGTTTATATATATATATATATATATATATATATATATATATATATATATATATATATATATATATATATATATATATATATATATATATATATATATATATATATATATATATATATATATATATATATATAAAACGCTATTAAAATAAATTAATCACAGCTGTTTGTAGCAATCATATTGACAACCTCCAAGGTGAATAAAAAAATAGATTGCACACAAAACCATTTAGATAACTCTTAAAATATAACTGACAAACACCTAAATCAACATTCAATCAGCTAGTACAGAGATCCACTTTCATCTTTTCCAAGTATATTAGGCATCGATATTCAACTAACTATTATACTCTGTTAATCTTTGATCCAATGTTGATAGAACTTAATTATATATTATCCTTTATCTCTAAGATAACTATTACTGAGGAAAGATTAGCAAAGTCATTGGAGGTTTTCTTTTCTTCCTGTAAAACACTATGATTCGATACATGTTCTCTGCTCAACCTGTTGTAAAAAAATATTGGTACCTAGTCTTTGGTTAGCACAGGTAAGACATCTGAGTCTTCAGCACCGTACAGTGCTCACCCTACAAGACTGTGCCCAAAAGATGAAGAGGCCCTACATTCCACTACCTAAAGTGTCCAATGCATGTGGAGGCTCTACATTCCACTCCTCAATGTGCTAAATGATGTGAAAGTCCTACATTCAACCCTTAACTCAACTGTATCTAATTGATGTGTAGGCCATATATTCCATTCCTTAATGTGCCTAATTGATGTGTAGGCCATATATTCCATTCCTTAATGTGCCTAATTGATGTGTAGGCCATATATTCCATTCCTTAGTGTGCCTAATTGATGTGTAGGCCATAAATTCCATTCCTTAATGTGCCTAATTGATGTGTAGGCCATATATTCCATTCCTTAATGTGCCTAATTGATGAAGAGGCCATACATCCAACTCCTCAGTGCACCTAATTGACGTGTAGGCCCTACTTTCTACTCCTCAATGTGCCTAATATACATAGAGCCCTACTTTCTACTCCTCAATGTGCCTAATATACATAGAGGCCCTACTTTCTACTCCCCAATGTGCCTAATATACATGTAAGCCCTACTTTCTACTCCTCAATGTGCCTAATATACATGGAGGCCCTACTTTCTACTCCTCAATGTGCCTAATATACATGTAGGCCCTACTTTCTACTCCTCAATGTGCCTAATATACATGTAGGCCCTACTTTCTACTCCTCAATGTGCCTAATATACATGTAGGCCCTGCTTTCTACTCCTCAATGTGCCTAATATATATATAGGCCCTACTTTCTACTCCTCAATGTGCCTAATATACATAGAGGCCCTACTTTCTACTCCTCAATGTGTCTAATATACATGTAGGCCCTACTTTATACTCCTCAATGTGCCTAATATATATATAGGCCCTACTTTCTACTCCTCAATGTGTCTAATATACATGTAGGCCCTACTTTCTACTCCTCAATGTGTCTAATATACATGTAGGCCCTACTTTCTACTCCTCAATGTGTCTAATATACATAGAGGCCCTACTTTCTACTCCTCAATGTGCCTTATTTACATGTAGGCCCTACTTTCTACTCCTCAATGTGCCTAATATATATATATAGGCCCTACTTTCTACTCCTCAATGTGTCTAATATACATGTAGGCCCTACTTTCTACTCCTCAATGTGCCTAATATACATGTAGGCCCTACTTTCTACTCCTCAATGTGTCTAATATACATGTAGGCCCTACTTTCTACTCCTCAATGTGTCTAATATACATTGAGGCCCTACTTTCTACTCCTCAATGTGCCTAATATACATGTAGGCCCTACTTTCTACTCCTCAATGTGTCTAATATACATGTAGGCCCTACTTTCTACTCTCAATGTGTCTAATATACATGTAGGCCCTACTTTCTACTCCTCAATGTGTCTAATATACATATAGGCCCTACTTTCTACTCCTCAATGTGCCTAATATACATGTAGGCCCTACTTTCTACTCCTCAATGTGCCTAATATACATGGAGGCCCTACCTTCTACTCCTCAATGTGCCTAATATACATAGAGGCCCTACTTTCTACTCCTCAATGTGCCTAATATACATGGAGGCCCTACTTTCTACTCCTCAATGTGCCTAATATACATAGAGGCCCTACTTTCTACTCCTCAATGTGTCTAATATACATAGAGGCCCTACTTTCTACTCCTCAATGTGTCTAATATACATATAGGCCCTACTTTCTACTCCTCAATGTGCCTAATATACATGTAGGCCATACTTTCTACTCCTCAATGTGCCTAATATACATAGAGGTCCTACTTTCTACTCCTCAATGTGCCTAATATACATGGAGGCCCTACTTTCTACTCCTCAATGTGTCTAATATACATGTAGGCCCTACTTTCTACTCCTCAATGTGCCTAATATATATATATATAGGCCCTACTTTCTACTCCTCAATGTGTCTAATATACATGTAGGCCCTACTTTCTACTCCTCAATGTACCTAATATACATGGAGGCCCTACTTTCTACTCCTCAATGTGCCTAATATACATATAGGCCCTACTTTCTACTCCTCAATGTGCCTAATATACATGGAGGCCCTACTTTACACTTCTCAATGTGCCTATTCTCAATGTGCCTAATTTACGTGGAGACCCTACTTTACACTTCTCAATGTGCCTAATTGATATTCAGACCCTACATTACACTTCCAACTGTGTCTAACTTACATGGAGACCCTACATTACACTTCCAACTGTGCCTAATTGATGTGGAGGCTCTACTTTTCACCCCCCCCCATGTGTCTAATTCATATGCAGGCCCTAATTTCCACCCCCAATGTGCCTAATTGTTGTGGAAGCTCTATATTCCACCCCCCAATGTGCCTTGATAGCCTTTCTTACTACACTCCCCCAATGTGCCTAATTGATGTGAAGGCTCTACATCGGCCCCCCCCCCCCCCAAGTGTCTAATTGATGTGGAGGCTCTACATTTCATCAACCGCCCTCCCGGCTCCATTGTGCCTAATTGATGTGTAGGCCCTACTTCCCACTACCCAATGACAGCACTGCTATGAAAATACCTATACCATAATTATTATTGAGAGTAATGTGCATGCAAGTCTTGTTGCAACAAAATAGTCTTCACCTGGTTTGAATTCACTTCATAATCATGTTTCCTGGCAAAAATTCTGGCCATGGACACAGAAATGGCAAACCCTACAATGGCAATTGCAAAGGCATCAGTGAAAACTTCAGATAGAAATGATAAACTGTCCAAGTTAGGTTGTGGGATCCTGTAAGAAATACAAATTAACAATCATTATTGAGGAATATATATGTTTTTGTTTATTAATTATATTTGACTAAACTATACTTCTCCAATGCTGGCTGTTACTACACTTCATATTGTAGACAAATTATAGTATATTTTCTTCTTTGTACATGTTTAGAGAGCCAGTTTTATGTGTTTATGTAGAGCCAGTCCTAACATATGGATGTGAATCATGGACAATAGGACAACAGACAAGAAAATCACTGAGGACTGGAGAAATGTGGTTTTACAGAAGAATGTTGAAAATACCATGGACAGCTAAGAAGAACAATGAAAATACTCTGAAAGAGGCCAAAGCAAAAAAGGCTAATTTCCCATATTAGGAAGAAACAATCATCATTTTTTGGCCATGTAATGAGAAGGGAACAGCTGGAAATATTGTAACAACTGGGAACATTAAGGGATGAAGAGATAGATAGAGGGAAGCAAAGAGAAAAGATACCAAATAGCTTAAGAGAATGGCCTGGCAGAAGGTCAACAACAGAAATTATAAATAACTGTTGAGATCAAAAGTTGTGGAGAGACATAAGAGCCAAAGGCACTACGTGGAGATGGTGTAAGGTATTGATCGGTTGCTGTTGCTGCTGGTCCTGAAGCAATTAGTCAGCTATGAGTTACAAACTACATGCAGCCTGGTGCTACAGAAGTATCTTGGCCTTCCTGTTAATTAGATTAATTGTTGACATGGAATTTACCTGATATGCTTGCTGCATATTCTTTATTGGTCCATACTTTTTCCAAAACCATTACTCTCTGATGCATAGAATAAGCAATCAATCAACCTTCTTTATATTTCACCTTCCTGATTTCTGCTGCCTCTTATGACTTCCATTGGTTGGAATCACAGTCTTTCTTCAAACCTGAAGCCACATCATTAGCTGTTGTAAGTGAATATTGATAACTGTTTAAGCTTCATTCTTAAGAGTTGGTCAAATCACTTTATGGTTTTTCTAAATGTTTGATGCTGGGTATAGCTCCAACAACTTAACAAGCTAACATCATCATCATTGAGTGCCGTCTCCGCATCGAAGGTTGGCTACCATGGAGCGCCATTCCACTCTGTCTCTTGCTTTGATGGTGCAGATTGCCATAGGCTGACTTGTCCATCTTTTGATGTTACTCGTCCATGTTAGTCTTGGTCTGCCTCTGCCTCTTTTACCTTGTATTTTCCCTTCTAATATTACTTTTATTAGACTGTTGTGTCTTTTAACATGATCAAAAAATTTAATTTGTCTTGCTCTAATTGTGTTTAGTAGTTCTTTCTTCATTTTTAGTTGTTTTAAAACTTCCTCGTTTGTTTTCTTAAACAAGCTAACACTGTATGTTTAATGCAAAGATTTTGTACAAAGATAACAGTATATATTTAACATGAAGATTAATCTATAGATTTATCATAAATGTTAAAGTATACCACCTAACAATGTTCATACCCAGTTGGAATGTCCCCTACAACTTCGATTTTATACTTCTCATCCAATTTTGCAAAATAAGACACTACAGTTCCAAGAACAACCTGTTGTGATAAAAAAATAGAAAGTTACAGTAAAAGTGTTCATTATTCCCTCATGCACTCTCAAGTATCAGAATATGTTAAGCAGCAGCAATGGTCAGGCCCGTGACATCTAAAGTCACAGTTTGTCTGCTTCTAGCAATGGACATAAGAGCATTCTCCTTTCATACGTTAATTACCTCTGTAGCAGGTGTTCAGCTGTATTTTGCCATTGTTGTTTTTATTTTTTCACTCAGGAGTCAACAAAAAGTAGCAATTATTTGAAAAACAGTTTTTTTTTAGGCAGAGCAATAAAAAATGTAAAAAAAGAACACGAGAGGTAACAACGACAGGCATCAGCTCCCTCACTGAGATTGAACAATTCGCCCAGAATAGGGATGTGAGGTGAGTTACACTTCAGGTCCTGTTTAATAAAAAAAAAAAAGTAAAGTACCCCCGGTCACGCCAAGTGGCGTATAGGGAATATGGTGTTAGTGACCATAAATTTTGCAGACCTTCGGCACATGATTTTTTGGGTAATGTGGTCAGTATTACACCTGTGCTGCTTTACTTTCCCCAGAAAAAAATCCGGTTCCCATTTAAGGCTGGGTAAACCGGAAGCCCGTGGTTGGGATTGAACCCTACCTCTTGTCCTTTGTAGCCCAGTTCACTAACCACCGAGCTATCATGGCTCCCTCCTGTTTAATGCTTGATATCAAAGATTTTCTTACACAAAAAGCCTAGAATGTCTGCTCTGTGTACCATCTTCAGTTAGAAACGACAACAGATAGAATAAGAAAGTGGTGAATAATAACTGTAGGTTTCCAATACATGACAACTTGCCATGTTCAAAACTAGAACACAGGTTTGAATCATTAAAAAAAAGTAAAGAGCCCCCGTCAAGTGGCGTATAGGGAATATGGTGTTAGTGACCATATATTTTACAGACCTTCAGCACATGATTTTTGGGGTAATGTGGTCAGTATTATGCCCGTGCCGCTTTACTTACCCAGAAAAAAAATCCAGTACCCATTTAAGGCTGGGTGAACCCGGAAGCCGTCAGTTGGGATCGAACCCTACCCCATGTCCTTTGCAGTCCAGTTCATTAATCACTGAGCTATCGCGGCTCCCAGGTTTGAATCGTAGGAGGATCAAAAGTTTTTTCTACAGCAGTGAAACAAAATCTCAGACCCAAACAACTTGTGGCGACTGCACTAGACAAAGAGCTTTTATTATCCTGTCCTACCACAGGTCCACCAGGCAGACCGCAGCAATGGAATTGTAAAGATATTTTTTTTTTTTCAGAACTAATTTGTAAAGAATTGGATTGGTAGACAACTGTCATACAAGATAAAACATTTTATCTATATTAAAAAAAACTGTGTGTTATAGTAGCACCATAAACCACTTTTTCTGGGAAGTAAAGGCGGCCTGGCAGTGTGATACTGACCACATCACCCAAAAAATGTGCCATGGTTATAGAAAAATATAGTCACTAACACCATATTCCCCATACACCTAACAAGGTTGAAGGGGACCTTTATTTTTTACATCACTTCAACTTAAATCAAAGGTAGTCCCATAAATGTGATTTTTTAGCAGTGTGCTGCCTCATATAAATTTTACTTAAAGGGAATAGAACAAGAAATAAAGAGTATTATAACTGTCCATGAATTTTTTCTTCTAAATGTCCTATAATTGGTACCATCCTTAAACATGTCTTTTCATCAAGCATGAACAAAATTATGACATTTTTATATGAATTATTTCTGTATAAAAGTCCCCATAAGGGACATAAAAGAAAATATCAAGTTGCAGTTTGAAAATTTTCACCTTGAATCTGAACAGCTGCAGGAGTGTTGTATGTGATATTTATGAAATGGCCTCTTTATTTTCAGTTAAAAACCAATAATCATCATCATCATCATCAGCTTAATCACTTTTGGAACTTATCTCCCATGACAGCAACTCTGAGTTTACCCTATCCTGGGAACGATGTCCAGTGTCTGCAGCAGTCAATCTCAGCTCATTTGTATACTGTAAAATCTTGCAACCATGGTCTTTTAGGAATTTCTCTCTCTTGTTTACTTTGAACTATGCCCTCCATAAGAACCCACACATTAATATTTACTGTTTAACCAAATCAATTAAATCAGTTTTTTTTGCTCGCATCGTAATATTTTTTTTTTTACCTGATAAAAATAATTTACAATATTTTGAACTCATGTCATCATTGTTATGTTATATTTCATATATCGTCTATGTTAAACTGGGTGCAAAATATCCAAGAAGGATTATGGCATGTCCCCTGTAAATTTTATTAAGTTAGGCACTTTGTCAATTATTTATGTAAAGAAATCTTGGTCAATCTTAAATGGCACATGTACATATAAATAGATTGGCACTGAATTTAAATATCATATCAGTATACTTTAAATAAGTTAAAAAAAAAAAAAGACTGAATTCTGCCATATTCTACTTTAACCTCAGTTGTATCACTTTAACCTCAGTGATCATAAATTAATAGAATAAATAAAGAGAAGGAAGCAATATGTAATTAATTTTATTTAAAATGACAATAACAAAAACAAAGGTTAAAGTTGTTTATCAACTTTCAAATATAAATAAATATATCTTTTGAATTACTTTTTTACTTTAAATAATTTCCTGAAAGAACAAAAATTCAGCATTTTCTATAAATTAACAATAACTCAGTTACAAACAATAAGTGATTATATTAAAGGTTAAATACTCACAACTATCAGCTCAGCAGGTATGGGCATTGTCAGTTTGGGTTTAATCCTTGGATTGCCATTGATAAACTCTTTGATAATTATCAACAGCACCATACACACAATAGAGATTATGAGAGTCGTGATGTTTGTCTTGGGCAGGTTTATAAAGATATCTCTGTAGGACTGAAAGATGGACAATCTTGTGTTTTTATCATAAGATTAATTAAAATATCTGGAGGTCCCGAAGAACTCTCACATACAGCAACATATATTCTGAGAACTGGACTTCTTGTGTAGATATTACAGAAAAGACAGAAAATGATGAGGGGAAAGAAAGAGTAAGAAAAAAATGAGGAGAGGGAAGAACAGGAGGAGGAGGAGACGGTAGAACAGGAGAAATAAATGGAAAAATAAATGGAAAAATAAGAGAAAAAAAGTAGAGGAAGAATAAAAAGAGAAAGAAAAAAGAAGGAGAAGAGGAGGAAGAAAAAAAAGAGGAAAATAAAAGAGAAATAGGGAAAAAGAATGAAGAGGAATAAGAAGAGAAACAAGATGAGGAGGAGAAAAAGAAGATACGGTTGTATATTATCAAATGGATAATGAGAAGACAACATCAGAGAATGGACAGGCCATGACTTTGTCAGGTCACAATGAGCAGCTGCATACAGAAAGGAAAAGAGGAAGCTGTTTGCAGTCATGAAAGGTTTAGCCCCAATAACCTGAGAGTGAATTATATAATAATATCTTATTATTACATGGTATCATATGTGTTCACACAACAGATGGTGTGACTGCTGTGAAGTAATCTTAAAATACCTAGCTGTGTTGAGAGATACTCATAAAATAATTATGAAAATGTTTGATTTTATTCCTACATTGGAACGTGACTTAAAATGAAGCTCAGCATCATCTACCTCTTCATCATCATCAATTGAGTGCCATCTCCACATCAAAGGTTGGCTACCATCCAGCACCATTCTCTCATAGTGCAGGTTGTCTGTCATAGGCTGACTTGTCCATCTTTTGATATTACTCGTCCATGTTAACCTTGGTCTGCCTCTTTTACCTTGTATTTTCACTTCCAAAATTACTTTTATTAGGCTGTTGTGTCTTTTAACATGCCCCAAAAATCTCATTTGTCTTGTTTGAATTGTGTCTAGTAGTTATCTTTTCATTTTCAGTTGTTTTAAGACTTCATCGTTTGTTTTCTTTTCTTTCCATCCAATTCTTTCTATTCTTCTATAAATCCACATTTCAAAGGTTTAAATTTTCTGTTCTATTTTCTTGTTTAATGTCCATGTTTCTGCACCATACACGAATGTTGAAAAGATTTAACATTTTGCTATTCTTAGTTTTAGCCCTGGTGTTATTTGTTTTGATGTTAGTATATTTTTCATGGCATTAAAATTACATCTACCTCTTACATTGTCAGTATTCTTGATTGGCTGCTGTTAATGTATATTTTAAATCTGCTCTCCCATCTATTGCACTTTATTCATTTTTCCTATACATCTACCTTTATCTCTTTATATGCCTCCAAAATTTCACTTGTTTAATCTTCATCTGTTTCAGTACTTCTTGTTCATTTAAAGTTCTTATAAAACTTCATTATCTGTTTACTTTCTCTTTATTATATGCATCCAGGGGCCAAGACGTCCATCCAACAACAGAGCTGAGTGTGGTCTGTGACCAACAGCTGATTGCATGCATCAGGATCAGTGAACAACAGAGCTCCACTACCCAGCAGTGCTCCTGGAAACAAACTATCCAGTCTGACCAAGTGTGTAGGGATCAATGAGGGAAGGCAGCATGGTACTCACAAATGCTGTGCTGAAGTCAGATGTGTTGGGCCAAAAGGAACAAGTAATCTATGCCCACTTAATATCCTTTCAAAGAAGGATGAAGAAAAGGTATATTTATTCCTTTAGTTATCATTGGATGGCTGCCAGACAGAAAGGAGAAATATGCATCCTATGGGATCATAAAAGAAAAAGATTTGAAAAAAAATATCCAAGTGTGGTTATTGTCCCATCAGACTTTGAGCACATAAC
The DNA here is from genome assembly GCA_032433765.1 of Megaustenia siamemsis. Classification (NCBI taxonomy): domain Eukaryota; kingdom Metazoa; phylum Mollusca; class Gastropoda; order Stylommatophora; family Ariophantidae; genus Megaustenia; species Megaustenia siamemsis. The sequence goes on along the minus strand of JAVIAB010000125.1, from coordinate 17,459,571 downwards.
AAAGATGGCCACAATATGAACAAGGTGGTGAGTTTTTGTTATTTGCCCCATAGGATATCAAAATGCATGTTAGATATTGACTGAATTGATGTTCCACAGTAAAAAAAAATGATAAGAAAGAAGTCTTCATGGCATGTTTTGAGCAAGGAGAAATTTGAACAATAGTTAACATCCTTGGGGAAAAAACATTGAAGAAAGTGATTCTTCTCCTTCTTTTACCTTTTTAGCTCCCAGTGGAGCATAGGTCTTCAACAAACACTTTCCAAGTCGTTCTGTTTTTTGCCATTCTTTTAAGATCATTCCATGTCTTCCCCATCATCTTCATCTCTGCTTCTATCTGTCTTCTCCAAGAATTCCTTGGTCTTCCTCTTTGTCTTTTCCCCTGGGGATTCCAAAAAAGGGCCTGTTGTGTAATACTCTCAGTTGGCTTCCACAATGTGTGTCCTATCCAGCGCCATCGTCTTCGCTGTATCTCTTTATCCACTGGTGTTTGACTGGTACATTTCCATAATTCTATGTTAGTAATTTTGTCCTGCCATTTCCATCCTTTTATTCTGTGTAAGCATCCATTAATGAAAGTCTGTATCTTCGTGATTGTCAATTTTGTTGTTCTCCATGTTTCACATCCATATAATAGGAACGCCTTAACATTTGAGTTGAAATTTTTTATTTTTGTATTTAACCTAATTTCTTTGGATTTCCACATGTTTCCCAGTGCAATGAAAGCTCCTCTTGCTTTTGATATCTTTATTTTGGTATCATTTTCTGTTCCTCCCTCTTTATCTATATTACTGCCAAGATATATGTAAGATTGTACATCTAATAGAGGTATTTCTCCTAGTTTTATTTGGTTATTGCCAATTGTATTAATTCTCAGAAGAAAATTCTCTTAAGAAAGTGATTACATAATGGATATTATAACCTTCAACATCCGCTAGTAATATAAAAGTTATCTCTTTCTGTACAGAAGCTTTTTATCACTGCAATGGAAGCCATTTCAGAAACATTATTCATGATTTTAAGAACCTATCTACATATTTATATTTATCTAGCACACAACATATAATATATGAATTTTTAGATAATTGAACAAGGTATTAAATTTCACCAATACCAAGATGATACAAGACATGTAAAAAGAATATGGTTTGATGACGGTTCACACTAATCAAATTGAGAGTGACTCACTATGCGATAAAATGTACGCGGCCGAAATTGGCATGGTGCACAGTGCGGTGAAACGTATGGAAAGAGTTAATGGAGGATAATATATTTTGTAATTTCAAACATTATATTTGTAAATTTTCTTTCTTTTTTAGCATTATTTTGCTTCATCCCTGCTTTTCTAGAATTTAACACAAATTTTCAGAAAGCATTGAAACTGTACATGATAAGATGCTTACATATATAAGTCTGAAGGCACCACTGTACTGTCCCATGGGTATATCAAAGATGTGTTTGATCTGACTTGTAAACACATGGAGGGCTGCACCTGTAGTGAAGCCACTAATTAACGGGTCTGACAGGTACACTGTTAGAAATCCAAGCTGGAAAACTCCCAGCAAAAGCTGATGGCAAAGAAACATACAAGACAAAATTATTCAAAATTTAGCTTCTAATTAATACATTATTTTACTGTACGGAATATTATGGATAAAATTTACAGTCCCACATCTGTTGCAACTACAACTATAACTTTCTATATTAACAACATTAATTTTTAAAGTGGAATTGATGAATAACTTTGAATAATGCTCCTTTCATTATATCAGAAATAATGAAAGTGAATGTACTGCAAAAGTTATCAAATAATGATACTATTAGTACTCTAAAAAAATATTGGTTTAATGATCCATTATGATTTACACAAGGTCTTTTATATATGCTGTGTTTTATTTTCATACAAATTATTTTAATGAAAGTGCAGATGACAATACATTTTCATAGTTTCCACAGTGTTCCACAAATTGTCTCTTAACTCAGTAACATATGTGCCCTTTCAGACTATATCATCAAGTACCAAGCCTTCTAGCGTAGATGTCTCTCCACAACCTTCGATCTCGGCAGTTATTTATAATTTCTGTTGTTTAACCCCTGCCAAGCCACTCCTCCAAGCCGTGCGGTATCCTCACTCTTTGCTTTCCTCTATCCCCCCATCCTTCAATTCCCCCCAGTTGTCACAATATATTCCTGCCATTCCCTTCTCATTACATGGCCAAAAAATGATAATTGTTTCTTCCTAATATTGGATATTAGCTCTCTTTTTGCTTTGGCCTCTTCCAGAATGCTTTCATTACTCTTCTTAGCTGTCCATAGCACTCTCACTCTCAGAGGAATCTCTGTAAAACCACATCTTCACAGTCTCCAGTGATTCTCCCGTCTGTTGTCCTATTGTCCATGATTCACATCCATATGTCAAGACTGGCCCCACAACATACCCAAGAACTCCCCCTCCCATCTCCGCTGTCAAAAATGGACTGCACAGCATCTTCCTCCCCCTTTGAAAAACCGCTTTTGCCTGAGCCATTCCATCTCACCTCTGCTGTACATCCACCATCTGAAGTCAACAATGCCCTCAGATATTCAAATTCATCTACCTGTCTCAGACTATATAGCACAACAGAAAGATGTTGTCAGAAAGCTGGAGCAAACTCATTGCTTTTATCTGTGATCAGTATGTTTGGTTTGAGAAGTTAGCTCCCTAAACAATAAGCCACATACAAAATGGAGACTTTATCAAATGTTCTTTACTTCAAGACTAAACTCATGAAAAGCAAGTTACTTGTATCAATCCAACCATGAATGATACAGACATGGCTAGCTTCAACTTCATATCTAGTATCTCGTCTGAATTGTCCATTATGCTGAATGTGGTGTTTGTGTCCGTGGTGACAGTTGTGTTCCAGGTCTTCAACTCTAGGCCTCGAGCTTGCAATCCTTTTACTACAGTTGAGCCAACCATCAGTGATAAGACTGCAAATGTGCCTAAGAACAAAGTCAACAGATATTAAGAAATTACTGACTTGAGTCATACACCTGATCTGCAACAAAAAATGGTGTTATAAGTTTGTGGTCAACAAGTGACTCATATCACACAACAAACAACTGTGCCATAAAATAAAGTTATAGCTTATTAACACATTCTTACCATGAGCTGCAAATCACAGCCCGAGTAACCAGCATAAGAAACCCAGGAGCAACATTTGATGCATTAATTTATTGACATTTCCACAACTGTTTCTTCTAAAACCTTGTCATTCTCTCGTTTAATCTCTTTTCTCCTGAGTAAATTGTCCAAACATTGTGTTTCAGATCAATTTTAATTTATTTTCTTACTGTTATTTCAATTTTTTTTTATAATTCAGAAAAAGCAGTCTGGCCACAAGTGTTGAAACCCTTGGTTGAAAATGTGTTAAAGAAGCCAAACTTTTATGGGATCTGTCAAAGAGGTGATAATTTAATTTTATTATTGCTCAGGGATATAAACTGAACATACATATCTCTTTCATTTACAAGCTCTCTCTCTCTCTCTTTGTGTGTGTGTGTACAAGCACATAACCATTTTCAATTTTACAAAGAAGCTGTTGTTAATCTTCCTCCGTAGCCAACTGTCAAATGCTGTTTTATACACTGTTTCAAAAAAGATTTTCATTTGTATTAATCATTTATTATAATTGATAACTATGAGCTATCAAATGTAAAATATGACCACGAGCAATTGTTGCACTATATTTATTTAAACCTCTAAGGTTAATACCTCTAAAATATAAAGCAGCTACAAAAAATGTAAGTTTTAACAAAATATTCTTGAGTTTTTTTGACAGTTTTAGTTTTCATATAAAATTACATGTTGTTTAATTCTTCATGTCTGGAATGTTATGGATTATTTCTACCATTAAAGTAAATTAAAGTATGAGACTTGAATAGGCATCTCAGCATGTGAGCTTTCACCCTTATGTGCTCAGCAGCCTATCCAGAAGTGTTCTGAGACTTTTGGATAGTGTCGCTTCAAGCATCGAAACTTACGGTGCGAGGCAGCATTCCTCATGTTCCTAGAGTACTACCCTGGTACCCATTTGTGCCAGCGGCTGGGTTGACCACGGGGGTATTTTTTTCCAACCATGAGTGCAATTCACATTGCGTCCAGCAAGAATCAATCACGGGTTGTCCGAACGTCGGTAGCCCAGTTGGGTGGTTTTCCCAACTTGATTACCGAGCCCCCCTATTTCTACCAGTTCCATGGAATAATTATTCCCAGAAATGAGAGTTATTTATTGTCTTCAAGAGAAAACATTTGTCACTGTTTTCTAAACAAATTAAAAGATTAGTCACATTAAATTATAAACTTAAAAAAGAAGGATGAATGTAAAGGAAATTACTCCTATAGAAACCAAATGGGGGAAACAATATAAACAGGAAGCAGCAAAATCAGTTCATACTATTTCATATATTCATGACTAAATTATCTAAGAATATCATTTATAAATGGGAGCCGCAATAGCTCAGTGGTTAGTGAACTGGACTACAAAGGACAAGAGGTAGGGTTCGATCACAACCGACGACTCTGAGTTCATCCAGCCTTAAATGGGTACCAGATTTTTTCTGGGAAAGTAAAGCGGCATGGGCATAATACCGACCACATTACCCCATAAATCATGTGCCGAAGGTCTGTAAAATTTATGGTCACTAACACTATATTCCCTATACACCACATGGCGTGACGGGGGTACTTTACTTCTTTTTTTTTCTTTTTTTTTTTTTAATCATTTCTAAATTGCTGATGAGAACATTTATTTGCAGATTAAGGGTTAAAAAGACAACTAACCTAAATGAATGTACATATCTATTTCCCTATAGCAAATCATTACTTACCATTAGAGACATGCTTGGAAGTTCCAAAGAAGAAATATATGATGACTGGAAAGAGGGAGACATATAGACCATACACTGGTGGGAGTGTAGACAACTGACCATAGGCCATACCTGATGAGTGAATTATTGGCATAGATATGATTACATGTGCAAACTTCACTAATGGTAGCATAAAATATTTATTTGAAAATGTTTAAATGAGCCAATCCTACCTTCAAAGTATGACGCAAGAGAGTATGATGCAAGTGAGAACTACCATTCCTTATTAAGAAAATACCAAGTGTTGATTTTCTGAATATAAAATTTATCTATCTATTGACCTTTCGAGCCATAGCTGGCCCATAGGGCATAGACCTAGATACTCTTTCTCTTATATAAATTTTTATTTTAGCGGTTTTCAATCCTTCTAAAGATATTTTATCAAATCTCGCCAATTGTCTCTGTTCTGTGCAAGCAACTCTATCTCGTTGAGGGAGTCGATTCCTGCTACTCTTGCATCTCTGATCAATATTCTTCTCAGTGTCTCTCTGGACCTTCCTCTTTTCCTCTTAAAGGGTTAAGGCATAAAAATGCGAAGCTGCAGTAAAGCTGAATATGAGGAAAAATTAAAAAATAAAAAAAGGTATGTAAGAAGCTTTACGTGACAAGTGGACGACACAGACTAAACAACGTTTCGGCTCAATAGGCCTTCATCAGGAACAAACAATAAAAACACACACACACAAATTAATAACGAAACAACCAAAACAAAAACAATCGAAATGTGTTAAAGAAAACAACAACAAAAAGTAAAACTATCCTGTCAAATCCAAAATAAAATCGTAACCAAGTGCGGCTGTCGTGAACGTCGAAAATCGTGCGAAAAAGTGCGTAAATGTAAACAGAACCAGAGGAGTAAACACAAGGGTCAGTGTGCAAACACAAAGGAGAAAGAATCGAATAGTAGACTAACTTACTATGCCATGCTTTTTATAGTTCTTCTCCTCTAGTCCCTTATGAGACACTTCAGTTTTCTCCTCTATAAAAAAATTTTTTTCTGTGCTTCTTACCCCTCATTTATTTTTACTGTACCCCACTCTCAGACATCTCACTCTTAGCGTCTTTTTACACCTGTTAGTCTACTATTCGATTCTTTCTCCTTTGTGTTTGCACACTGACCCTTGTGTTTACTCCTCTGGTTCTGTTTACATTTACGCACTTTTTTGCACGATTTTCGACGTTCACGACAGCCGCACTTGGTTACGATTTTATTTTGGATTTGACAGGATAGTTTTACTTTTTGTTGTTGTTTTCTTTAACACATTTCGATTGTTTTTGTTTTGGTTGTTTCGTTATTAATTTGTGTGTGTGTGTTTTTATTGTTTGTTCCTGATGAAGGCCTATTGAGCCGAAACGTTGTTTAGTCTGTGTCGTCCACTTGTCACGTAAAGCTTCTTACATACCTTTTTTTATTTTTTAATTTTTCCTCTTTTCCTCTTACCTGTTGTTTCCCACATGAGGGCTTGCTTTGCTATTCGGTTGTTATCTCTTCTCATCACATGTCCAACATATGACCATCGTCTTTTCTTTATTACTGAAGATATTAGTAGTTGATTTGAGATTTCTCTAATTACTTCATTTGTTTTGAATTTGTTCCATGCTATACCAAGTATTTTCCTTAGACATTTCTTTTCGAATGCGTTCAACTTTGTTTCTATTTTGTTTCCTGTTGTTTTCCAGCTCTCACATGCATACGTAAGGGTAGATAGCACATTTGATTTGAATAGTCTAAGTTTTGTGTTTGTGCTGATGAGTTTTGATTTCCACAACTTTTCAAGGCTTCTGAAAGACATTGCTGCTTTAGCTATTCTGATTCTAATTTCTTTGCTTGTATCCCCTTCTCGATCAATGTGACTTCCAAGATAGATAAAGTGATTGATCTCTTCCACTGGTTTACTTTCTATGTATATTCTGTCCTCTGTTGGAATTAAGCTTTTCATGACTTTAGTCTTTTCAAATTTTGATCTCAATTTTTGCTGGCTATTGAAGATAGTTCATTTGTGTTTTCCTGCATCGTTTTTATCTGACTGCTGATATATGAAATCTAAAATAGTTATAGCGTAATAGACTTAGTCCTTATATGCACACTAAAAACTGGCTTAACAAATATGTTCTCAACTTGGAAGGTCAAAAACAAAGAGGATGTTCTCCAGGACTGTAGGCATTAAGAGAGTTGCAGCACGCCTCTTAACATATTCAACATAGAACAAAATACAGTAATAAGAGAAGCAGAGTAACTATATGCCTATTCTCCCACTAGCACACCTCTGAACATACTCTACATAGAACAAAATACAGTAATAAGAGAAGCAGAGTAACTATATGCCTATTCTCCCACTAGCACACCTCTGAACAGACAACTGTTTCAACGACGCATGTGAACAGTCAGCCGGGAACAGTGCATGCAAGGGAAAGTTCTACGTGTCAGACTGCAATCTCAAATCTCCGGACAACTGTTTGAACGAAACCTGCGGACAGTTAATCGAAGCCTGTGTCTCGTATGTCAATGATTCACACGTTAAGAAGAGTCTGCAGACTAACCCAAGCATATGGATACCTCAATGTGTTTATGTGCTAGACTTGGCTCATTTCTTGGTGTTTTTCCGTGAAGACATGACTCATATCTTAATGTTTTTCTGTGCTAGTCATGGCTCATATCTTGGGGTGTTTCTGTGCTAGCCATGGCTCAAATCTTAGCTTGAGTGTATGTTGTGTGTGTGTGTGTGTGCTAGCCATGGCTCATATCTAGATGTGTGTCATCTTAGTCATATCTCATATCTTGGTGTGTCCGTGTTAATCATGTCTCTTATCTTTATGTGCGTCTGAGTTTAGTAATATATCATAACTTAGTGTGTATCTGTGTTAGTCCTGTGTCATATCTTTGTGTGTGCATGTCTGGGTTAGGGATATCTCATATCTTTGTTTGCATGTTTATGTTAGTCATATCTCATATCTTTGTGCGTACATGTCTGTGTCTGTCACATCTCATATTCTTGTGTGTGCATGGATATGTAAGTCACATCTCATATCTTTGTGTGTGCATGCCTATGTTAGTCATATCTTATATCTTTGTGTGTATGTCTATGTTAGGTATGCGTCATATCTTTGTGTGTGCATGTCTAAGTCAGTCATATCTCATAGCTTTATATGCATGTCTATGTTAGTCATGTGTCATATATCTTGATGTGTGTCAGTGTTAGTCATGGCTCGTATCGCTGTGCACGTGTCTGTGTTATTCACATCTCATATCTCTGTGTGTGCATGTCTGTGTTAGTCACCTCTAGTGACTCGGGCAGATGGTGCTCGTAAACCTGGGAGGGTAGACCATCTAAGGGCAGAATCCCCCTACAGAAAAGACAATCTGCTGCCTTGCAGGAAGATTGGGGACAATCAAAGGCTAAGGAAAGCAAACCTGAAAAAATGCTGGCTGAAATCGGATGCACTGGGCCACTGGCGCAGAACACAGTGCAACGTATTAACGGGTGTTCAGTCAGAATGGATCTGGCGGACTCTAAATGTGATGTTCTGTCTGTGGGGGCGATCAACACAGTTAACCTGACAGCTGACTTCATGTGGGAGTCTGGAATCCTACTCTGACTGAGTCCTGATCGCAGAGAGAGAGAGAGAGAGAGAACATACTCTACATAGAACAAAATACAGTAATAAGAGAAGCTGAGTAACTATTTGCCTGGGAATAATAGAACAAAGGAGTATGTGTTAGCACTCGGAAAAATTAACAGACAAACAACAATAGAAAAAAACGAAGAACAATATATGGTCCGAAGCGGGATCGAACCCGTACTCAGTGGCACCGCGCCTTGCCACGAGAAGCCAAATGCTTGGCACACTGCCACGCAGCCAACTAAAAAATTGGCTATTGTTGTAGTGTCTTACACGAAGACGTACTCAATGACTATAGCATAGGGTAAGGATCACAGACCGGAAATAAATTGTATATTTGTACTTTCCTATTAATACAAGTATCTCCCAGTAGGGCTGAATACTTGTGTTGTAGACAAACATTTATTGGACGAAACAGCACGAATAGTAGTTTCCAGTGGTTATATACTGGGTACAAATAATAATACATAAATATTATTATATGGGGAACTTCCGAGGCGATAATAGGGAATAATAGAACAAATAAGTATGTGTTAGCACTCGGAAAAATTAACAGACAAACAACAATAGAAAAAAACGAAGAACAATATATGGTCCGAAGCGGGATCGAACCCGTACTCAGTGGTACCGCGCTTTGTCACGAGAAGCCGAACGCTTGGCACACTGCCACGAAGCCAACTAAAAAATTGGCTATTGTTGCAGTGTCTTACACGAAGGCGTACTCAATGACTATAGCATAGGGTAACGATCACATTTGCCTATTCTCTACCTCCCATAATCACACCTCTCAAACCATTCTACGTGAAAAAAACTATGGTATGGAGAGAAACATAAGGAGGCACACATACTACTTTATGAGAAAAATGAGTGTAGATATATTTTGCTCACTCACTAGTGCCAAGGAAAACTATGCTTTGATTAAGTGGTTTTGTGAATAGCTGATAAAGCCATCATGAGACTTGAATATGTAATGTGAAGATATAAATCTGTCAGCTGATGCTGTACTGGATTTTGAATTGTGGAGTGACCACATATAGATCTATCTCTATCTATCTATTGTCCTTTTGAGCCGAAGACGGCACATAGGGCAGAACCACAATCTCAAAAACAGAAACCTTGCGTGCCAAAATGGCACATATTGCAGAGATCACTGCTTGTTTCCATAACAATACTTTTTACAATGGCAGCTTGTCAAGCCATTGATCAACCTCCTTAGTCGCCTCTTACGACATGCCTGGAAGGTCACAGTGTCACTATTCTTTACTTTCCTCATAATGAGGCCCCGGTAACACACAGAAAACATATGGATGGTATCATTTATTTTCATTCTTCTCAGAACTTGTGGTACTCTATGCAGTCACGTTTTGGCTGGTGGAGCACAATTAACAGCTAAGTTCTCTCAATTAACATGGATTGATTAACATAACATTGCCTTAATGACATATTTACTGTGTCCTTCAATCCTCTCTTTGTCAATTATATCAACTTCTGTCTTTCTTGGCTCATTATAAAATAGTTTCTAGATAGATGTTGATCTGACATGCAAATAACATGTTCAACTCATCTCAACTGCGATCTACATAGCATATTGTTATACAGCTGACTAATCAACAAAAGTATAGTCTTATACAGTTGGAAGGTCTGGTTATGTGGCAATAAAAAAAGATAAACATCTCACTCAAAATAATATTAGTCAAAAGTCATATATTTATAAAAAAATATATTAAAGAAGACAATGATATAGGACTAAACTGTTTACAGCATTAACAATAAGATGCAACAACAGAGAAAATGAAGGAAGACCTCTCAAGAGATTGACAAACAAGATTTCATTTTCCTTATTGTTGTTATTGATCCAGAAGCCTGCAAGCTGATGCCCTTCTGTCCAATGCCACATAGTGATATCAGCAGATATTTCTGTGTTCCATTGTAGTCCCATAAAAGGTGTTCCATTTATCAAGTCTTTGAGGAAGTAGAGATGCTCTGATGTCAGTGATCTTCGGACTGTCAAAAAAGGTGATGTTTTACTGTTTCATGTGGGTGTTAACAGAGTGGACATGCTGGTGTTTTGTTTTGCTGTATTCTATTGATGTAATTCTTGCTTCGTAATTGTTGCAGACTTCACCACATAGGCCACATTTGTTTTCCTTCAATGGTACAATGCAAAGGAGGACAGATAAAAAGAACAGGTTAAAACAAGACAAAATGTACAATCATCTGAAAACATCTTACCCTGTGGTATATGCATAATCCCTATAGTCAAACCTGCTATAATGTCATGTAGCAGGTCCTGCCTGAGGTTATACTCTTTCATCATACCCAGAAATGGAAGGTGTGATGAGATGAACCTGCCCATACACTGATATGAGCACACACACTTCTTGCTTCTAGACTTGATCCATGTAGAAACATTTCTTGATGGACGTTTCCCCCCTTCAAACCCCTATTTTAAAATAAATTAAGACAGAACACATAGAAGGATGTAAAAGTTATAACCCATAGAAATAGTCAAATCAAAAGAGTTTATAAAACTTATAAAAAATTTTTCATTAACCAGACATTTGTTTATTTTCCAAACTATTTAAAAAAAAATATAAATTAGCACAATATTCTACTTTTGGGATACTAAAGACTGGGAATAAAGGTCACATGCTCAGTGCCCATTTTTAATTTACTATCGCTTTCTCCGAAAGAAAAAATCCCTGACACAAATGGACATCAAACTTACATTCATCTTATTGGTAAGTGACTGTTTTAAGGGGATGTGTTAAAGTAACAAAAAAATGTGCTTAATTAAGTGACTTAATTTACTCATCCACCCAATTTTCATCCAGTTTTTTATCTTAGAGTAAAGAAATAAAGCACTGGGCTGTGCTGGCAGGTTTGCCTTCCTCCAGGACTGACAAGTGCTGGAACACTAGTTGTTGTCTTGCTGGTTATGCCTACTTCTTGGTGAGTCATGATCCGTTCAACCTCAGATTAAATATTTCTGGTTACATTAGACTGCAATTGCTATCCAAACATGAAAATGACTTTTTATTCAACTCTAGTGTGCTGAATGCAAGATGGACACATCCTATATGAAAAGACATGTCTTCTTTGCTACAAAGACACCTAGAAACATGCATAAGGGTGCTTGATATAAACATGACTGACCAAAAAGAGCTCACTAAAAACAGATCCAGACAATAAAATGCGGACCTAAAAGCAAGCAAACACAATTCTAGAACAACTGTAGATTCTAAAGGTTTTATACAAAAAGAAAAGAAATCTCCAACCGGATCCTTTTACAGATCCATTGAGTTATTTGTGGGTCATCATCATTGCATTCCGAACATGTCCATAGGTGTTTAGATACCTTCCTCAGCAAGTCCCGCAGTGTCCAGCGACTGACGATTCCAGTTTTGTGTTGGTTGATACATCTTCTTATATGCCCACTAAGTTTCTCCTTTCTGGCTCTGCCCATCTTAACTCTCATCTCTTTCATCCGAAGGAGTGACATGGACTCCTGGTTACAGATCCCTTGTTTCTTGATACTGATAGAATTTCTCCAATACCTTTAGCAATACAACATTTTTAAATTAGACATTTTTATATCAAAAGTTGGGACGGTTAAAAATAAAACTGGAACTGAAAGTGGTATACAATAAAAACAAAGAGCAGTCAGTAGCTTTTTTTTTTTTTTATTGGGGGGGGGGGGGGGAGGATTACCAAAAGGAAAAAATTAAGATATGCAGACATCATCAGATTTACCAAAAAAAAAAAAAAAAAAATGAATTAAAAGTCCTTGATATAGTAAGCTGTTAGGTCTACATAAGCGCAATAGCAGCAGACAAAAATATTATGGTCATACAAGCTATTTTTTAAAGTGTATGAGAAAATAATTAATTGTTGAAAAAAAAACATTTTAGCTGATAATTTTTAACATTGTTAATAGGTTTAGGCTAAAATTTATGGACATTAGAAAAAGTGACATGTTAGACTCAATAAGTAAAAAAAGTAAAGTACCACCGTCACGGCAAGTGGCGTATAGGCAAATATGGTGTTAGTGCCCTTATATTTTTATAGACCTTCAGCACATGAATTTTGGGGTAATGTGGTTGGTATTACGCCCATGCTACTTTACTTTCCCAGAAAAAAATCTGGTACCCATTTAAGGCTGGGTGAACCTGGAAGCCGTCGGTTGGAATCGAACCCTACCCTTTGTCCTTTGTAGTCCAGTTCACTAACCACTGAGCTATCGCGGCTCCCTTGTTAGACTCAATGGCATCTAAAACTGGGTTGCACATTATTGATAAAAAAGACATAAAGTCTCTCAATGATTGTCATCATATCATGGGTATGTAAATACAACACGTGAATGAAATTATTATTCAGAGACAGGACATTTGGAAGCCAATAAAATCTTAATTGCTCAATGATGATGACATATTTTACACTGACCGGGTCAAAATCTTTCAGTGAGTAGATTGTTGGTTGCTCATTAATGAAGACCTATTTTACACTGACCTGGTCAAAGTCTTGTTGTCAGTGGATTGGTTGCTCAAGAATGGAGACCTATTTTACACTGACCTGGTCAAAATCTTTCTGTGAGTAGATTGGTCGCTCAATGATTATGACATATTTTACAGTCACCTGGTCAAGATCTTTCTGTGGGTAGATTGGTCGCTCAAGAATGGAGACCTATTTTATCCTGACCTGGTCAAAATCTTTCTGTGAGTAGATTGGTCACTCAATGATGATGAAATATTTTATACTGACCTGGTCAAAATCTTTCTGTGAGTAGATTGGTCACTCAATGATGATGAAATATTTTATACTGACCTGGTCAAAATCTTTCTGTGAGTAGATTGGTCACTCAATGATGATGAAATATTTTATACTGACCTGGTCAAAATCTTTCTGTGAGTAGATTGGTCGCTCAATGATGACCATATCTTCGAAATAATTCTTGTCTCCATCAACTGCTCCATCTTCAGAAGATCCTGAAAAATGAAGCAAAGACCACAATAAATATGAAAGATAGCCAAGATCATCTTTGATCTACTTGGGTATTTAAAATGGTAGTGTATGCCAAATAGGTCAAGTATGAGACTCGAATCAGTGTCTTAGCACACGAGTTTTCACCCTTATGTGCTTGGCAGCCGAACCAGAAATGTTCGGAGACTTCTGGACAGTGTCGCTTCAAGCATCGAAACTCACATTGCGAGGCAGCATTCCTCACCTTCCCAGAGCACTACCCTGGTACCCATTTCTGCCAGCGCCTGGGTTGACTGCGAGGGTATTTATTTCCAACTATGAGTACAATTCGCACTGCTTTCACAATCATATACCGAATATTCTTGCCTAAATGTTTTTTTCTCCCATATTCTACTATTTACTTTTTCCTTCTATCGTAATTTAATAAATGGTTAATTTTTTTCCTTAATCATGATTCACAATGCTCCCAGAAATTACATTATTTAACAATCTGTTATTCCTCTCAGCAAATACACAATTCATCAAATCATAAAATTACAAAACTAATGTTTTTAATATGTAAAAATGTAATACCCTCTCTCTCTTTTTCTCTCTGTGATATACTCAAAAAAAGTTAGCATAATATTGGATTTTCCTCAGAATATAAATTCAAAAGTTTACAAGAAACATTTTTTTAATCAAATAATCGATCCCCAACACCTTCAAATGACACTGGTGATCAAAATTCTACATTTCTCTCTGCCTGAGGTTTGTCTGATAAGGTCTGTCATCTTTGATCATTGTGCTATCTGGATGTTCTTGTAACACTATTTCTCTCATTGTGCAATCTGGATGTTCTTGTAACACTATTTCTCTCATTGTTCTCCTCCTATTTTTCTTGTCTTCACTTTCCTTGTGATGACTAAAGTGTTCCAACTTTTATCTTCTCATGATAAAGCCAAAGAACTATGTTTGGGTACACATCAAACAATAACAAGATAAAGTTAACTTCTAGTATCTGCAAATAAAGACTCAAATACTCAAACATGTTTACTTGTATGTGCTCTAAATATCCTTGTAAACTAATTGTCAACATTAAATGTCTTGGCAGTTCCTGTAGGCTATCTAGGGAGTTTACAACTGAGAATTTCTAGAGTGTTTTTAACTTCCACTCAAGATTTTCTTTGATACCATACCAATGTTGCACGATCCAGTATCTTCTCACCATGCTATTATTTTGTTTATGAAATGAAATATTAAAAGTTCAGTTTTCCACAATTATTCAACATCAGAAGAGTTAACTATGTTATAGTTATGGTTATAGTTATATAGTTATAGTATCCTCCGTCAGTTATAGTTGACTATGGATTTTGCAGCACCCTTAAAAATGTTTTTTTTTTCATTTGCAGTGTATTCTCTTTTTCTATGAATCTGTCTGTGTCTTGTCTGAGTTTAACTATGTTAAACATAGAATTATATTATTATTTTTATTGACACTTAATAACAGGTAATATACATGTATTCCAATGACTTACTAACACTAGAACAACATACACTAGAACAACATACACTAGAACAACAGAAATTAGAACAATAGATACTTGAATAAAATGCACTATAACAACAGACACTAAAAAAACATTCACTAGTACAACATACACTAGTACAATTGGTACTAGGATAACAGACATTAGAACAATAGACATTAGAACAATAGACAGCAGAATAACATGCAATAAAACTAAAACAACAACTAGTGCAACAGGTACTGGAACATCAGATACTAGAACAACATTTATTAAAACAACAACTAGTGCAACAGGTACTGGAACATCAGATACTAGAACAATATTTATTAAAACAACAACTAGAGAAACATGTACTGGAACATCAGATACTAGAACAACATTTATTAAAACAACAACTAGTGCAACATGTACTGGAACATCAGATACTAGAACAATATTTATTAAAACAACAAAATATATTTTTGTTACCAAAAGTATTAGAGCAAGCTCAGATAGCTTCTCCATCCTATGGCCTATCAGAACTGCTACAGTGTAACTCAGTAGATGTTTTACTTTAAAGTGATCTTCTATGTCGTTAGCATCTTACCAGTAATGTACCAAGATCTGTATAAATGTGTTTTATAATTTAATCTGCATGCATCCATGATGGTTGGGAAGGAACCAAAACTACATAAAGCACGAGTGGAGATGTTGATGATGATGATGATGATGATGAACGTTGACATGAGCTGTAAGTTGCTGGACCAATGAAAGCGAAGTGATGGGTTGCATGTCTTTCTTGAATTCCCAGGTTCTGTTGAAGAAATGTAATCTTTTTCTGTCTCCTCGTTCCCTGCATACCAGCTTTACCGCAGCATTGCAATTATTTGCCTGTTCCCTGTTTATTTCACACCGCTGTTACTTCATGTTTGTTTAGCATCACTTAGAATCTTGTTGTTTTAGTAGTTTAAAGAGTTTTGTGTAAATTTCTTTCTTAGTTTTGCTAGTATTAGTTATTTCCCTTGCGTGTCCATTCATTTTTGTTGTCCCTGTTTTCTAAAGAAGGTAGCATGTGTGCCGAAACGTCAATAGCCTGTTTTGTCCTCCTACGCTGTCACCATACACTATTTTCAACTCGTTCCCTGTATACCAGCTTTATCAGTATTGCAATTGTTTGCCTGTTCCCTGTCTGAGATACTGTAATACTAGGTCTTCTATATCAACATACCCCACCAAAGTGGAAAACACAGCAATGCTCACCTCTGTTAGCCAGACTGTTTTGAAGCTGGTTTTTACAGCGGAAACCAACAGGAAGATGGAAGTGAGTTCTCAGTCACATAACAGGTAGCCGACTCTGAAGGTCGTCTCAAGTGAGTTCTCAGTCATATAACAGGTAGCCGACTCTGAAGGTCGTCTCAAGTGAGTTCTCAGTCATATAACAGGTAGCCGACTCTGAATGTCGTCTCAAGTGAGTTCTCAGCCACATAACAGGTAGCCGACTCTGAATGTCGTCTCAAGTGAGTTCTCAGCCACATAACAGGTAGCCGACTCTGAATGTCGTCTCAAGTGAGTTCTCAGCCACATAACAGGTAGCCGACTCTGAATGTCGTCTCAAGTGAGTTCCCATTGAGTGGAGGTATGATGACAAATTGTACTTTTCTCTCGCGACTTAAACTCGTGGTATAAGAACACTGGACGGGATGATCCTATTGCCTTAAACTGAAGGTTAGATGCCTGGAACCTTTAGTAGACTTAGAGCAACCAAACAGCACTTAGTAGTGAGAAACGAGAGTAGTAACCCATCTTAGCTAAGGTATCTTGGAGCAGAATAAAACAATTACAAATAAAAACGGGGGGTGAAAGGATGTGTGGTCTGGAGTTCGATTCAACACAGGCGGCGGAATTTTATTTTTAATCGAATTAGTGGTTTCTTTGTGGCTTTGAAGGTCGTCTCAAGTGAGTTCTCAGCCACATAACAGGTAGCCGACTCTGAATGTCGTCTCAAGTGAGTTCTCAGCCACATAACAGGTAGCCGACTCTGAATGTCGTCTCAAGTGAGTTCTCAGCCACATAACAGGTAGCCGACTCTAAAGGTCGTCTCAAGTGAGTTCTCAGCCACATAACAGGTAGCCGACTCTGAATGTCGTCTCAAGTGAGTTCTCAGCCACATAACAGGTAGCCGACTCTGAATGTCGTCTCAAGTGAGTTCTCAGCCACATAACAGGTAGCCGACTCTGAATGTCGTCTCAAGTGAGTTCTCAGCCACATAACAGGTAGCCGACTCTGAATGTCGTCTCAAGTGAGTTCTCAGTCACATAACAGGTAGCCGACTCTGAATGTCGTCTCAAGTGAGTTCTCAGCCACATAACAGGTAGCCGACTCTGAATGTCGTCTCAAGTGAGTTCTCAGCCACATAACAGGTAGCCGACTCTGAATGTCGTCTCAAGTGAGTTCTCAGCCACATAACAGGTAGCCGACTCTGAATGTCGTCTCAAGTGAGTTCCCATTGAGTGGAGGTATGATGACAAATTGTACTTTTGTCTCGCGACTTAAACTCGTGGTATAAGAACACTGGACGGGATGATCTTATTGCCTTAAACTGAAGGTTAGATGCCTGGAACCTTTAGTAGACTTAGAGCAACCAAACAGCACTTAGTAGTGAGAAACGAGAGTAGTAACCCATCTTAGCTAAGGTATCTTGGAGCAGAATAAAACAATTACAAATAAAAACGGGGGGTGAAAGGATGTGTGGTCTGGAGTTCGATTCAACACAGGCGGCGGAATTTTATTTTTTAATCGAATTAGTGGTTTCTTTGTGGCTTTACAAGGTTTCTGGGTAGAGAGATCCGACGTCTAGCACTCTCTGGGTAGAGAGATCCGATGTCTAGCACTCTCTGGGTAGAGAGATCCGACGTCTAGCACTCTCTGGGTAGAGAGATCCGACGTCTAGCACTCTCTGGGTAGAGAGATCCGATGTCTAGCACTCTCTGGGTAGAGAGATCCGATGTCTAGCACTCTCTGGGTAGAGAGATCCGACGTCTAGCACTCTCTGGGTAGAGAGATCCGACGTCTAGCACTCTCTGGGTAGAGAGATCCGATGTCTAGCACTCTCTGGGTAGAGAGATCCGACGTCTAGCACTCTCTGGGTAGAGAGATCCGATGTCTAGCACTCTCTGGGTAGAGAGATCCGATGTCTAGCACTCTCTGGGTAGAGAGATCCGACGTCTAGCACTCTCTGGGTAGAGAGATCCGACGTCTAGCACTCTCTGGGTAGAGAGATCCGACGTCTAGCACTCTCTGGGTAGAGAGATCCGATGTCTAGCACTCTCTGGGTAGAGAGATCCGATGTCTAGCACTCTCTGACGGCGAAAAACAGAATGTCCTGATATCCCATGCGCACGTTAAAGAACTCTTAGCCCCTAAAATAGGAAAGAGTAGTTCAATATTGGCCGGTGCCTGGCACAATTATTAGGTAAAAATCTATACAAAACGTTAAAAACTCGACGATAAAAATTATGAGAACCTCTGAAATCTGAGAATATCTGCCTGTATGGCGAGTGACACCTGAGAACACGGCTGCCAGTGTGGAAAAGTAATATTCAGACAAAATTCAGTCCTTCGGGACTTCGATACGGATATAAAGCTGGTGAACGCGAACAAACAACGAAACAAATAAAAACTCGTCACGCCCTGTGGCCATATAAACATTATTGCCTCAGTACCCAATTTTGTTCTGTTTAACCAGGTGTAAAATTTCAGGTAATATGGTCAATAGCATCAATAAATATAACCTATAACCAGGTGGGGCTGGGTGAACCTGGAAGCTATCGATCGGGATCGAATCATGCTTCTTGTCTCCAGGAGACCAGGTCGTTACCGTTAAAGGTCTATGCCCCACACTCAAGTTACAGTTTTTTTGTTTTGTTGTTATTGAAGACCTGGGTTTACAGAAAATCCACATACGCCCCGCACGGGCGTAATATTGACCACATTACCCCAATAATCATGTGCTGAAGGTCTGTAAAATTTATG
The DNA here is from genome assembly GCA_032433765.1 of Megaustenia siamemsis. Classification (NCBI taxonomy): domain Eukaryota; kingdom Metazoa; phylum Mollusca; class Gastropoda; order Stylommatophora; family Ariophantidae; genus Megaustenia; species Megaustenia siamemsis. The sequence goes on along the minus strand of JAVIAB010000125.1, from coordinate 17,440,540 downwards.
GTCACTAACACAATTTCCTATACGCCACTTGGCGTGACGGGGCACTTTACTTTTACTTACATACGCCCCGTTGCATTTATTGTCCAAATGGCTGTGGCTTTTGACGTGTGCTGAGACTACTATGATTGGGACTACAGATACCTTTCTTTGTTTAGGAGATGAGTTAGTAATTATGTTGATTCCACTGGCACGGGCGGCTGAGCAATTAAGGATTTTAATTCGTTTGCAGTGATACCGGGGCCTTCCATAACCAAAGAACCAAAGGCTGCTGGATCAATCAACCAGCAATCAAACACTCGTTTATATAATTCTGGAACGTAACTGTTAACAACAAACAAAATGAATGAACAACGACAAATCGTAAATGTATTGACATTCTTTCAAGTATGAAATCTGCAGGTCTGATGTATCATGTATTCAACATTTCTCGGGGTTTTGCTGCTTTAAATGTTAATGCTTGGCAGTCTATTAAAATAAATCGCAGTGTCAGTGTCATGGATTTAACGGCATATGGAAATGGCCGGATTTACTTGTAAGGTTAAGCGCTCGGGTAAGGTAATTATTAGGTAATGACAGTTTTTAGCACTTCATGCAGGTAAAATATGAATTGGAGGAGTGGGTAGCGGTAGAATGGGGGGGGGGGAGAGATCTAATTTATCATCGGTTACACCAGTTACAGCATTGGTAACACAAGTTTCAGTATTAGTAACACTGGTTACAACATTAGTAACACTAGTTACAACATTAGTAACACTGGTTACAATATTAGTAACACTGGTTACAGCATTAGTAACACTGGTTACAGCAGTAGTAACACTGGTTACAACATTGGTAACACTGGTTACAGCATTGGTAACACCGGCTACAACATTAGTAACACCGGCTACAGCATTAGTAACATTGGTTCAACTTTAGTAACACTAGTTACAGCATTGGTAACACTGGTTCAACTTTAGTAACACCAGTTACAGCATTGGTAACACTGGTTCAACTTTAGTAACACCAGTTACAGCATTGGTAACACTGGTTACAGCATTAGTAACACTGGTTACAGCATTAGTAACACTGGTTACAACATTGGTAACACTGGACTACAGCATTAGTAACATTGGTTCAACTTTAGTAACACTAGTTACAGCATTGGTAACACTGATTACAACATTAGTAACACTGGTTACAACATTGGTAACCCTGGTTACAACATTAGTAACACTGATTACAACATTAGTAACACTGGTTACAACATTAGTAACACTGGTTACAACATTAGTAACACTGGTTACAACATTAGTAACACTGGTTACAACATTAGTAACAGTTTTTAGCACTTCATGCAGGTAAAATATAAATTGGAGGAGTGGGTAGCGGTAGAATGGGGGGGGGGGGGGAGATTTGTTTACAACATTGGTAACACTGGTTACAACATTAGTAACACTGGTTACAACATTGGTAACCCTGGTTACAACATTAGTAACACTGGTTACAGCACTTCATGCAGGTAAAATATAAATTGGATGAGTGGGTAGCGGTAGAATGGGGGGGGGGGGGGAGATTTGTTCACAACATTGGTAACACTGGTTACAACATTAGTAACACTGGTTACAACATTGGTAACCCTGGTTACAACATTAGTAACACTGGTTACAACATTAGTAACACTGGTTACAACATTAGTAACACTGGTTACAACATTAGTAACAGTTTTTAGCACTTCATGCAGGTAAAATATAAATTGGAGGAGTGGGTAGCGGTAGAATGGGGGGCGGGGGTGGGGGGGGGGGGGGGTGGGGGAGAGATCTAATTTATCATAGGTAAGACCAGTTACAGCATTGGTAACACTGGTTACAGCATTAGTAACACTGGTTACAGCATTGGTAACACTGGTTACAACATTAGTAACACTGGTTACAGCATTGGTAACACTGGTTACAGCATTGGTAACACTGGTTACAGCATTGGTAACACTGGTTACAGCATTGGTAACACTGGTTACAGCATTGGTAACACTGGTTACAACATTAGTAACACTGGTTACAGCATTAGTAACACTGGTTACAACATTAGTAACACTGGTTACAACATTAGTAACACTGGTTACAACATTAGTAACACTGGTTACAACATTAGTAACACTGGTTACAGCATTAGTAACACTGGTTACAACATTAGTAACACTGGTTACAACATTAGTAACACTGGTTACAGCATTGGTAACACTGGTTACAACATTAGTAACACTGGTTACAACATTAGTAACACTGGTTACAGCATTAGTAACACTGGTTACAACATTAGTAACACTGGTTACAGCATTAGTAACACTGGTTACAACATTAGTAACACTGGATACAACATTGGTAACACTGGTTACAACATTAGTAACACTGGTTACAACATTGGTAACCCTGGTTACAGCATTAGTAACACTGGTTACAACATTAGTAACACTGGTTACTACATTAGTAACACTGGTTACAACATTAGTAACACTGGTTACAGCATTAGTAACACTGGTTACAACATTAGTAACACTGGTTACAACATTGGTAACACTGGTTACAACATTAGTAACACTGGTTACAACATTAGTAACACTGGTTACAACATTAGTAACACTGGTTACAACATTAGTAACACTGGTTACAACATTAGTAACACTGGTTACAACATTGGTAACCCTGGTTAAACCGTTAGTATCCCTGTTTTTATAAACGACATCGCTAGCTATAGCAAATTTATTATTAGATACAGCATTTGTATCACTGGTTGCAACATTTGTATCACTGGGTGCAACATTTGTATAACCGGCTGCAACATTTGTATCATTGGCTGCAACATTTGTATAACCGGCTGCAACATTTGTATAACCGGCTGCAACATTTGTATCACTGGCTGCAACATTTGTATAACCGTCTGCAACATTTGTATCACTGGTTGCAACATTTGTATCACTGGTTGCAACATTTGTATAACCGTCTGCAAAATTTGTATAACCGGCTGCAACATTTGTATCATTGGCTGCAACATTTGTATCACTGGCTGCAATATGTGTATCACTGGCTGCAACATTTGTATCATTGGCTGCAACATTTGTATCACTGGCTGCAACATTTGTATCATTGGCTGCAACATTTGTATCACTGGCTGCAACATTTGTATCATTGGCTGCAACATTTGTATAACCGACTGCAACATTTGTACCACTGGCTGCAATATTTGTATCAACAGCTTTAGAAATTGATGGTTCTGTACCCTCAGAACATTATCCAAAACTTAAACTTGCGCATTTCATGCCAGATCTCAACGGTTCATGAATATTTGTTTGGGTCACCTTCTTCTTCTTCATCATTGGCCAGACGACTAATCCACTTCATCGTGTGCCCTTGACACGATATTAAATGGGCATCCTACTGTTGTGTTATCGTTTACATATTGTGTCTTTATGGCCAACATCTCTTCCTTCATCATCATCATGTGCCATACCGGTTGGCGTAGGCGATCATATCTTTCCAACAATCTTCTACCCACCGTGCATCACATCAGTTCTGTTGTTGACTGTTTTCAATGACACCAAGTTACTTAGTATTTTCTCACTTTGTCGTACGGGTTCTCTCTTTCCCTGTATTTTGCCAGTTGTAATCAAGTATTCCAACTTTCCTCTTTCATGATGTTCTCGAAAAATGTTGATTGCGACTTCAGCAGTCACTTATAGAAGATTATACTTTATAGAAGTCACTTTATAGGGACTTCCGTTTCCAAGATGGCGGAATTGAGTCACGTTCTCTCTATCGCTGCAGAAATTCCGTTGGATTCTTATCAACTTCGGGTTTCCGTTCCAATTTTCTGCATTCCAGTCGAAATGATGTTCTACTTGTTATATCTGCGCCATTGAATTGGCGTTGCACGCACAGCAATGCTCCGTTTGACAATTCAAGTGTTGTGAATGCGCCTTCCAACGTCTATGTTGATCTGCGTTTTACGTCACACTAAGTGCTGTTCAGTGACCATTTGATGGAGATGGTTGACGCAAGTTATTTACAAGTTACAACGCATTAATGTGGTGGCTCCGTCAAGTCAGTCAAGTCAGCGTCTTGGGGAAGTTTGTACCATGTTTCGTTCGTTGTAGACTGCATTCACTAGAGTAATCATGAATACATGAGCGCAGACATTTTGTGCGTGCTACGTCATCATAATGGATCATAGTGTGTCCCAAGACCGACCATGCGCTAATCTTGCGATCTTGCGTTTGGTGTGCATCGGGGATAATCTGAAGACGAACTGTGTTTTGTATGTTCGGAGTTGGAGTTAAACACGATGTCCTAACATCATCAAGCGCCATACATTTACTATAACGATCATCATTTTCAGGAGGACGTGATCTTCCGGGCAATGTGATGGATAGGTGGCAGGAACCATTGAAGGCTATGTCTGCAAAGTGTTCCTTGTTGCAGTTTCCTCATGTTCCAAGTCCGGCTTGTTGCAGGAGCTACTGAGTTAAGTGCTCTGTGCACACCGTGAGCTGTGTGTCTCATCCATTTTGATCATGTTTCGATATTCCAATTGTGTACGATGAATGATGATATCGTATGACAGGGAACAGTTGGCTGTGTTCACTTTCTGTGCGGTTTCGCCTTATGTCTTTTGGCGTGTGCTGAGACTGCTATGATGGGGACTACAGTTACCTTTCTTTGTTTGGAAGATGAGTTATAATTCGGATGATTCCACTGGCACGGGCGGTTGAGCAATTATGGATTTTAATTCGCTTGCAGTGATACCGAGGCCTTCCATAACCAATAGCCAATAACTTTATAGAAGATTATACTTTGCACAATTCAATGTCACCTTGGCTCTTCAAACGATCACAATATTAACGGATGCTTCGTGCGGTAAACTTATCACCACCACAACTAGAATTAATAAACACATGTTTATTCTCCAATCTCAAAGTGAGAGAGAAAGAGAGAGAGAGAGAGAGAGAGAGAGAGAGAGAGAGAGAAAGAGAGACTGAGAGAAACACTTAACAATTAGTTCCACATAGTTCCCACATAGCCCCCCCCCCCCCCCCCCCCCCCCCCCCCCCCGGCCTCTAAATGTTCAACGACCCACTTCTCCAGCCCACACTGTGTAAACAAACGTGTTATCCACAGCTCACACGTTTCCTTAACCCTTTCCTTAGCTGCACTCAACTTATCCCAGAAAAAAAAAATATATATTATCTACCCCACGGTGCCCCATCCCACTTTTTCCCAGAGTAACTTGCGAGAAAGCAAGGGCAATTACCTACCTTGTTACAGTTACGTGTACTGTTAAACCGCCCTAATGTTCGTGCTGCCAAACATAAAAATGGCGTAACATTTCTTTTTTAGGAGACCCAGTTAAGTTTGATGGGAGTCTCAAGAATCTGGGTGCACTGTCACGGTTGTTTTTGACTGATACTTTAGTTGTTTTGTTCACTTCACAACGGTCACAACATAATTTGCGATATGCGAATGACACAGTCTTTATAAAGCAGAACTAGAACTACAAGAAATGATAGACATAATAGTAAAAGAAAGCAACAAAAAAGGTCTCAGTCTGAATAGTAAGAAAACAGAAGTAATGGTCATATCGAAGAAACAATCATCAACATCATGCAGCATAAAAATAAACGAGACAAATCTGAAACAAGTGCAACGCGTCATGTGCTTGGATACAATAATAGCATCAGATGGAAGATGCAGCACAGAAATAAAAAGCTGAATAGCTCAGGCCAAAATGGCATTCAGAAAATGAAAAATGTCTTATGCAACAAATCTATGTCATTAGAAGTGAGAAAGAGAGTTCATCGATGCTATATAGAACCACTTATGACCTATGGAAGCGAATCGTGGAAGTAGACAAACAAATGAAAAGATGATTAGAGGCCACAGAGATGGGATTTCTCAGAAGAATGTTGAAAGTTCTCCGAACAGCTAAAAAGACCAATGAGGAAATTATCAAAGAGGCCTTAAATGAGTACCGGATTTTTTTCTGGGAAAGTAAAGCGGCACTGGCGTAATACCGACCATATTACTTCAAAAATCATGTGCTGAAGGTCTGTACAAATGATGGCCACTAACTCCGTATTCCGTATACGCCAGTTAGCGTGACGGTGTCCTTTACTCATACCATTCTGGGAGCCGTCATAACTCAGTGGTTAGTGAACAGCAATGTCAAGGACAAGAGATTTGGTTCGATTCTAAGCGACGGCTTTCAGGTGCCGGATTTTTCTTGGAAAAGAAAACCGGCGTTGACGTAGTACGACCCTTTACTCCTAAAATCACGTGCCGAAAGTGTGTAAAAAAAAAAATAATATGGTCATTAACACCATATTCCTTATACGTGACAGAGCTCTCTTCTTTCCTATAGACTTCCTATAGACTTTCCTAAACACTTTTCTCTACTGTCGAAGGAAATACACAATTCTGTTTCCCGAATTTGCTGCAGTTTCAGCCAATTTAATGTGATGCTATTGCCAAGTTTCAATCAAATTGTTGTACCACTTTACCCCGATCTACATTGAGCTCTAACATTTTCTCACTTTCTGTAAATGCAATGCTTGTAAAATAAGCAGACACAAGTCATTCTTACTTAGGTATTCATGCCATTGTACCCGTCGTCTCTGCTCATAGTTCAAAGCTTAGTTATAGTTTATTTGAAGGTCCGGTATCACTGCAAACGAATGCAAATCTATAATTGCTCAACCGCCTGCACCAGCGGAATCATCCGAATTAACATCTCATCGAAAATCCAAAGAAAGAATGGCAGCTGCAGTCCCCATAATAGCAAACACAGTACATTCCAAAAGACACAAGGCGTATCAGCACTGAAAGTGAACGCAGCTGAACTGTCCTTCGTCATACGATATTATCATTCATCGTAAGCAATCTGAATGTAGGAACACCATCCGAATGAGACGCACAGCTCACGGTGTGCACAGAGCACTAAACTCAGTGGCTCCGGCAGCAAGCCGGACTTGGAAACTACAACAAAAAACACTTTTCAGACTTTGCCTCAACGGTCTCTGTCGCCTATCCGTCATATTTACCGGAAGCTCAAGACTAGCCATTACTAACACAAAATAAAGCTGCTGGAGATTTTTGTATGCTACGTCATCGTAATGGTTCATCATCATGTTATTTTCCTAGACCGGCCGTACGATAATCTTACGGTCTGTTTTTTGATGTGCGACGGGGATAATCTGACGACTAACTGTGTGTCTATATGTTCGGAATTGGAGTCAACAACGATGGCCTAACATCATCAAGCGCTATACACTTGTTTAAAAAATACGACGATCATCATTTTCAAGAGGACGTGAACTTCCGGTATATTGTGGATAGGCGGCGGGAACAATTGAAGGCTATGCATGAAAAGTGTTCCTTGTTGCAGTTTCCTCATATTCCAAGTCCGGCTTGTTGCAGGAGCTAGTGAGTTAAGCGCTCTGTGCACACTGTGAACTGTGTGTCTCATCCGTTTTGATCATGTTTCGATATTCCAATTGTTTACGATGAATGATGATATCGTATGACAGGGAACAGTTGGCTGTGTTCACTTCTGTGCGGTTTCACCTTATGTCTTTTGGCGTGTGCTGAGACTACTACGATGGGGACTACAGTTACCTTTCTTTGTTTAGGAGATGAGATATTAATTCTGATGATTACGCTGGCACGGGCGGTTGAGCAATTATGGATTTTAATTCGTTTGCAGTGATACCGGGGCCTTCCACAACCAAATAACCAAAGCTGCAGGATCAACATTACTATGGGGTTGATAAAACTGAACAATTTCAACAAAATATCAGTTCTAAAACTGCGCCGAATGTGGAAGACTGAGGATATCTTCGATGACAAATGTTGCAAATCTAACACAATTTTGTTGCCATGGCATGGAAAACAGTCAACAGAACTTTTTTTTTTTTTCATTCGCCAGCTTAATCTGCTCAGTCTCTTCCGTTGATAGTGCAGGTTGTCATTGGCTGACATGTACATCTTTTGATGTTACTCGTCCATGTTAGTCTTGGTCTACCTCTTTTACCTTGTATCTTCCCTTCCAAGATTACTTTAAGTAGGCTGTTGTGCCTTTAAACATGCCCCAAAAATCTCATTTATCTTGTTTGAATTGTGTTTAATAGTTCTCGTTTCATTTGTAGTCGTTTTAAGACTTCATCGTGTCTTCCCCCCCCCCCCCAATCCAATTTGTTATATTCTCCTTTAAATCCACATCATAAAGGCTTCAATTATTTGTCTATGTTATGAGACTGAAGCATCATCACAAACAATTCCTAAGAAACACTCAAACAAATAACACCAAGGCTAAAACAATGAATATCAAAATGTGATATCTTCTCAACATTCCTGCATGTTGCTGGAACATGGACATGTCAACATTATAGTAGCAATTACTTTATTATTTTTGCACCTGAAAGGCAAAACTTCTTTGCTGAATTTGCTGCTTGTTTCACAGCGGTGAAGACAACTGGAATAACAATTGATCAGTAGTGAGCTATAAATAAACAGAGACTGGTAAGAGTACATCGCTGAGGTAACTCGCTGAGTGACAGTTACAGGTTTGTGACGTAGTTTTATGTGAGCATTAAAGGGAAACACGCTTCCATTAATGGTGGGAATGCAAAGCAAAATGGCGCCAGGTATTGTTAACTACTGGCAACTTGCCTTCTCAACCTGTGACGCTATGAGGTAGAAAGGGAACTCGTTGTTAGCGTCAGTGGCGTAGTGTAGCTTAATGGCACCGTGGCAATATAAGTATAAGGGATGTCAGAGCCCGAGGCAAGACAAGTACCGCGCACCAAAACGAACTATATATTATTTATTATTGCTACCTTTTTTTCGTTTTGAAATGTTTATCCCGAACCTCAGGCCTCCGCACGCTACGCCACTGGTTAACTATCTTCACGACACATATTACCATTGCTGGTGTATGTCGGGGGGGGGGGGGGGGCGGCTCACGACAGGACCGGAGAAATAAAGGCCGCGTAGTCGAAGCAGTCGCCACGACGTGTGCGACTCATGATTTTTATTTCACCCCGATAGAAACAAATCCTTTCTGTCTACCACGGGTTTCGAATACCGTACGTCGGCTTTTCAACCAGCAAAGCGGCGGTTAGCGATAAAACAAAATGCGGTGACTGACGCTTTTTAATTGTGTATATAAAGATAAATAATGATTGACTATTACCGACAACGGGAGCCGCGATAGCTCAGTGGTTAGTGAACTGGACTACAAAGGTCAAGAGGTAGGGTTAATCCCAACCGACGGCTTCCAGGTTCACCCATTCTTTAATGGGTACCGGATTTTTTTCTGAGAAAGTAAAGCGGCACGGGCGTAATACCGACCAAATTACCCCAAAAAAATCATGTACCGAAAGTCTGTAAAGTTTAGGGTCACTAACACCATATACCCTATACGCCACTTGGCGTGACTGGAGCTCTTTACTTTTTTTTTAATTACCTACAACATATCAGGTTAGTTATTGATCCAGCAGCGTATGGAGGGACGTCTGTCCGTCGACTCAGTGCCACTAGACGGTATCGACAACAATCAGTACCAATACAGTACATCAGTATTTGTTATTGCTGTATTCAGTACAGTGCTTCCAATTTATCGAGGTGGTTGCCGCCCCCCCCCCCCTTACCTATGATGAATACGAAAGAGTAGCTGCTGCCGAGGTGCCCTGTGGTTAGTGCATTCGCCTGCCGACCTGAACGTTTGAAGTTCTAATGCCAGTTGCAGCTCTAAGGGTTTACTCAGATTCTTGAAATGGGCACCATAGATATTCTCTGTGAAAGGTAGCGAGGGAGGGAACGGCGGGGGGGGGGGGAAGTTTTACGCGTTTTCCTAACATCATCAAGTGCAGACATTAAAAACAATGATACTCAAAATGTGTACACAAGCTTGCAATTTGGAGTGTTCTCTACCTGTATTATGCGAGCTATGTTGTGAACAATGCCGTTTATTTCAGTTGAGGAATCGGAAAGCATTGTTCTGCTATCTATTTTTGAACAGAATGAAGTTGTTTTGTAACGTTTTTTTTTACAATAATACACGTCATTTCTTGAGGCATAAGAGAGTAATGTTGTGCTACTGTCTATATGATAATGTATATGGTAAAGTCGTTACATTTGGAAACATCTTGTGCCTAGGGGAAAACATCAGGGCATACACGCACATAAGAGTAATGAGCATGCGAGCAGCTTATTTGATATCATGATGTTGTTCCTACCCCTTCATCATGAAACAGGATAAAGAGTCAAGTTCGCTGGATCAAAAGAATTGAACGCTGAGGAAAAAGGAGAGCCTGGACCCACCTCAGAAGACTTTTTATACAGAGCTTCGCAGCAGGAGGCAATAGGGTCATCACAATGTATGTCTCCAGACTGACTCATCAATCTCCACTCTACTGGACAATTAGTTGTCTCCAGGCTGGCTCTTCAATCTCCACTCTACTGGACAATTAGTTTGTCTCCAGGCTGGCTCTTCAATCTCCACTCTACTGGACAATTAGTTTGTCGGTCTCCATTCTGGCTCTTCAATCCCCACTATACTGGACAATTAGTTTGTCTCCAGGCTGGCTCTTCAACCTCCACTCTACTGGACAATTAGTTTGTCTGTCTCCAGGCTGACTCCTCAATCTCCACTCTACTGGACAATTAGTTTGTCTGTCTCCAGGCTGACTCCTCAATCTCCACTCTACTGGACAATAGTTTGTCTGTCTCCAGGCTGACTCCTCAATCTCCACTCTACTGGACAATTAGTTTGTCTGTCTCCAGGCTGACTCTTCAATCTCCATTCTACTGGACAATTAGTTTGTCTGTCTCCAGGCTGACTATTCAATCTCCACTCTACTGGACAATTAGTTTGTCTGTCTCCAGGCTGACTATTCAATCTCCACTCTATTGGACAATTAGTTTTTCTGTCTCCAGGCTGACTCTTCAATCTCCATTCTACTGGACAATTCGTTTGTCTCCAGGCTGGCTCTTCAATCTCCACTCTACTGGACAATTAGTTTGTCTGTCTCCAGGCTGGCTCTTCAATCTCCACTCGACTGGACAATTAGTTTGTCTGTCTCCAGGCTGGCTCTTCAATCTCCACTCTACTGGACAATTAGTTTGTCTGTCTCCAGGCTGGTTCTTCAATCTCCACTGGACTGGACAATTAGTTTTTCTGTCTCCAGGGTAACGGCTGGAGGTTGGGGTGTGATCTTGGTCAGTAATACTCTTACTTCTTCTCTCTTTCGTCTGCCTTTCAGCGGTCAAATTTGCAGTCTTTTGCTGTTTAAAGGCTCGTTGTGTTGAGTTTTGTCTTTCTGCCTTATAACGTGGCCAAACCATTGTACCTGTTGTTTCTTTATGTATTCCATGCCATGAATTATTCCTAGCTTTTTTCCTGAGTTCTTTATTTATGATCATATCTTGTTTTTGCTTTCAGCAAATGCGCTCTTGACGCCTTGAGCGTTCCACTCCTACTTAATTGATATGAAAATACTAACATCGACAATGCTGCTATGAATGTTTAATGAATTGAACACATGATGATTACTGAGCACAATTAAACATTTTATATAAAATGCCATAAACAGTCAACCACACAGCGCCTTATACTTCAAAGTGAAATAGGGTGACAGGGGTTGAACTGAACACGTGTAAAATAATTTATTTATTATTTAAAAGTAAGCAGTGCAATTAATTAGAAATACAGGTTACGTGACCTACATAATTCAAAGAATACCAAAACAAATTTCATTAATGTCTTGTTTTAATCTATTAACAATTAAAATATTGCACATTGTTATTGCAATTGTTTGTTCTCTCTCTCTCTCTCTCTCTCTCTCTCTCTCCCTCTCGCGCGCGCACACGCACACGCACGCACGCACGCACGCACGCACGCACGCACACACACACATACACACACACACACACACACACACACACACACACACACACACACACACACACACACACACAACATGTTGGACGGATAGAAGAGACACGCACGAATGGAGATAATGAGAAAATAACTAGGAGAGCTTTAAGCTCTATTCACATTAAAACAGATTGCAGAAAAAAACGTCAGAACACAATCAAAATGTGTACATAGCTTTCATTGACCAGGAAAAAGGATTCGACAAAGTAAATAGAGAACTGTGGGAGATACTAATAACATACGGAGTAAGCCAACATCTAACCAACCTAATTTAAAAGTCCCTACATCAACAGCAGTTGCACAGTCAGAACAGCAGCAGGCTACACAGACCACTTCGAAGTTAGATCAGGTGTAGACAGGGGTGCGTACTATCCCCCCCCCCCTACTGTTTATTACACACATGGACGATATATGCAAGTTAGCCAACCCATCAGAGACAGAGAAGATCAACGAGCTTTTATTTGCAGACGATCAGGCACCAATAAAAGGAAAAGTAGAAGACCTACACGAATACTTAAATAAACTCAACAGCACAGGAACAAAATACAACATGAAAATCAACATTTACAAAACAGAAGTCATGAATGTCGCAAAAGAGAAACAGAACATCAACAAAACTATAGAAGGCAGACAACTAAAACAAGTAGAGGAATTCAAATACCTAGGAAGTTTAGTGACAAACGACAATTCACAAACAACAGAGATAGACTCAAAATAAATGCATCAAAGCTTATCAAATCATTGGGCAGCTATCACCACTATTGTCCAACAAGGAAATAGCTCTAGAGGCAAAACGGGCACTTTACAGTACAATCTTCATCCCAACGTTGTGCTACCAATGCCAGACCTGGACCCTAGATGCAAGAACAATAAGAAAAATAACCTCTACTGAAATTAATGTGTTGACGAATGACAGGAAACAGTCTGAGAGATAAGATCAGAAATGAAGAACTGAGAAAAAAGCTAGGAATAATCCACGCCATAGAATATATAAACAAACAACAGATAAAATGGTTTGGCCACGTGACAAGACAGAAAGAATAAGATACAACACAACGAGCCCTCAATAAACGTTGCGATAATACCAGACCCAAGGGTCGACCACGATAAAGATGGATCGACGGAATATTAGAAGCACTAGGAAATATAACAGCAGCAGAGACAAACAGAAGAGCAAAAGACCTTAAATTATATTCTCCCCTCGACACTGAAAGGCAAATGAGGAAGGAAAGAAGAGGAAGAAGAACTAGGAGAATTACTACATGGGACAAGGCAAAGAAATACACAAACATGCATCCAAATGTGAAGCTGAAGTAAAGCCAATAGTGAGGCAATGAGCATTCCTCCCCAGAATTACTACATGTTGTTGGGGAGAATTGAAATTAATAGAAAAAATGGTATGGTACAAGCTTTACGACAGTTGTAAGTTCGCCTAGTTCTTCTTCTTATTCTTTCCTTCCTCATTTGCCTTTCAGCGTCGAGAGGGGAGATATCATTTACGGTCTTTTGCTCTTCTGTTGGCCTCTGCTGCTGTTGTTTCCTAGTACTTCTAATATTCCGTCGATCCATCTTTTTCGTGTTCTACCTTGGGTCTGGTATTCTCGCAACGTTTATTGAGGGCTCGTTGTGTTCTGTCTTGATCTTTCTGTCTTGTCACGTGGCCAAACCATTATATCTGTTGTTTCTCTATATATTATATGGCGGGGATCTCTTTAGCTTTACTGCAGCTTCGCATTTTTATGCATTCATTTGCATTTCTTTGCCTTAACCCCTTACACGTTGTTGGTGTGGGTTTCCAATTCTCTGAAGCGTAGAGGATTAGACGTAAAACTAACACACTCGAGCTAATGATAATTAAATAAGTCTGGTATCATCAAGTGTATGTTGACCAAATGATTAAATGTATGTACAATGGCACCAAATATATGTCCACATTAAAATGCGTGTGCCATCATTCAATTTGGGATATTATGTAGACGCGCCTCTGAAAAGAACCTGAAGTTAACATGTTTAGTGTCAATTCTCAAACTGCTCTTCTGAGCGGACTAGCAACGTCATGACTTTAGAACATATTTAGTCGCTCATTGGTTACAGAGGCCGTGACGTAAAGACGCCGGAAACGGGAGGAGATATTTGACACTAAAATCAAGAAATACGTAATTTGCCAGATGAAAACAGAACAGAACACTTGAATTATCGATTTCACTTTGATGTCATTTACTCTTCAAGAACAACTGCTTCACTATGTTAATAAGTGTCAACACTGGTGTCATTGAATTAATTCGTCATATTATGTCTCTTCTAACGTTTCATTTCATTCATCCATTTTCCTCTCGGGCCGAAGATAGCATATAGGGGGGGGGGGGGGGGGGGCAGTTATAGTTCTACACGACTGACGATCTGCTGCTAGTTCTAGTAGGTCGTGGTTGTTTCTTAGCCTCGTGGTTGTTTCTTAGCCTCGTGGTTGTTTCTTAACCTCGTGGTTGTTTCTTAGCCTCATGGTTGTTTCTTAACCTCGTGGTTGTTTCTTAGCCTCATAGTTGTTTCTTAGCCTCGTGGTTGTTTCTTAACCTCGTGGTTGTTTCTTAGCCTCGTGGTTGTTTCTTAGCCTCATGGTTGAGCTTCCCTAGTAATTGTCCTGCATAGCGATTCTCTTGGTTAGCCTTATTTTCTTTCACCAGATGGTTTCCACATGAATACATGACGGGGAAGTCTTTCTTCATCCATTCTCAGCACATGACCGATGTATTTCCGACGCCTTCTTCGTATACTAGTTTTTCTAACGTTAAAAGTCTGAATATTGATATTTTACAATTGAACTTGTTCATCGGCAGTGTTTCCATTTTCATGGAATTTTACTTTCTGTTTAATATTATAGTTAAAGGATCATGATTTTGCCAACATTTCTATAATGTGGGAGTGTGGAGTGTTACATCTGAGTGTGTAGTGTTAGATCTGAGTGTGGAGTGTTACATCTGAGTGTGTAGTGTTAGATCTGAGTGTGGAGTGTTACATGTGAGTGTGGAGTGTTACATGTGAGTGTGTAGTGTTAGATCTGAGTGTGGAGTGTTACATCTGAGTGTGCCTTGTTACAATTGAGTGTGCCTTGTTACATCTGAGAGTGCCGTGTTACATCTGAGTGTGGAGTGTTACATCTCAGTGTGGAGTGTTACATCTGAGTGTGCCTTGTTACATCTGAGTGTGTCTTGTTACATCTGAGAGTGCCGTGTTACATCTGAGTGTGTAGTGTTACATCTGAGAGTGTAGTGTTACATATAAATGTGCAGTGTTACATCTGAGTGTGTAGTGTTACATCTGATTGTGCCGTGTTACATATGAATGTGAAGTGTTACATCTGAGTGTGAAGTGTTACATCTGAGTGTGCAGTGTTACATCTGAGTGTGTAGTGTTACATATAAATGTGAAGTGTTACATCTGAGTGTGTAGTGTTAGATCTGAGTGTGGAGTGTTACATGTGAGTGTGGAGTGTTACATGTGAGTGTGTAGTGTTAGATCTGAGTGTGGAGTGTTACATCTGAGTGTGCCTTGTTACAATTGAGTGTGCCTTGTTACATCTGAGAGTGCCGTGTTACATCTGAGTGTGGAGTGTTACATCTCAGTGTGGAGTGTTACATCTGAGTGTGCCTTGTTACATCTGAGTGTGTCTTGTTACATCTGAGAGTGCCGTGTTACATCTGAGTGTGTAGTGTTACATCTGAGAGTGTAGTGTTACATATAAATGTGCAGTGTTACATCTGAGTGTGTAGTGTTACATCTGATTGTGCCGTGTTACATATGAATGTGAAGTGTTACATCTGAGTGTGGAGTATTACATCTGAATCTGAATGTGAAGTGTTACATATGAGTGTGCAGCGTTACATCTGAGTGTGTAGTGTTACATATAAATGTGTAGTGTTACATCTGAGTGTGTAGTGTTACATATAAATGTGCAGTGTTACATCTGAGTGTGGAGTGTTACATCTGAGTGTGAAGTATTACATCTGAGTGTGCAGTGTTACATCTGAGTGTGTAGTGTTACATATAAATATGAAGTGTTACATCTGAGTGTGAAGTGTTACATCTGAGTGTGAAGTGTTACATCTGAGTGTGCAGTGTTACATCTGAGTGTGTAGTGTTACATATAAATGTGAAGTGTTACATCTGAGTGTGAAGTGTTACATCTGAGTGTGAAGTGTTACATCTGAGTGTGTAGTGTTACATATAAATGTGTAGTGTTACATATAAATGTGAAGTGTTACATCTGAGTGTGGAGTGTTACATCTGAGTGTGGAGTGTTACATCTGAGTGTGAAGTGTTACATCTGAGTGTGCAGTGTTACATCTGAGTGTGTGGTGTTACATATAAATGTGAAGTGTTACATCTGAGTGTGAAGTGTTACATCTGAGTGTGCAGTGTTACATCTGAGTGTGTAGTGTTACATATAAATGTGAAGTGTTACATCTGAGTCTGTAGTGTTACATATAAATGTGAAGTGTTACATCTGAGTGTGAAGTGTTACATCTGAGTGTGCAGTGTTACATCTGAGTGTGTAGTGTTACATATAAATGTGAAGTGTTACATCTGAGTGTGTAGTGTTACATATAAATGTGAAGTGTTGCATCTGAGTGTGAAGTGTTACATCTGAGTGTGAAGTGTTACATCTGAGTGTGAAGTGTTACATCTGAATGTGAAGTGTTACATCTGAGTGTACAGTGGTACAATACCATGGGCAGTTAAAAAGAATAATAGGAGTTTCTATAAGAGACTAAAGAAAAAGGACGTTTATTTTCAACATTAAAAGGAAACAATAATTGTTTAGTCATGAAATGAGAAGGGAACAGCTAGAATATATTGTGACAATTGGAATATAATTTGATAGCTGGAATATATTGTGACAAGTGGAATATATTGTGACAAATGGAATATATTGTGGGAAATGGAATATATTGTTTGAAATGGAATATGCTGTGACAAATGGAATATATTGTTGGAAATGGAATATATTGTTGGAAATGGAATATATTGTTGGAAATGGAATATATTGTTGGAAATGGAATATATTGTTGGAAATAGAATATATTGTTGGAAATGGAATATATTGTTGGAAATGGAATATATTGTGTCAAATGGAATATATTGTTGGAAATGGAATATATTGTTGGAAATGAAATATATTGTGACAAATGGAATATATTGTGGGAAATGGAATATATTGTTGAAAATGGAATACATTGTGACAACTTGAATATATTGTGACAACTTGAATATATTGTGACAAGTGGAATACAGTGTAACAAGTGGAATATATTGTAACAAGTGGAATATATTGTAACAAGTAGAATATATTGTGACAAGTGGAATATATTGTGAGAAGTGGAATATATTGTGACAAGTGGAATATATTGTGACAAGTGGAATATATTGTGACAAGTGGAATATATTGTAACAAGTGGAATATATTGTGACAAGTGGAATATATTGTGACAAGTGGAATATATTGTGACAACTGAAAAAATAAGGTAGGAAAAGATAGAGAGAAAGAGAGAAAATACGCCACACAGTTTAAGAGAATGGTTTGGTAGAAAGTGAACAACACAATTGATAAAGAGATAAAATGTTGTGAACAGACATGGTCACTTACGCCAGCAAGGGTGAGACTTTATGATCATGATGGTGATGATACAGATTTTAAAAGTAAATACATGATACTGTTACAACTAGAACAATAGGTGCATGCTTAAGAACGAAAACAAACTAGTCATTTGGGTAGTCATGTTTATTCAATCCAGATGATTGATTTTTGTTTCTTTTCGACATTCCTTTTTTTTTTTTTAATCCAGGAAAGGATAGGTATATTTTATGCATGCATGTCTTCTTTGGTTAGGCTAAATAACAAAATAATAATTATAAGACATGTCTCACATTATCGTGATCAACTTCAACTATAACAGACCTACACATGACATTTTATAGAAAAGGTGAACCGAAATACGACACTGTCAAGCTATGTCTGGTCATGGATCCCAAACTTCGCCACCGATACATTCCATAACTCAGTGAGAAGTATCGATTCTATATTTTTTTCAAGCACGGTCAACAGAAGAGAGTGTTGGACTCGGTTAATCTTACGGTGACCATATTTCCCAAACCCCAGTCCGGGACAACGACCATATTTTCCGAATCCTAACCCGGGACGGGGAAGGGGGGGGGGGGGGAGAAGGGGAAGGGGGGCGACGGCGGCCTTACTTTACCTTTTCCATCTGTGACAATAAATTAGTGGATTTAATTTTAAAACATGTTTCTTACTTCCCCTATTGATTTTTGTTCTTTTCAGGCAACACATTTTAACTTTACTTTCTGAAATATTGTTATTATAGTTATTGAAAATAAAATGTAAAAAATGTACTGATGTCATCATCTTCAAGTAAATAACATACATTTTACATAACACTTAAAAGTACTGGCAGAAGCGATCTGGGACACAGTTACAAAAATCGGACAAATATCTTACAAAAAACTCTCAAAACTTACGTCCCAGGTTGGATCTAAAAAAAAACAGGGAAAATTGTTAAAATAGGAGACCTTCCGCCTTCCCAGAAAAATCTGGAAGTCTGGTTACCTTAAATTAAGATGAAGAAGCTAAAAAGAAAATAGAAAAAAATGTATTGTTACAGTGTTACGTAAGTAATGGACAACACCGTATCGAACGACATTGCGGTTCATTAGGAATTCAGGAGAAAAGATAAACAGCACAAAGTACAATACCGCTTCTACTTAATGTTTGTATATCGTTATACGTGTTTACTCTAGTACTCGTGTTTTATTTACTTATATATCTGTGTATGTGTTGTTTATTTTTCCTGCTGAAAGTCTAATGAGCTGCAACGTCATTCGATATTGTGTTGTTCATTACTGGCGTAAAGCTGTCACAATACTATTTTATATACATATATTTTTTAATTCTTCATTACAATCAGCAGCTTCGCAACTCTCACCTTAAATTGAACTCCAAATCACTTTATCGATCTTTAATGTGTAATGTATTTCTAATGTGTATTTATCATCTCTAGTCTATTAATCATAACGTGGCGTATTTATTAGGCTACACGTGTTTTATTTGTGTATTATCCCTTTTGTGTTGTATTTAAAATAATGTTTATTAAAGCCACAGCTACAATTATAAAAATGTATATCCATAGAGAGTGTGGGACAGCTGGCACATTAAGGGTTGTGTGGAGAGAGTGCTATCAATATATGGTAAATACAGATCAGACTTGGGAGCCGCGATAGCGCAGTGGTTAGTGAACTGGACAACAAAATAAGAGGTCAGGTTCTATCCTGATCGACGACTTCCGGGTTCAACATCATCATCATGAAGTGCCGTCTCAGCATCTAAAGTTGGCTAGCATGGAGCGCCACTCCACTCTGTCTTTTGCTTTGATGATGCAGATTATCATAGGTTGACTTGTCCATCTTTTGATGTTACTCATCCATGTTAGTCTTGGTCTGCCTCTGCTTCTGTTACCTTGTATTTCCAATATTACTTTTATTAGGCTGTTATCATTAAATGTAAAATTGAAATAAACAAAAGAATAGGTATGGCAAAAAGTAATTTTAATGCCCGTGAAAAATATACTAACAACAAAACAAATAACAGCAGGGCTGAAACTAAGAATAGCAAAATGTTACATCTTCTCAATATTCATGTACGGCGCATAAACATGGATGGACATTATACAAGAAAACAGAACAGAAAATTGAAACCTTTGAAATGTAGATTTATAGAAGAATAGGTAGAATTGGATAGAAAGAAAAGAAAACAAACAATGAAGTTTTAAAACAACTAAAAATAAAAAGAGAACTACTAAACACAATCAGAACAAGACAAATGAAATTTTTGGGGCACGTTAAAAGACACAACAGCCTACTAAAAGTAATATTGGAAGGGAAAATACAAGGTAACAGAGGCAGAGGCAGACCAAGACTAACATAAACAAGTAACATCAAAAGACGAACAAGCCAATCTATGACAACCTGCACCATCATAGCAAGAAACAGAGTGGAATGGCAATCCATGGTAGCCAACCTTCGCTGCGGAGACGGCACTCGATGATGATGAGAATGTTGTGTCTTTTAACATGGCCCAACAATTTCATTCACAATTGTTCTAATTGTATTTAGTAGTTCTCTTTTCATTTTCAGTTGTTTCAAAACTTCCTCATTTGTTTTCTTTTCTTTCCATCCAATTCTACCTACTACTATTGACCTTTCGAGCCGTAACCGGCCCATAGGGCGTAGACCAAGATACACCTTCTCCTATATGAATTTTTGTTCTAGCAGTTTTCTTTTAAAGATATTTTATCAAATCTCGCCATTTGTCTCTGTTCTGTGCAAGCAGTTCTATCTCATTGAGGGAGCCGATTCCTGCTGCTCTTGCCTCTCTCATCAATGTTCTTCTCAGTGTCTCCCTGGGTCTTCCTCTTTTTCTTTTACCTGTTGTTTCCCATATGAGGGCTTGCTTTGCTATTCGGTTATTATCTCTTCTCATCACATGTCCAACGTATGACCATCGTCTTTTCTTTATTACTGAAGATATTAGTGGTTGATTGGCGATTTCTCTAATTTCCTCGTTTGTTTTGAATTCGTTCCACGCTATACCAAGTATTTTCCTTAGACATTTATTTTCGAATGCGTTCAACTTTGTTTCTATATCTCTTGTTGTTTTCCAGCTTTCACACGCATACGTAAGGGTTGATAGTACATTTGATTTGAACAGCCTAAGTTTTGTGTTTGTGCTGATAAGTTTTGATTTCCACAACTTTTCAAGGCTTCTGAAAGACATTGCTGCTTTAGCCATTCTGATTCTAATTTCTTTGCTCGTATCCCCTTCTCGATCAATGTGACTTCCAAGATAGATAAAGTGATCGATCTCTTCTACTGGTTTGTTTTCCATGGTTTCCAATTCTACCTATTCATCTATAAATCCACATTTCAAAGGCTTCAATTTTCGGTTATGTTTTCTTGTCTAATGTCCATGTTTCTGCACCATACAGGAATATTGAGAAGATATAACATTTTGCTATTCTTAGTTTTAGCCCTGGTGTTATTTGTTTTGATGTTAGTATATTTTTCATGGCATTAAAATTACTTTTTGCCATTCCTATTCTTTGTTAATTTCGGTTTTACATTTTCCATCACTGGTTATAGTATGTTCCAGGTAGTTGTAGCTCTGAACCGTCTCCAGATGTTATCCTTCAACTTTGATATTTATTTGTAGTTCTTGAGAATCTTCTTTGTTTATGATCATAGTTTTAGTCTTTTTGATATTCATATCTAGTCCATAATTTTTGCTTGTCGTGTTTTTTACATTAAGTAATTGTTGTAGATCTTTAGGATTTTCTGCTAGTAGTACAGTATCATCAGCATATCTTAGGTTATTGATTATTTTTCCATTAATGTTTAGGCCTGGCATCTCTATGGCGTTTTTAAAGATTTGCTCAGTGTATAGATTGAACAAGCTTGGTGATATGATGCACCCCTGTCTTACTCCTCTTTTTATATCAATGGGTTCGGGTTCACCAAACTTTAAATGTGTACCGGATTTTTTTTTGTTTCAAGGAAAGTAAAGCGGTATGGGCGTAATACCAACCACATTATCCAAAAAATCAAGTGCCGAAGGTCTATAAAAATTATGGTCACTAACACCACATTCCCTTTACTTACTTTTATAGATCTGACTTCATTAAACACTATAGCCCTTTCTTTGGAGGGGCCTGTCGATACAGAAGGCCTAGTATTGCACTATCTGCCAGGATGGACAAAGCTCAAACTTCTGAGGCAGGATTGATGAAATTACGAAAACAATTTTAGCTTGACACATCAACAACTGGATCTATGAGATAACGGCTCACGTCGACCCTCAAGCATCAACAACTGGATCTATGAGATAACGGCTCACGTCGACCCTCAAGCATCAACAACTGGATCTAGCAGATAACGGTGCCCAAGCCGACCCTCAGACATCAACAACTCAACTCATTCACACACTTTACATTAAGTAAATAAATACAAGCAGTAAGTCTGGGACTGTAGACAAGACAAGCAGACGTAAGAGTTAATGAATGGATTAATGGCTACTACTATTAACTCTCTATGAATGCGTCACAATACGACTTCTAAAATGTTACCAAATCTGGTTGATTCAATTATTAAGGAACATCAATAAACAAAGAGTAGTTATAAAAACTTAAAAGATTTAATATACATAGTCAACGAAATGAAAACGTAAAAACTCAACGTGAAACTCAAAGAAAGTAATCAAACTTGAAAAAAAAATATATGTGCCAGTTTGGGAAAGTTCAGATAAGGATAGGGCTGGAGTTGGGTGAGATTCGATGAGGGTTGGGGGTGTTCTTGTCTGTATTATATGTAAGTATATATTTTATCTGTATCATATGTAATGATATATCTTGTCTGTATTATATGTAATTATATACCATGTTTGTATCATATGTAATGATATATCATGTCTGTATAAAACAGCGTGTAATAATGTATACATCATCTGAACTGTACAAGAGAAACAGTTTATACAGATTACCTGAAACACGTAATAATTAATAGTCCTATAATATGAAACAATTTGACTCAAGTTTATTTAGAGACAGAAACTACAGTAGAGCAGTGGTTGTGAACTGGCCTATTGGGTGCAAGTGGTTGAGTTCGATCCCCTGACTGATCGACTTTAAGTTCACCAAGCCATGAATGAGTACCAGATATTTTTTCATGACAAAAACACTGAACTGAGTATTGCTGACCACGTTATCCAAAAATATGTGCCGCCCGCAGGTCATTAAAAAAAATATGGGCACTAACGTATATTTCTATAGGTCACACGTTAGGAATATGGGGCTTCCTTCTTCTTCTTTGGAGATATAACGGGTTGGGCGTTTATTACTTCAAGGTCTCAACTGTTCTTTATTGTTATTGTCTTGCTACCAGTCGGTGGCGATTGGTGACGCAAGCTTGAATAATTACATTATATCTGAATATACGCAAACTGACTACCAAATGTGATGGTTTTAGCAGCACCTCAACATGAACACTACTGCTGGCACCATTAACTGCTGATCAAATAGATGGATATGCTGCTTAGGGGTTATCATCATCTTTATCGTGTGTCACATCACCCGATATTGTTCATCATTAGCATTCACAGCCATCTATATTAAGTGCTCTCGCTGTTTATTTCTCCAGTCATCGTGTGCATTAACCCTTTTATCTCTGACTTTTTTTGTCAACTTTTGCTCTTAATTTTACCTGTTTTCACAAAGTTTGCTAGAAATCTCATTTTAAAGGCGCTGCCAATGGATTGTCCAATCGTTTTGTTTTATGAAATTGTTGCAGCTCTCTCATTGTTACATCGTTGTAAACATTTCTTCATTTGATTTCCTAGAACCGTACGTAGAGGGCACGCTGTTATGTGGATTGTCCAATCGTTTTGTTGCAGCTCTCTCATTGTTACATCGTTGTAAACATTTCTTCATTTGATTTCCTAGAACCGTACGTAGAGGGCACGCTGTTATGTGGATTGTCCAATCGTTTGTTGCAGCTCTCCCATTGTTACATCGTTGTAAACATTTCTTCATTTGATTTCCTAGAACCGTACGTAGAGGGCACGCTGTTATGTGGATTGTTCAATCGTTTTGTTGCAGCTCTCCCATTGTTACATCGTTGTAAACATTTCTTCATTTGATTTCCTAGAACCTAATGGTACGTAGAGGACACGCTGTTATGTGGATTGTTAATCTAACTTCACATCCATTATCGTTGTGTATATCACATCGTAGGAAGCCGCGATAGCTCAGTGGTTAGTGAACTTAACTACAAAGGACAAGTGGTAGGGTTCGATCCCAACCGACGGCTTCCGGGTTCATCATCATCATTATCGAGTGCCGCCTCCGCAACGAAGGTTGGCTACCATGGATCGCCATTCCACTCTGTTTCTTGCTTTGATGGTGCAGGTTGTCATAGATTGACTTTTCCATCTTTTTATGTCACTCGTCCATGTTAGTCTTGGTCTGCCTCTGCCTCTTTTACCTTATATTTTCCCGTCCAATATTACTTTTAGTAGGCTGTTGTGTCTTTTAACGTGTCCCAAAAATCTCATTTTCCGAGTTCACCCAGCCTTTAATGGGTACCGGATTTTTTTTTTTGGGAAAGTAAAGCGGCACGGACGTAATACCGACCACATTACCCCAAAAATCAGGTGCCGAAGGGCTGTAAAATATATGGTCACTAACACCATATTCCTTATACGCCACTTGGCGTGACGGGGGGGGGGGGGGGAGGGGGGCTTTACTTTTTTTTTTTTTTATTTCACATGAGTATTCACATTCCGCCAAGGAGATTCCTTGCTTTATCAATGAATCTTTATTTATTTACTTTAATGGTTTCTAGTATGAATCAAAGGTTGTTTCTAAAACGTTATAGACCGTCACAGGGACTCTTTCTAAGACGTAAATTTCCGAGAATTATGTTAAATAAATCTCCACTATATTTTTTAATGGCCAAGCTTTACTGCAACGCTACTGACTCATGTAATTCAATATTTCATTATACACGGCTGTCACTTATTATTTCTTTACAGCTTTGTTCACTTACTTTAATTTACTACCTATTACTGTTTATTAGATGTAAGACTATATTAAATTTTGATTTGAGTTCATTCTAAGTTTTTTTGTAATTTTATCTTTCTCTGTTCAATAGTCATAAAGTGTACTGCATCGCTTTCCTATAAAGTAGAACTGTATAAGGTGTAAGCAATCATATATTATCTCTCTCTCTCTCTCTCTCTCTGCCAACCACCCGCCCGATTTTTCAACTAAAATGACTCACCTTGAACTTTACTCCATTTCCACGCCCTCTTAAATCTGTTTTGCTGAAGCCTGCATGTTTACACACCGCCATTAGTCTCTACCTGTTACTTTAAACTTTTTTTTTTTTTTTTATTATTAATTTTCATTTCTTCAGGGTTCTCTCTCTCTCCCCCCCCCCCCCCCCCCCCCTTTCAGCATTTCTATTTTGAAAATCTATGGTTTTAGTGCTAGAATGTAAACAATACTCATTACCCTACGACTCGTTACCCTAATAATAATCGTTATAACAATTATAAATTCTAGTTAAATTACACACACACACACACACACACATTTATTGTAGAATTTGATATGTTCTATATTCGCTAGGCGCTATATAGAAAGACAAACAACGACTGAGGGGAAATATAATATATCGGACTAACCTTTATTGAAGTTTGATATTTCATCATTTGCGTTGCAAATCTGTTTGTCGTCCGCCTCAAATGGTGTCTATATCCTCAATGTCGTTTCTTATTTCAATGTTACCGTTGTATTTATTATTTTTTTAAAGTTCTAGTGATGCAAATAACGGGCACACACCATGCGTTTTGGGGTTAGGGGACTGCGGTATTTATGCCCATATTCCTTTTTATGACCATCAGAACATTTATTGCTGATTAGCGGTCACTATCACGCCAAGCCATTCTGCTTTTCCAAATAAATTTACGGTGCCAATTTTCAGATATTGTGGAAGCACTAAAAAAAATCTACGGTGCAAATTTTCAGATATAATGGAAGTACCAAATAAATCTACAGTGCCAATTTTCAGACACTGTTGAAGCACCAAAGAAATTTACGGATTCATGCAGTGGATTCATAATAGAAGGCGAGGAGTAGGAACAACTTGACAAGCGAAAAAAAAAACTATATTTACGCATTGACCCTACAGAGATTCGATCGAACCCGCGTTCTTCTGATTTGGAGCCTGACGTGTTATCGATTCGGCCACCAGAATGAATTAGACGGAGAACAGTGGAAATAAAGAAGAAGAGTGTCGACCAGACGTGGTATGCTGTGACGGATGACCACAGAATGTTTGCAAAGTGAAAGAACTTTGTTATTGCGTCACAAGATGCCAATCCGGCATGTAAGCCACTAATTACACAACAAAATTAAATATATCATTATAATCTACAGTAGGAATTCAACGCGGTAAAAGATACAGATGGGGAGATAACATCAAAGAATGCATACGCCTCGACTTCGCAGAACTCCAATGAATGATAGAAGATAGTTATCAATGGAGATTGTTGATGAAGTCTGGCAGTAATCAAGACCGCCAGTAACGGTTTAGGATGAAGAACAAGAAGAACAAGAAGAAGAACAAGAAGAAGAAGAACAAGAAGAAGAAGAAGAACAAGAAGAAGAAGAACAAGAAGAAGAAGAACAAGAAGAAGAACAAGAAGAACAAGAAGAAGAACAAGAAGAAGAACAAGAAGAAGAACAAGAAGAACAAGAAGAAGAACAAGAAGAAGAACAAGAAGAAGAACAAGAAGAACAAGAACAAGAAGAAGAACAAGAAGAAGAAGAAGAACAAGAAGAAGAAGAACAAGAAGAAGAAGAAGAAGAACAAGAAGAAGAACAAGAAGAAGAACAAGAAGAAGAACAAGAAGAAGAACAAGAAGAACAAGAAGAAGAACAAGAAGAAGAACAAGAAGAAGAACAAGAAGAACAAGAAGAAGAACAAGAAGAAGAACAAGAAGAAGAACAAGAAGAACAAGAAGAAGAACAAGAAGAAGAACAAGAAGAAGAACAAGAAGAACAAGAAGAAGAACAAGAAGAAGAACAAGAAGAAGAACAAGAAGAACAAGAAGAAGAACAAGAAGAAGAACAAGAAGAAGAACAAGAAGAACAAGAAGAAGAACAAGAAGAAGAAGAACAAGAAGAAGAAGAAGAACAAGAAGAACAAGAAGAACAGGAAAGACGAACAAGAAGCAGAAGAAGAACATGATGAAGAAGACGAAAGAGAAGAAGAGGAAGGAGAAGAAGAACAACAACAACAATAAGAAAAAGAAGAAGAGAACAAGAACAAGAAGAACAGGAACATGAACAAGAAGAAGAACAACAAGAAGAACAAGAACTAGAAAACAAGAACTAGAAGAACAAGAAGAACAAGAAGAACAAGAACTAGAGATACAAGAAGAAGAACAACAGGAAGAACAAGAAGAAGAATAAGAATAAGTAGAACACGAAGAAGAAGAACACGTAGAGCAAGAACAAAAAGAAGAAGAACAACAAGAAAAAGAAGAAGAACAACAAGAAGAACTAGAAAAACAAGAAGAAGAACAACAACAAAAACAAGAACAAGAAGAAGAGATATTACGGTTTAGCCCTCTCTGGTCAGACTAACCAAAGTGCTTCTCCGAGCCAATTGTTTTCACAACAACAGCCTGACAAAAACTTAGTTTTCGCGGCAGTTTTATGAATGGCAATCGCGGTCTAATATAAACTTGAGGACTTTTTTAAGCTGCCTGGATCGTGCCTCGCAGCAGGAAAGCAAATCCCCAAGTCAGCAACAAAATAGACCACTAACTTCAATGCCAGCCTGTAGTTAAGAAAAAGAATGGTGGGAAACCAACGGTGCTATACCAACGAGAACTGGTTTAATTCTTGCTCAGTGCTGTATGTTATATGTCGTGTTTTATGTTTTGTTTTTGTTTTCTCCGGAGTTAATTCACTGTATGTGCATGTTTGTTACATTTAGGTTGTGAAATAAAAAGGTGGTCATGCCAAACAGACCCATACTGGCTCACACAGTTTAGTGGTCAGTAATCACACATAAGGGTCGGGTATTGGAGGTACTCACTTGCAGCTCGTAACCTTGTAAGCCTGGCGAGTTTATTTTGCTGAAATTTATCAGTAATACCACAAGAAAGTTATCATAGAGAACCATACAATCATCAATACTGTACCGACAAAAAAGTTATACAGGGGGAACCATACAATTAGTAATATTGTACCAACAAACTATACAGGGGGAACAATACAATCAGTAATATTGTACCAACAAATTATACAGGAGGAACAATACAATCAGTAATATTGTACCAACAAACTATACAGGGGGAACCATACAATCAGTAATGTTGTACCAACAAACTATACAGGGGGAACCATACAATCAGTAATATTGTACCAACAAACTATACAGGGGGAACCATACAATCAGTAATATTGTACCAACAAACTAGACTGGGGGAATCATACAATCATCAATACTGTATCAACAAACTAGTTATACACAGGGAGATATACAATCACCAACAAGCAAGTTATACATGGGGAATCATACGATAGATTTGATGTCAACATTAAAACCTGCATAGGTTTAGGTCATTGATAGTTTATAGTTTAGGTCAAATTTAAGTCTCACATAACAGCGGTTATAGGTAACATAAATTATATGACAATACAATTTACAACTACCTGGCAAAATATAGGCAGTACGGTCGTAAACTCATATTTAATTGGTTTTAATAGATCGTGGTTGTAAATAATTGCACATACTTCATGGAAAGTAAATATAATTGCAATCTAAAGTCATAATTATTACTACAAAAACCTGAAATAAAAATTGTAAGTCTTTCGTGGATTTTTTATTGTGATTTTCTTAAAGAACACAGTTTGCAACGAAACGGGAAAGGGGGGGGGGGGAGACATAGTAAAGGTGTTTTTTATTTTACTTTTAACAGATATGAAACGTCTAGGCAGGCGCTGCATTAAAAATAATATTAATTTGTAATTTATTACTAAAGTTTTATTAATAATTCTTACAAAGTATAATTATCGTAACCAAAATTTGACATTGACAATAAACACAACTTTATTTTATTAATTTAGACATATGGAGATTAATTGGAAATCTATTTAAAACACTCAGGTCATTAATCCTCGCAGGTTTCATTAAAAACACAACACTGTAATATTCATTATGATAATGCACAAAACACTGAAGGTCTTATATGTCTAAAAATCCAAAACTCATCATCAACTTTTAAATAGTCCAAATGGGTCCAAGACTTTCAACTTTGCTGGCGAGACCTTTATCGTCTCGTTGTGGGCCAGAATACACACTAACTATTCTGACAAATGATATTCCTGTACAAACATGCATTCTCAAAGGTGAACGAATGAGTTTTATCTTCTTACTGGATTTCTAGGCTGGTTGTTCAATCTGGCAAGACTACAAGCAAGGTCCAAAATTAAAAAAATAAAGATCACTATTAGAGACCAGCTATTATTTGCTGACGACGCCTTGTCACGCTAAATCATGAAGAGCTCCAGAGCATTCGTTTTTCACATGCCCTCAGAGCATTCAGTCTAACGTCCGTCCGTCCGTCCGTCCGCCTGCCCTTCCATCCACCCATACCCCCACCCATCCATCCATCCATCCATCCATCCATCCATCCATCCATCCATCCATCCATCCATCCATCCATCCATCCATCCATCCATCCATCCATCCATCCATCCATCCATCCATCCATCCATCCATCCATCCATCCATCCATCCATCCCTCCATCCCTCCCTCCCTCCCTCCATCCATCCATCCATCCATCCATCCATCCATCCATCCATCCATCCATCCATCCATCCATCCATCCATCCATCCATCCATCCCTCCATCCCTCCCTCCCTCCCTCCATCCATCCATCCATCCATCCATCCATCCATCCATCCATCCAACCATCCATCCATCCATCCATCCATCCATCCATCCATCCATCCATCCATCCATCCATCCATCCATCCATCCATCCATCCATCTATCTATCTATTGACCCTTTCGGGCCGTAGTCGGCCCATAAGGCATAGACTCAGATACTCTTTCTCTTATCTACATTTTTGTTCTAGCAGTTTTCAATCCTTGTAAAGATCTGTTATCACATCTCGACATTTGTCTCTGTTATGTGCAAACAACTGAAAAGGAATATACTCGGTCATATAAGCAGAACTTGCCACCTTTATCGACAACTACAAAATTGACGACGTGCAGCAGTATAGCCACCTGGGGACTTGATCAATAAGTGAACGGGAGTCGCCGTGGCAAGAGGAGGATATGCAGACAAGATAGGGCTTCCAACTTCGGACATAACTAATGCAGCACGAGTGTTAGCATTCGCGCAGAGTACACATGTTTAATCTAATCAAATAATGGAGCATTGATAGCGAAAGGAGACCACAGACTCTTCTTAGGCAGTGAGAGTAGAGTCAGTTGTTAATGAAATGTTAAAATAGTAAAGTAGTCAATTGTTTATAACTCCAGACGTGCGTTTTATTTTATCATTCTTCTATAGTCAAAACTATATGGGCCACTGCAAGAATTACAAATGACAGTAAAATTCATACAGGAAACGACATTGCTGATATAGACAATACTTCGAGCGAACGAAAGATAGATAGATCATTATTCTATTAAACTTATAAAGTAATAGTAGTTTCGATCCTAATACTGAAGTGTTACATAAAAAAATAAACTAAATAACTGTGTAATACTGTTGTTATCTAGACGTGCCACTGTGTGTGTGTGAACTTTGCACTCACTGTGGCTTCAGATTGCTATGTGAGTAGTAGGGGATGGTGGAAAACCAGAATTTGATAAAAATCTGCAGAAAATATGAATAATGAGAATAACTTATTAAATAAACATGTTATTTATTTTATATTAGCAAAGAAAAAAAAGAAATAGGAATACAGAAAGTAATAAAAGAATTCATCACAATGAAGTGTATTGTTAGCAAATTGATTTCTCTAATGTGCATAGCTTCATCAGTTTTGACATGCGCTGCACTTAACTATGATTCTTCAAAGATATACTCATATGCATATAAGACTGATATCTTGCTCAATGAAGTCAACAGCAGGAAAACCACAAGAGTGCAGCAAGATGTTGGAGCTGAATTATCTATTAATTTTGATTTGTCTACAGTCTACAAAGATGAACAATCTCAGATTTTCAAGCTATCTATAACAACAGCCCAGGTCTCCAGTGACATTCTCAAAGGGGTGAGGAAAAATGTGGAGAGCTCTCTCTTTCATCCTGTCTTGTTCCAGATGAATGGAGATCTGGTGGAGAATCTGCACTTTTCCCTCGAGGACTCCACTTTTAGCCGCAATATAAAAAAAAGGAATTGTGGCAATTTTCCAAGTGAAGGAAACTGGTGGCCAGCGAAGAGAGGTGGATGTCAGCGGAGAATGTGAAGTCTCCTACACTTCTAATAAGCCTGGTGAGATTGTCCGCACCAAAACAGATTGTAAGAACCTGGAGATAGCAAGACAACACTCTAATACAAACAAGGCTCTAGGCATCTCTTTGTTCATTAAGTCCACCCAGCTGTACAAGCTTAAAGACTCCATCATTGAAAATGTGTCTGGCAGTCAACGTGTCATTACCTACTTGAATATCAGAGCAGTTCTAAATGGGATGGCCAATTCCAGCCAAACTCTTCAATTTGAGTCAGAGCGTGATGGTTCTACGTTAGCTTCTAGTGCTGCCGAGGCCATTCAAACAACTGAGTCAGCAACTTCCTCAAGCTACAGCATAACACAGCTTCCCAGTGAAGAAGAGAAACAGCAATGCACAGAAGGATGTTTGTCTCCTAAAGCTCTAGCTGCTAATCTCACTGAGGATCTGAAGGCTGAGAACATTGCTACAGTTGGCTCAGCAAAAGCATTCATCAAAATGCTGAACTCTGTCCGTGGATCTGGCAAGATGTCCCTGGCAGAAGTCCTGACAAATCCAGATAGCTATTATATTGTCCCACAATTGATAGATGTGGCTACAGCAGCTCAAACAGAGTCTGCAATTGAAGCTCTCATTGAGCTCCTAGACTTTGAGGACCCTGATGCTGTTGATCATCCCCGAAGATTTTTATTTGCTGCTGCATATTCATCTCATCCCACAGAGTCATTCATTTCAGATTTGCTGTCTCTTCTAAAGAAGCCTATTGCAAGTGACAGCCTGCGTGAATCTCTGCTGCTCTCTCTTGGAGCCATTGTCCACACATATTGTCAATCTAGAGACCAGTGCAGTTTGTCTGTAGTTAGTGATTTCAAATCTTTGGTGACATCCAGTCTGTCTAAATGTGAAGAGGAGCAGTGCAAACTGATGTATCTACGAGCATTGGGTAACGCAGGCCTAGCTGGCACCACTGGCCAAGTGCTCACATTTGCAGAGTCTCCTGGCAGCTCTATGGTTTCATTAACGGCCATTTCAGCTTTCAGACGCATTCATGAAAGACATATCACTTCAGAGGTGAAAGAGACCATGTTAAGAATCTTTCATCAAAGCAAAGCTAACTACGACAGTAGTGTTAGAATAGCTGCCCTTGAATTCATCCTGGAACACCAGCCATCGCAGCAGGTCATCAGAAATGCCTTACTCTCTTGCCTGGATCAGAGTAATGCAGAGCTCTCTACATACATTGTCAGATTGTTGTTGGATGCAGCAACAGCTAGTCCATCAATAAGCTCTCAAATTTCTTCAGTACTGCAGGACATAAGGTTCAATAATTACAACATCCTATCCCAGTTGGGAAAATCTAGCGTGATCACCAGCCATCTAGCACAAATGCAAGATCTGAATGCAACATACAACCTTTACTTTGAGAATTCTCCATCAGGATTGATGAAGCAAAGTGGGGTGGTTGTCTTCCTTCAGGGGAAAGCAATAAGGCAGCAATTTATGAGGTTTGGAATCTATAGTGATGGTCTTGAATCACTTGTGAGTGCCGGAGAAGAAACACAAGAATGCAAGGAGGACGTAAGTGAAACTGAATCAACTATAGAACCAACAGCCGGCATGTCCTTCACATTGATGGATGTCCTTCTAAGAGAAGTGGAGTTTTTCCGTGGATTGTCTGGTCTCATGTCTGCTGCCTGGAGTGCACCTTCTCAACTGACTTCGGCATTACAGGGCAATCTGCTCCTACAAGACCACTCTCAAAGAGTTCACTTGTCAAACGGGCTTGTGCTGAACACTAAAGTGCTGGGTGCACTTTCATTTGACCTGTCAGGCTCCATCAGCATAAGTCTCTGGTACAGAAACGCTGAGGCTGTCATTAAACACAGTGGCGCCATTTACATAGAAGGTTCACTCAGTGTGGAGTCTTCAGAACTGGGTATCGGATTGGTTTTTACTGGAGAGGGACAAAGTAACGTTGATTACACATCCAATGCAGACTTCAGTTTAATGCCCCTGAAACTGTGTATGCAAATGAAAAGGCCTGACTTTGAATTCATTAAAAAGGTTGAAAAGTATGCACAGTTAATGAAAGGAAACAAGTACAGGTCCCATAGAAGTCAGAAAATTCAAGTACCTGGTGAGGAGTATCTGGTGAACAAAGCTAATTCTGATGAATGTCGAGTTATGCTCACGGAGGAACAGTAATTTCTAATGAAAAAATCTTTGTTGAAAGATGTTTTTGCCTGACAGTCTAACCAGACAACCGCTGGGTTCTCTTACAGTATTATGGAAAAATTGTAATGCTTTGACAGATTTTCACACCTTGCTTCATACAGTTTTATGGACAAATTGTAGTGTTTTGACAGATCTTCACAGCTTGCTTCGTATAATATTATGGAAAAATTGTAATGTTTTAACATATCTTCACATCTTACTTCGTACAGTATTATGGTAAAAATTGTAGTGTTTTGACATATCTCTGCAGCTTGCTTCATACTGTATTATGGACAAATTGTAGTGTTTTGACATATCTCTGCAGCTTGCTTCATACTGTATTATGGACAAATTGTAGTGTTTTGACATATCTCTGCAGCTTGCTTCATACTGTATTATGGACAAATTGTAGTGTTTTGACATATCTCTGCAGCTTGCTTCATACAGTATTATGGACAAATTGTAGTGTTTTGACAGATCTTCACAGCTTGCTTCATACTGTATTATGGACAAATTGTAGTGTTTTGACATATCTCTTCAGCTTGCTTCATACTGTATTATGGACAAATTGTAGTGTTTTGACAGATCTTCACAGCTTGCTTCATACTGTATTATGGACAAATTGTAGTGTTTTGACATATCTCTGCAGCTTGCTTCATACTGTATTATGGACAAATTGTAGTGTTTTGACATATCTCTGCAGCTTGCTTCATACTGTATTATGGACAAATTGTAGTGTTTTGACAGATCTTCACAGCTTGCTTCATACTGTATTATGGACAAATTGTAGTGTTTTAACATATCTCTGCAGCTTGCTTCATACAATCATCTGTTTGGTATTTGAAATTTCCTTTAAGCTGGGAAGAGGGCAAACTTCCATATTCTCCTTTGTTGCTGCTTCTGATTGTTAATAGTTGTGGTAGAATGTTGTTGCTTGATAGTTAACTGTATTTATGTCCAAATCAATTAGTTTGTTGTCTCTGAATGTTATTGTTACACCTACTCTTCTAATTCCTTTGTTCTTGATTGTGTACTTTGTCATCATTACATTTATTATTCTTATTCGACAACTCATCAAGTACTTGCAGTTATATAATAATAAGTTATATAATCAATGCAGCCTGTCTCTTCAAGCTTCCCCACATTTTCTAATAGCTCATTTGGTATCTCAACATAACAGTTGCTTTTAACAGTTCCATATGATTCTCTTGCTGTTTTCTTAGTGTTGGTCATAAGTAAATTCTATTGTAATTAACTGTGATTATTTCCATTTGTAAATTCATTAAGAGTTTATTTATTTTGCTTTCTTAACACACTAGTATCTTTCAGTTTGTTAAATTGTAGTGTTCCAAAATACTTCTGTTATATTTTGCCCCCTTTTTTTAAATATTTTTTCTTAATATTTCCTATTACTAACATAATCTGGGAGCCGCAGTAGCTCAGTGGTTAGTGAACTGGACTACAAAGGACAAGAGATATGGTTCGATCCCAACCGACGGCTACTGGTTCACCCAGTCTTTAATGGGTACCGGATTTTTTCTGGGAAAGTAAAGCGCCACGGGCGTAATACCGACCACATTATCCCAAAAATCATGTACTGAAGGTCTTTAAAATTTATGGTCACTAACACCATATTTCCTATACGCCACTTGGCGTGATGGGGGTACTTTACTTTTTTTTTTTTTTTTTTTAACTACCATAGTCTCTTTATGGTAAGGGCATATTTTTTTTTACAATACTCTGGAATCAATATTCATTCTCCTATTGTGTTACTGTGTTCATTTGAAGACAGTTTGGCCACTGTAATTCGGGTCATTCAATTCATGCTAGGTATATATTTGTTGCTTTCAATGTTTGTTTGTTGAATATTTAATGCAACATGGCACCAACAACAAGCCCCTGAAGACTGGCAACGGGCAATCATCATACCAATATGGAAAAAGAAAGGTAGCAAAAGAGACTGGAATCAATATGGAGTTATATGTCCTCTCAGCCATGTAGGAAAGCTATACGCCAAAATATTTGGAAAAAGTCTGAGACCAATAATAGAACTACAGTTAAGCGACTCTCAAATGGGGTTCCGAAAAAAAACAGAAGTTGCACTAACTCTATTCACATTAAAACAGCTTGCAGAAAAAACGACTGAACACAATCAAACCTTACACATAGCTTTCATTGACCAGGAAAAAAGCATTCGATAGAGTAAACAGAGAACAACTGTGGGAGATACTAACAAAATACGGAGTAAGCCAACATCTAACCATCCTAATTAAAAGTCTCTACGTCAACAGCAGCTGCAGGGTCAGAACAGCAGCAGGCTACACAGACCACTTCGAAGTTAGATCAGGTTTAAGACAGGTGTGCGTACTATCCCCCCCCCCCCAACTGTTTGTTATATACATTATATACATTATATATGAAAGCTAGCCAATCCATCAGAGACAGAGGAGATCAACGAGCTTTTATTTGCAGACGATCAGGCACTAATACATGAAACAATAAAAGACCTACAAGAACACTTAACCAAACTCAACAGTTCAGGCACAAAATACAACATGAAAATCAACATTAAAAAAATAGAAGTCATGAATGTCGCCAAAAATAAACAGACCATCAACATAACTATAGAAGGCAGACAACTAAAACAAGTAGAGGAATTCAAATACCTAGGAAGTTTAGCGAGAAACGTTGATTCACAAACAGCAGAGATAGAATCAAGATGCAACAAAGCTTGTCAGATCATTGGACAGTTATCACCACTATTGTCCATCAAGGAAATAACTCTGGAGGCAAAACGAGCACTATACAATACAATCTTCATCCCAATGTTGTGCTACCAATGCCAGACCTGGACCCTAGATACAAGAACAATAAGAAAAATAACCTCTACTGAGATGAAACGTGTTAGACGAATGACAGGAAACAGTCTGAGAGATAAGATCAGAAATGAAGAACTGAGAAAAAAGCTAGGAATAATCCCCGCCATAGAATATATAAGGAAACAGATAAAATGGTTTGGCCACGTGACAAGGCAGAAAGATCAAAACAAAACACAACGAGCCTTCAGCAAACGTTGTGAGAACACCAGACCCAAGGGTCGACCACGGAAAAGATGGATCGATGGAATATTAGAAGCACTAGGAAACATAACAGCAGCAGAGGCGAACAAAAGAGCAAAAGACAGCAAAGTATATCTCAACTCGACGCTGAAAGGCAGATGAGGTAGGAAAGAAGAACAAGAAGAATGTTTGTTGAATGTATTTATTATGCAGTATTCATATTGGTTGCCTAATTTTGCAAGCTTTTTCCTTCAACTCTCCATTTTGTGGATTACATGATCATGTACTGAAGTTTTCCATGACAATTAAATTAATTTGTTTATTTCCTTGTTGTTAATTTTGTAAAAATATTCTTCAGAATTTTTTTTAACTTTTGGTGGCATCACCAGAACTAAATACAGGGTAGATGATTTTATCATCAGAACACCAGGAACACATAGTGAAGGGGTAGCTATAATGTTATCAAGGAACGCACAGAAGACACTAATAGAATAGGAAGCGGTAGGGCCAAGACTAATGAGAGCAACATTTAAAACAATCAAAAATAAAATAAAATTACACATTATCCAATGCTATGCACCAACCAACGATAAGGATGATTTAGTTCGATGAAAAGATGAATTCTATAAACAGTTACAATGTTAGATGAATGCAAGACAAGCCAAGGATATTATAATCTTGATGGGAGATCTGAAATGCTAAAGTAGGATCAGACAAAAGAGGCTTCAAAGAGATTATGGGAAAACATGGACTTGGAGATATAAACGAGAATGGAGAGATATTTGTCAATTTTTCCGCCCTTAATCAAGTGAGCCTAGGAGGAACAATATTCCAACATAAAAGAATACATAAAGCTATATGGGTGTCACCAGATCATAGAACGGAAAATCAAATTAGCCACATATGTATTAATAATAAGTTTAAGTCATCCTTACAGGATGTAAAGGTATATAGAGGGGCAGATGTAGCTTCTGATCATCATCTTCTGTTAGCCAAACTTAAACTTAAACTAAAAAGATATACATACTACAATGAATAAGGGTAGAAAGTATTTCAATGTAGTGTTTCTTAAAGAACAAGGAATTAAAGATAAATTCGCAGTCACAATATCAATCAAATACCAAGTTCTCCAACAACTAGAAAATACAATAAATATAGAAGATCATTGGAAACAGGTAAAAGATATATGGAAAGAGACATGCGTAGAAACACTTGGGAAAAGAGAACGCCAGAATAAGACACGGATACCAGCAGAGACCCTGGACAAAATTAAAGAAAGAAAGAACAAGAAAGCAGACATAAATAAAAGCAAAACGAGAAGTAATAAAGTCAAAACACAGGAAGCTTACACAGAGGTGAACAAAGAAGTGAGAAGATGCATTAAAATGGATAAGAGGAAATATATAGATGAACTAGCTAAAGAGGCAGAAGAAGCAGCAAATAAAGGGAATATGAAAGAACTGTACAACAGCACAAAGAAATTAAATGGCAAATACAAACAGATCAATACCTTTATTAAAGATAAGAAAAGAAATCTGCTTAGTAATATAAGGGAACAAAAGGAGAGATGGAAAGAGTACTTTGAAGAACTTTTGAACAGACCCGGCTCAAATAATCCTCCAGGTATACTACCAGCAGAAGAAGAGTTACACGTTAACTGTGGAAAACCAAGCAAAGAAGAAATAATGAAAGCCATCAAGCTATTAAAAACTGGTAAAGCCACAGGACCAGATAACATTTCTTCGGAAGCCATCAAAGCAGATATTAACACCTCTACCAAGATGTTACATAATCTATTAGATAACATTTGAGAGAAGGAAGAAATAACTAAAGACTGGAAAGAAGGTTATATAATCAAACTACCAAATAAAGGAAAAACATAATGAAAGAGGCAAAAGCAAAAAGAGAGCTAATATGCAATATTAGGAAGAAACAGTCATTATTTTTTGGCCATGTAATGAGAAGAGAATAACTGGAATATATTGTGCCAACTGGGAAAATTGAGGGACGAAGAGATAGAGAGAAGTAAAGAGAAAAAATACCACACAGCTTAAGAGAATGGCTTAGCAGAAGGTCAACAACAGAAATGAATAATAACTTTCGAGATTCAAGGTTGTGGAGAGACATGATCACATACGACACTAGGCCCGGTACTTGATGATGATGAACCTCCTTTATTTGTGCCGTAACCTCCTTTATTTGTGCAATGACCAAAATGGACGCTGCCTGCGCCCAAGCCATGTAAACAATTTTGACTTTCCTTGTCTTCAACGGTTTATCTCATTCTATTAGAGAATTTCATGCTATCTGTTACCACAGCGAGTTGGTGGATTTTTTTGAAAAATAATCACGGGTTTGATAATAAATGTGTGTACACAGTTCGTTAACCATCGCTGTAGATCAAGTCTTTATTCGCTGGCTTCCTACTTCCTTAGCAACGTTGGATCGTTGGAAGCTAATGACCTAACTTGTGCAGCCGGTTGGTTTCGGACGAATTGTAGGTTACAATGTCACTGCTATAATGACTTAGTTTGTGACAAAACTACAGGGACATGCCCAAACAATGACAGTTGTCAGCACGAATATTTCGGACCCCAGTGTCAGTACTTGGATTTTATTTACAAATATGCCCAAAAATCTGAACCTACTTTCCTGTTTGATAACAACGACACCTCATGTAATCCGGACACAGATTCTACATCAGTTGAGGCAACTCTCAATCAATCTTTGCCGTGCTCCTGGTTTAGGATTTATGCGAATGACTTAAAATATTCGGACAGTTTCACGGTAAAACTGAATAGTTCTGCCTCATGTAACAATGTATCAAGGTTTGTAGTTAGTCCGCACGAGATTGATGTCTTCTGCTCCGGGGCTGGTCTGATCAACAAGTTACGGATTGAAGGGGCGATAGTTGCAAATATCTGCTCCAACTACATTGGCGGGGGTAGGAAAGAGGCTCTCAAACAGATCACAAACCAGACCGACACATTTGATGCTTTATATACAGGAGTCGGATGTGGACCAGAGGCCGCAGTTAATAGCAAAACAAAGACCAATCTCTATGACAATGACTGCACACACACACACACAATGGAGAAGTGGAACCAATTCTGTTTTCTGGTATCTGAACTTTGCAACGCCCCAGAAGATTCACACCATTCGAATTTATCATTGAGCACTATGATTCGGGTAAAGAATGCCACTCTAAAGGCTTTCTCTGACAGTGCGGAGTAGTGTTCCAGTATAATGATATATCATACCCTAATTTATCTGTGAACGCTATTGTAGTCAAAACACAAACGCCAATGGCACATATTAAGATTGAGTTCTCACCGACCATTTCGCAGGCCGACAGTGCACTAACGGTATGTGAGGTGCAAACATTTACAGACACCTATTGTCTGGACGAGCATTCTTTGTCGTTTTGTGCAATGTGTAGTGGGTGTAGTAAAGGCTGCAATGTCATCATAGGTACTTGTCACGGCAACTGTTCACATGGGATCTATGGACACGACTGTTCCGGGTCTTGTCTCAGTGTCTGTCCTTTATTTGAGGAAAAATCCGGAAAATGCCTACAATGTAAACATCTTGGCTATACCTGTAATGACACTTGTCCCGATGGTAATTTTGGGCTACAAGGCGAACAGATGTGTTCTGATGGCTGTGACATCATATGTACTCTCAAATGTCCGGACAACTGTTTCAACGACACCTGTGAACAGTCAATCGGGAATCTGTACATGCAAGAGAACGTTCTATGGGCCAGACTGCACTCTCAAATCTGTGGACAACTGTTTGAACGAAACCTGTGATTCCCACGTTCAGAAGAGTCTGCCGACTACAACAAGCCCAAGCATATGGACACTTTAATGTGTTTCTGTGCTAGACATGGCTCATTTCTTGGTGTTTTTCCGTGAAGCCATGGCTCATATCTTGATGTGTTTCTGTGCTAGCCATGGCTCATATTTTGGCTTGTGTGTGCTGGTCATGGCTCATATCTTGGTGCGTGTCATGTTAGTCATATCTCATTTCTTGGTACGTCCGTGTTAATCATGTCTCATATCTTTATGTGTGTCTGTGTTTAGTCATATCTCATATATTGGTGCGCACCAATGCTAGTCATATGTCATATCTTTGTGTGTGCATGTCTGGGTTAGTGATATCTCATATCTTTGTGTGCATGTTTATTGTTAGTCATATCTCATATCTTTGTGTGTGCATGTCTGTGTTTGTCACTTCTCATATCCTTGTGTGTGCATGGCTATGTTAGTCCCATCTCATATCTTTGTGTGTGCATATCTATGTTAGTCATATCTCATATCTTTGTGTGCATGTCTATGTTAGGCATGTGTCATATCTTTGTGTGTGCATGTCTATGTCAGTTTTATCTCATATCTTTTTGTACATGTTTATGTTAGTCATGTGTCATATATCTTGATGTTGGTCAGTGTTAGTCATGCCTCGTATCGCTGTGTGCATGTCTGTGTTAGTCATATCTCACATCTTTGTGTGTGCATGTCTATGTTAGTCACCTCTAGTGACTCGGGCAGATGGTGCTCGTAAACCTGGGAGGGCCGACCATCTAAGGGCAGAATCCCCCTACAGAAAAGACAACCTGCTGCCTTGCAGGAAGATTGGGGACAATCAAAGGCTAGGGAAAGCAAACCCGAATAAAATGCTGGCTGAAATCGGATGCACTGGGCCACTGGTGCAGAACACAGTGCAACGTATTAACGGGTGTTCAATCAGAGTGGATCTGGCGAACTCTACTTGTGATGTTCTGTCTGTGGGGGCGATCAACACACTTAGCCTGACAGCTGACTTCATGTGGGAGTCTGGAATCCTACTCTGATTGAGTCCTGATCGCAGAGAGAGAGATAGAGATTTGTGCAATAACATCCTTTATTTCTGCCGTAACATCATTTGTTTGTGCCGTAACATCCTTTATTTGTGCCGTAACATCCTTTATTTGTGCCGTAACCATTATTTTTGCAGTAACATCCTTTATTTATGCCGTAACATTCTTTATTTGTGCCGTAACCTCCTTTATTTGTGCCGTAACAT
Source organism: Megaustenia siamemsis (assembly GCA_032433765.1). Taxonomy (NCBI): domain Eukaryota; kingdom Metazoa; phylum Mollusca; class Gastropoda; order Stylommatophora; family Ariophantidae; genus Megaustenia; species Megaustenia siamemsis. The sequence goes on along the minus strand of JAVIAB010000125.1, from coordinate 17,399,137 downwards.
TCTTTATTTGTGCCGTAACCTTTATTTGTGCCGTAACCTTTATTTGTGCCGTAACATCCTTTATTTATGCCGTAACATCCTTTATTTGCGCCGTAACCTCCTTTATTTGTGTCGTAACCTCCTTTATGTGTGTCGTAACCTACTTTATTTGTGTCGTAACATCCTTTATTTGTGTCGTAACATCCTTTATTTGTGTCGTAACATCCTTTATTTATGCCGTAACATCCATTATTTGCGCCGTAACCTCCTTTATTTGTGTCGTAACATCCTTTATTTATGCCGTAACATCCATTATTTGCGCCGTAACCTCCTTTATTTGTGTCGTAACATCCTTTATTTGTGTCGTAACATCCTTTATTTGTGTCGTAACATCCTTTATTTGTGTCGTAACGTCCTTTATTTTTGTGTCGTAACCTCCTTTATTTGTGTCGTAACATCCTTTATTTGTGTCGTAACATCCTTTATTTGTGTCGTAACTTCCTTTATTTGTGCTGTAACTTCCTTTATTTGTGCCGTAACTTCCTTTATTTTTGTGTCGTAACTTCCTTTATTTGTGCTGTAACTTCCTTTATTTGTGTCGTAACATCCTTTATTTTTGTGTCGTAACTTCCTTTATTTGTGCCGTAACATCCTTTATTTGTGTCGTAACTTCCTTTATTTGTGTCGTAACATCCTTTATTTTTGTGTCGTAACTTCCTTTATTTGTGCTGTAACTTCCTTTATTTGTGCCGTAACATTCTTTATTTGTGCCGTAACCTTTATTTGTGCCGTAACCTTTATTTGTGCCGTAACATCCTTTATTTATGCCGTAACATCCTTTATTTGCGCCGTAACCTCCTTTATTTGTGTCGTAACCTCCTTTATGTATGTCGTAACCTACTTTATTTGTGTCGTAACATCCTTTATTTGTGTCGTAACATCCATTATTTGTGTCGTAACATCCTTTATTTATGCCGTAACATCCATTATTTGCACCGTAACCTCCTTTATTTGTGTCGTAACATCCTTTATTTATGCCGTAACATCCATTATTTGCGCCGTAACCTCCTTTATTTGTGTCGTAACATCCTTTATTTGTGTCGTAACATCCTTAATTTTTGTGTCGTAACATCCTTTATTTGTGTCGTAACGTCCTTTATTTTTGTGTCGTAACCTCCTTTATTTGTGTCGTAACATCCTTTATTTGTGTCGTAACATCCTTTATTTTTGTGTCGTAACATCCTTTATTTGTGTCGTAACTTCCTTTATTTGTGCCGTAACTTCCTTTATTTGTGCCGTAACTTCCTTTATTTTTGTGTCGTAACTTCCTTTATTTGTGCTGTAACTTCCTTTATTTGTGTCGTAACTTCCTTTATTTTTGTGTCGTAACTTCCTTTATTTTTGTGCCGTAACTTCCTTTATTTTTGTGTCGTAACTTCCTTTATTTGTGTCGTAACCTCCTTCATTTTTGTGTCGTAACCTACTTTATTTGTGCCGTAGCCTCCTTTATTTGTGTCGTAACTTCCTTTATTTGTGCTGTAACCTCCTTTATTTGTGCCGTAGCCTCCTTTATTTGTGTCGTAACTTCCTTTATTTGTGTCGTAACTTCCTTTATTTGTGTCGTAACATCCTTTATTTGTGTCGTAACTTCCTTTACTTGTGCTGTAACTTCCTTTATTTGTGTCGTAGACTACTTTCTTTGTGTCGTAACTTCCTTTATTTGTGTCGTAACCTCCTTTATTTGTGCTGTACCTTCCTTTATTTGTGTCGTAACTTCCTTTATTTGTGTCGAAACTTCCTTTATTTGTGCTGTAACTTCCTTTATTTGTGTCGTAACTTCCTTATTTGTGTCGTAACTTCCTTATTTGTGCTGTAACTTCCTTTATTTGTGTCGTAGCGTCATTTATTTTTGTCGTAACCTCCTTTATTTGTGCTGTACCTTCCTTTATTTGTGTCGTAACCTCCTTTGTTTGTGTCGTAGCCTCCTTTATTTGTGCTGTAACTTCCTTTATTTGTGTCGTTGCGTCATTTATTTTTGTGGTAACCTCCTTTATTTGTGTCGTAACTTCCTTTATTTGTGCTGTAACTTCCTTTATTTTTGTCGTAACCTCCATTATTTTTGTCGTAACCTCCTTTATTTGTCTCGTAACCTCCTTTATTTGTCTCGTAACCTACTTTATTTTTGCCGTAACCTCCATTATTTGTGTCGTATCTTCCTTTATTTGTGTCGTATCTTCCTTTATTTGTGCTGTAAACTCCATTATTTGTGTCGTAACCTCCTTTATTTGTGTCGTAGCCTCCTTTATTTTTGCCGTAACCTCCATTATTTGTGTCGTATCTTCCTTTATTTGTGTCGTATCTTCCTTTCTTTGTGCTGTAAACTCCATTATTTGTGTCGTAACCTCCATTATTTGTGTCGTATCTTCCTTTATTTTTGCCGTAACCTCCATTATTTGTGTCGTAACCTCCTTTATTTTTGTCGTAACTTCCTTTATTTATGTCGTAACATCCTTTAATAGTACAGTAACATCCTTTATTTGTGTCGTAACATCCTTTATTTGTGACGTAACATCCTTTATTTGTGACGTAACATCCTTTATTTGTGCCGTAACCTCCTTTATTTGTGCTGTATCTCCTTTATTTGTGCCGTAACATCCTTTATTTGCGCCGTAACCTCCTTTATTTGTGTCGTAACCTAAATTATTTGTGCCGTAACATCCTTTATTTGTGTCGTAACCTCCATTATTTGTGCCGTAACCTATTTTATTTGTGCCGTAACATTCTATATTTGTGTCGTAACCTCCTTTTTTATGCTGTAACATCCTTTTTTTGTGCCGTAACCTCCTTTATTTGTGCCCTAACATCCTTTATTTGTGTCGTAACATCCTTTATTTGTGTCGTAACATCCTTTATTTGTGTCGTAACCTCCTTTATTTGTGTCGTAACATCCTTTATTTGTGCCGTAACATCCTTTATTTGTGTCGTAACCTCCTTTATTTGTGTCGTAACATCCTTTATTTGTGTCGTAACATCCTTTATTTGTGTCGTAACCTCCTTTATTTGTGTCGTAACATCCTTTATTTGTGTCGTAACCTCTTTTATTTGTGCCGTAACATCCTTTATTTGTGTCGTAACATCCTTTATTTGTGCCGTAACATCCTTTATTTGTGTCGTAACATCCTTTATTTGTGTCGTAACATCCTTTATTTGTGCCGTAACCTCCCTTATTTGTGTTGTAACATCCTTTATTTGTGTCGTAACCTCCTTTATTTGTGTCGTAACCTCTTTTATTTGTGTCGTAACATCCTTTATTTGTGTCGTAACATCCTTTATTTGTGTCGTAACTTCCTTTATTTGTGTCGTAACCTCCTTTATTTGTGTCGTAACATCCTTTATTTGTGTCGTAACATCCTTTATTTGTGTCGTAACATCTTTTAATTGTGAAGTAACCTCTTATATTTGTGCCGTAACCTCCTTTATTTGTACCGTAACATCCTTTATTTGTGCCGTAACATAGTTATAGTTAATCTTTCCAGATAGAAATAGGAAGAGAACTAACAAAGTTCTTAGAGCGGGATGGCTTCATCATCATCAAGTACCGGGCCTGCTGGCGTAGGTGATCATGTCTCTCCACGACTTTCGATCTCGACAGTTATTTATCATTTCCGTTGTTGACCCTCTGCCAAGCCATTCTCTTAAATTAGATGGTTTAGACTATGCAGATGACATCGTATCAGTACGCCATTCCTGCCAAAAACATTCAGGAAACAACAGATGTGACAATGCACAAATACAATCAATAAACACAAACAACTATACAATCTACTAGATATTTTACATACTGGTCTCAAACATTTCACACACTCCGAATTGCTATTTTTGCTAAAGTTCACAAGGTTCCTTTAAAATGTTATCTCAGAAATGCATTTTAAAAAAGCCATAATATGAGAGGATAAGTCAGTTATGTTTTCGACGGCCAGTGAGTGATAAATGTAATTGTTAAATAAAAGCGATCGGCGTTTCCCAGTTTATGTTTCCTATTGATTATTGTGAATCGCTGGGGACCTGGTTGCTATAGAAAATGCCGACCTCTGGATCATCATCATCATGTGCCATACCGGTTGGCGTAGGTGATCATGTCCTTCCACAATCTTCTATCTACAGTGCATCGTATCAGTCCTGTTGTTGACTGTTTTCCATGCCATGACACCAAGCTATCCAGTATTTTATCTCTTTGTCGTCCGCGATCTCTCTTTCCTTTTATTTTGCCAGTTGTAACCAAGTATTCCAACTTTCCTCTTCTCATGATGTGCCCGAAAAATGTTGATTGCTTCTTTCTGATGTTTTTTTTAAGAGCTCCCTTTTTGTGTTGGCCTCTTTGAGAACTTCCTCATTGGTCTTTCCAGCTGTCCAGGGAACTTTCAACATTTTTCTGAGAAATCCCATCTCTGTGGCCTCTAATCGTCTTTTCATTTGTTTGTCTACTGTCCATGATTCGCTTCCATAGGTCAGAATTGGTACTATATAGCACCGATGAACTCTCTTTCTCATTTTTATTGACATAGATTTGTTGCATAAGGACCTCTGGATAGGAGGTTCAAAACAGGCGGTAGGAATTTTGCAAGCTTGAATCCGTGGTTTCTTGATGGCTTTACCCTCCCCTGGTCTCAGTGTTAATTGATTCGATGTCTAGCCTTCTAAGATAATGACGACAACCAGGGAGCTTTGTGCACAAGCTAAAGAACCACTGGTAGTGAACAATTGAAATTAGTAAGCCAGGATGGTCATTGTCAGGGCAAACGTTGTTAAACAGATCTCCCCAAGCCAGGGGCGGAACTGTCGAGCCGTCATGCGCAGAAATTGCACCTTTGACGTAAACTAGGTACACAACACACCCATGTCCATGTAAGAGAAAAAAAAAGTAAAGTACCCCCGTCACGCCAAGTGGCTTATAGGGAATATGGTGTTATTGACCATAAATTGTACAGACTTTCAGCACATGATTTTTGGGGGTAATTTGGTCGATATTACGCCCGTGCCGCTTTACTTTCCCAGAAAAAAAAATCCGGTACCCATTTAAGGCTGGCTGAACCCGGAAACCGTCAGTTGGGATCGAACCCTACCCCTTGTCCTTTGTAGCCCAGTTCACCAACCACTGAGCTATCGCGGCTCCAGGACCATGGTGTGAACATAAATTAAGAAGAAGGTAATCGCTGAATCGATCACTGGCTAAATACAAAATGTAAGACAAGTGCTCATGTTGTGAGAGGAAGTATTCTGTTTAAAATAAAACGAGGCTATTTCCGGTTCACTTAAACAGCGCGTGTTATTACAGCAAAAATTTTTTTTGGAATACGGGATCAGCCATAACATCTATCTTCATCATTAAGTACCATGCATACTGGCGTAGGTGATCATGCCTCGCCACAACTCTCGATCTCTACAGTTATTTATAATTTCTCTTGTTAATCTGCCAAGCCATTCTCCTAAATGTCTTATATTTTTTTCTCTTTGCTATATATATATCTTCGTCCCTCAGTTTTCCCAGTTGTCACAATATATTCCAGCTGGTACCTTTTTATTACATAGTAAACAACAAACAAAACTCTGTCCAAGATGGACAATTTTAAAACAAGGAGGTACCTTGTTCAATCCATCTGAGCACGTTAAAAAAGTTTAGTTTAAATTTTATAAGAGTAGGCTGTATGCTACTGACAGGGGTAGAATTAAAATAAATAAATTTAGAATTCATACCATCATTACAATTAACTCATCATCATCGTCAATTACCATGACTGCTGGCTTAGGTGATCTTGTCTCTCCACAACCTTGAATCTCGACAGTTATTAATCATTTCTGTTCTTGACCTTCTGCTAAACCATTCTCTTAAGCTGTCTGGTATTTTTATCTTTACTTCTCTCTATCTCTTCGTCCCTCAATTTTCCCAGTTGGCACAATATATTCCAGTTGTTCTCTTCTCATTACATGGCCAAAAAATAATGATTGTTTCTTCCTAATATTGGATATTAGCTCTCTTTTTGCTTTGGCCTCTTTCAGGACGTTTTCATTGCTTTTCTTAGTTGTCGATGGTATTCTCAACATTCTTCTGTAAAACCACATTTCTACAGCCTCCAGTGAATTTCTTGTCTGTTGTCCTACTGTCCATGATTCACATCCATATATTAAGACTGGCTCTATATAACACTAACGAACTCTTTTTCTTGTTTCTATTGTCAAAAATTAATTACACATTATCTTCCTCATTTTTTGAAGAGCTGTTTTTGCCTGAGCTATTCTGCTAGCAATTAACTAGCTTTCTGAAATTACCCAAGAGGAGGGGAAAGGACTGGAAAGCTATCAAAATATCAGAGTATAGTAATGACAGTCCCAAGACAAGGAGTGGTTGATATAGAGAAGACAGTCTTAGTGTTCATTTTTCCCCCCCTACGACCATTCGAACATTTGTGGATAATATGGCCAGCGCTAGCGGTCGAACTTTCCAAAGAGATAATCTTTTGGTCTGTCTTAAGAGGTTGTGAAAAATACGAGAGTATTGAGGAAGTAAAACACGGGTTGGCTGGAGTCTAACCTTTGACCCTGTGTCAACAGATAAACGATATAAATGTTAAGGACTGCGCATTCCGAGAGAGAAAGAGAGAGAGAGAGAGAGAGAGAGAGATCGGGGGGGGGGGGGGGAGTGCGCAATTTAAATTTAATTAATTAAAGAGGGTGACTGATAAAATAACCGAGCGTCCTTTCTGGTAAACTCTTAGCCACGACAGTGACAGTCTATTATGGACAAAAAATGTGGTATAAGCCTGTAAGCAGTAAGTTTGTCTCTGTGAAATACTATTCTCATCAAAGCAATAGCATCAAGACTAAAGTTAAGAGTCATCATCATATGCCATACCAGATGCCGTAGGCAATCAGTCCTTTCACAATTTTCTATCCACCGTGCATCGTATCAATTATCTTGTTGACTGCTTTCCAAGCTATGACACCAAGCTATCCAGTATCTTCTCTCTTTATCGTCACCGAGTCCTCTTTATCTTCATTTTGCCAGGAGTAACCGAGTATTTCAACTTTTCTCTTATCATGATATATCCGAAAAATGTACATTGTTTCTTTCTGATATTTTTTTCTTATGATCTCCTTTTTTGTGTTGGCCTCTTTGAGAATTTCCTCCTTGGTCTTTTAAACTGTATGTGGAACTTTTCAACATTCTCCTGAGAAATCCCATCTCTGTGGTCTCTAATCGTTTTTTTTATTTGTTGATTGGGAATAGTAGTGTTATATAAGAACGATATTCCAGGGAAGTTCAGAAACAATGGCATTAAATAAGGAAACAAAATAAAAGTGAACGCCGTAACAAGTGAATGGGAAATATTGAGTAGTCAGAGATAAGAAACAGAAACAAATGAAGTTTTAAAAACTAACTTACTGAAAGTCATATTGGCATTTTAAAAAAAGTAAAGTAAAGTACCCCCGTAACGCCAAGTGGCGTATAGGTAATATGGTGTTAGTGACCATAAATTTTACAGACCTTCGGCACATGATTTTTGGGGTAATGAGGTCAGTATTACGCCCGTGCCGCTTTACTTTCCCAGAAAAAATCCTGTACCCATTAAAGGCTGGGTGAACCCGGAAGCCATCGGTTGGGATCGAACCCTACCTCTTGTCCTTTGTAGTCCAGTTCACTAACTACTGAACTATCACGGCTCCCTTATCTTGGAAGTAAAGTAACAATTAATAAGTGCGCGGACATCGACTTAATCATCAATTCATCATACCAGGACTGGCATCATTAAGCGAACTTTGATCATTGTTAAGGCCAGAGACCGAGTGAAATGGCGCTATAAGAGCCAATCTTCGTTGCGGTACTACAGCATGTTTTGAAAATGTTGACTAGGAATGGACTAGTAATCTGAGATGTTATTTAAATCTTTATTTTTTAATAATTTTTAATTGTTTGCAATATTGACGGGATGAGGATTCTAAGCTCATTCTTTGGTATTAAGGAGATGTTTAACCTAATACATATGGTCCCCATAATGAAATTATAACCTAATAATCTAAGGTCCCCATAAGGAGATGTGTAACATAATAACCTAAGGTTCACATACAGAGATATATAATTTAATAACCTATGGTTCCTATACAGAGATATATAATTTAATAACCTATGGCCCCTAGAGTCTGTAGATATGTGGTTTTACAGAAGAATGTTGAGAGCACCATGGACAGCTAAGAAGAGTAATGAAAACGTTCTGAAAGAGGCCAAAGCAAAAAGAGAGCTAATTTCCAATGTAAGTAAGACACGATCATCATTTTTGGCCATGTAATGAGAAGAGAACAACTGGAATATATTGTAACAACTGGGAAAATTGAGGGACGAAGAGATAGAGGGAAGCAAAGAGAAAAGATATCGGACAGCTTATGAGAAAGGCTTGGCAGAAGCTCAACAACTGAAATGATAAATAACTGTCGAAATCGAAAGTTGTGGAGAGACATGATCACCTACCCCATTAGGCTTGGTACTTGATTATGATAATGATCCCTATACAAATATATAATTTAATAACCCATGGTCCCCATGCATAGATATATAATTTAATAACCTATGGTCCCCATACAGAGATATATAATTTAATAACATATGGTCCCCATACAGAGATATATAATTTAATAACCTATGGTCCCCACACAGAGATATATAATTTAATAACATATGGTCCCCATACAGAGATATATAATTTAAAAACCTATGGTCCCCACACAGAGATATATAATTTAAAAACCTATGGTCCCCATACAGAGATATATAATTTAATAACCCATGGTCCCCATGCATAGATATATAATTTAATAACCTATGGTCCCCATACAGAGATATATAATTTAATAACATATGGTCCCCATTATGAGATATATAATTTAATAACCTATGGTCCCCACACAGAGATATATAATTTAATAATCTATGGTCCCCATACAGAGATATATAATTTAAAAACCTATGGTCCCCATACAGAGATATATAATTTAAAAACCTATGGTCCCCATACAGAGATATATAATTTAATAACCTATGGTCCCCACACAGAGATATATAATTTAATAACTTATGGTCCCCATACAGAGATATATAATTTAATAACTTATGGTCCCCATACAGAGATATATAATTTAATAACCTATGGTCCCCACACAGAGATATATAATTTAATAACCTATGGTCCCCACACAGAGATATATAATTTAATAACCCATGGTCCCCATGCATAGATATATAATTTAATAACCTAAGATCCCTATACAGAGATATATAATTTAATAACCTATGGTCCCCACACAGAGATATATAATTTAATAACCTATGGTCCCCACACAGAGATATATAATTTAATAACCTATGGTCCACACACAGAGATATATAATTTAATAACCTATGGTCCCCACACAGAGATATATAATTTAATAACCTATGGTCCCCACACAGAGATATATAATTTAATAACATATGGTCCCCATACAGAGAGAGATATATAATTTAATAACTTATGGTCCCCATACAGAGATATATAATTTAATAACTTATGGTCCCCATACAGAGATATATAATTTAATAACCTATGGTCCCCACACAGATATATATAAGTTAATAACCTATGGTCCCCACACAGAGATATATAATTTAATAACCCATGGTCCCCATGCATAGATATATAATTTAATAACCTAAGATCCCTATACAGAGATATATAATTTAATAACCTATGGTCCCCACACAGAGATATATAATTTAATAACCTATGGTCCCCACACAGAGATATATAATTTAATAACCTATGGTCCACACACAGAGATATATAATTTAATAACCTATGGTCCCCACACAGAGATATATAATTTAATAACTTATGGTCCCCATACAGAGATATATAATTTAATAACTTATGGTCCCCATACAGAGATATATAATTTAATAACTTATGGTCCCCATACAGAGATATATGATTTAATAACCTATGGTCCCCATAAGGGAATGGCTGACAAGGCTCTCTCTCGATCTTTAAATAATGCCTGACACTATGGTAATTTTTTATTATGCAAAAAAATAAATTGTGCTTTTTTTAGATTAAAAACAAATATATAAATATACTTGAGTGTCACTATTCACACTGAGTTATTATATCCTAAATCCTGCACGTAGAGCATCACGCCGCACTTAACCTTAGATGTAGATTGGAGGGTCTGCACAAAATATCTTATCTTGGGGCTCGATTCAGGATGTAGGCACCATGGTTTAACATCTAGATGGAAGACAGAGACAGGGAGATGTTTCGGCAGCTGTGATTTGTCTGTTCCACTATCTAAGGTATTTGTACATGTGGGGTGTTCTTCATGAACAAGTTGAGACTGGGGACGGTGGATTAATTTAAAGATAGAGCAGACTTGAAGACGAGTACCGGGCACTACAGAAGCAGAGCACAGACCTGGACAATCAGTGTCCCCTCGTCGCTGAGAGGCAACGGGGGCAGAGGAAAGTCAATATTGTGATCTTCTATTTAATATTGATGCTAAGATATGATCAACAAGATTGTTACGTTACTACATAGCCAGGTCTCACTTTGTCTCGCTGATATAATACATAAGGTAAAGTGCCCCCGTCACGTCAAGTGACGTATAGGGAATATGGTGTTAGTGACCATAAAGTTTACAGACCTTCGGCGCATGATTTTTGGGGTAATGTGGTCGATATTACGCCCGTGCCGCTTTACTTTCCCAGAAGAAAAAAAAAATCCGGTACCCATTAAAGGCTGGGTGATCCCGGAAGCCGTCGGTTGGGATCGAACCCTACATTTTGTCCTTTGTAGTCCAGTTCACTGACCACTGAGCTATCGCGGCTCCCTGATATAATACATGCATATAGGTAAATATAACGTATAGTTAGTTACCTCTTACCTGAATTGTGGTGACGAGACATAACTTAAATATTGAACTATTCCCAAATTAGCCTTAGCAGTCACTCCAGCAACACAAAACAATAGGCTCTCAACTGATGAGTGACATTAGTGAGCTACTAGTAAAGAGAGAGTCACGAGCGCAGCATGGCAACAGCTGACTCTTAACTGTCAATAAGAGCTTTATGGGTGAAAGGTCAATGAGGAGGTAAGATAAACAGCAATGAGATGCACATAGCCGCGCATGTCAGTGTGTTGTAATTGTCTGTGAATAAAAGTCGCGCTGGCTGTGTCACTTTGACTCACGGGCCTACAGGAAATATAGCGCTTGTTCTGTTCTCAGAGAGAACCAAAAGTGATCACTATCCATGTGTCCTAACTGAGAAAGGCAGAAATAGAAGCCAGAAAGGCAAGCTTCACGCATTCCACTATTAGGAACACAGACCAGGAAGGCATTAGCAAAATCAGACATAGGAAACAGAGCGCCCTCACAGGAGGCAGGAGAGATTGACGCAGCCACCCTGGTGGAACGTAGAAGTCGAGGAAGCGTGGCGGAACAAAAGACTAACTACAGAAAGCCATAAGGAATGGAAGAACACAACCTGAACTATTCAAGCGTCTGAAAGGAGAGGTCGACCAAAAAAATGATGCACTTTAAATTATACGCAGGCTAAGGAAGCCAAGTGGAATGATTTCTGTAAAAAAGTGTGCTCAGAAAAATTGCTTGTCCCATTCTGGCACCTTAATCAGAGCATGAATGGCATGACACGACACAGAGACATACCAGATTTCCAGACCACAGGCCAGATATGGCATAAATCTGATGAGAGCAAAGGGAAGGCCCTGCTTGCCCGCTACATTAAACAGACTGACAAAAGAAATGAGGCTGTAAAAATGAGGATACGGGAGTCCCTTTCAGAAATGTGTGAGGATGTAGTGCTGGGAGAAGATCTCACAATCACAACCGACTCCATTTGCACAACACTTAAAATGTCATACAACACTGCTCCTGGTCCAGATGGTGTTCGGTACAGCGATATATGCGATTTAACTGACGACGACTTGACAAAACTGACCAAAGAGTTTAATGCCAGTATTCGGAGTGGCCAGATTAAGGAGAAGTGGCTACACAGCTACTTACTGCCACTACCGAAACCAAACATGGGCCATTCTCAGATCAGTGCCTACTGAATCATCACGGTGCAGAACACTATGGGCAAGCTGCTGGAGAAAATAGTTGCTCGTGTCCTCACCTGTCACCTTGAACAGAAACGCGCATTCCCATCCACACTCGGAGACTATAGATATATCAAAGAGACACGGCTCAATGCGGCAGTCTTTGCCTATGACGTCTTCGAAGGCTTCCACAGACGAAAGGAGGCATGCACTGCAGCTATAGATCTGGAGGATGCATACAACAGGGTACCGTTTTAATACCTCATGCATATGCTCCTCAAACTGGCGATGCACCCCTTCCTCATTAAATGGATCGTTGCAGTACTGTTTCAGATGAAGGTGATACTCAAATGTGGATGCTGGTCATCCAGGGCTGCCACAAGGCTCACCATTGTCACCAGTTCTATTTAACGTGTACACAATAACGATCACAGAACAACAGCTGGATGGAAGGAGAAGAACTATGACTTTTTCTGATAATATTCTGGTATATCGACAGGGAAGAAACAGAAGTGAAATCGCCTCCACAATGCAAGACGAACTCGATCGCATCTCTTGTGGTGTGGAGTATCAGGTGCATTGGTTAATCCTAATAAAGCATCAGTTGCATGGTTCTCACATAACAATCATATCGTTAACACGGAAACACCTGTGGTAAGAATGGGAGCTGGTGAGGTGACCAGAGACAGGGTGATGACGTACCTCGTAGTTAAGTTTGATCGCAGCCTGTGTTTTCCGAACCATGTGATAACAAAATCCCGCAAAGGATTAGCCACCTTGAAAGTCATGGCAGCTGCCAACATCGAGCAGAGGCTACTTACCCTTCTATTCCGGGGACTAGTCCTTGCACCAATCGAGTATGCCCTAGCAATTCTTACTGCCAGTACGACGCAAATTGACAAGCTATGCGCATTATCTTGGGGTGTACGAGGGACACTCCCTGTGTAGCAATGAGATATCTTCTCGACTTTCCAAACATGTATGACAGGATCAAGATCTGGTGGGCATGAGCATACGTGAAGATAAGTGCAGATAAAGAACATCCATTGATTGCATCATGAGCTCAACACTGGGAAGGGTGTCAGGCTAAAAAGAGGCAAATCATGGGTGGGCCGAGCAGAAGATGTCATCAAACAGGTATGTGGGCTTACCAATATCAACGCTGGCGAGGAGTGGATACCGTTGCCTACGCCGTTCAAGGGGACACTCTCGTGTATTTTCAAATGTAGGGAACAGGACTCAGTCGTGGTCAATGCTGAGGTCAACGGTCTCATCTGGGATATCACCAATGAGAAAGAGGAAGTCATTTATACAGACGGATCTGTAATACGACACCAAAGGAATGCATGGGCATTTACAGCACGCTCGACAGGCAGAATAGTCAAGGAAGACAGTGATGCATACGTCTTGACCACGAGTAGCATGACAATGGAGATGATGGCAGTGACCAAGGCATTCATCTGGTTAGAGTCACAAGACTACACCTTCGCCTGTATGATTCGATGAGCATGATAAGAAAGGTGGAGGTGGAATCTGCACGTATGCAATTGGTAGAGTTATTGCAGAAGTCAAAAATACGTAAGGTCCACTTTGTCTACAACCCAGGACATTTGGAGTACGGGGAAATGAAAGAGCGGACAGGTTGGCTAACTGCACTATTGTTGAGGACGGTCAACTAAAGATCGGGCGGACATCATCAATGCCCTCCGGAAAGTGTGAAGGACACAGGACTTCGACAACCATGAGTCCACGTCACTCCTTCGGATGAAAGAAATGGGAGTTAAGATGGCCACAGCCAGAAACGAGAAACTTAGTGGGCGTGTAAGAGAGCTAATCAACCAACACATAACTAGAGTCGTCAGTCGCTGGACACTGCGAGACTTTGCTGAGGAGGGGATCTGAACACATATGGACCTGTCCCAATCGAAAGTTGACATGGGGCGGCATTCCGCCGTTTCTTGAATTCTTAGTACAAGTTGTCATACACTGACATGTCCATCTTTTGATGTTACTCGTGCATGTTGGTCTTGATTTGCATTTTTTACCTTGTAGTTTCCATTCCCATATTACTATTTGTAGGCTGCTGTGTCTCTTAACATGCCCCAAAAATCTCATTCGTCTTGTTTGAATTGTATTTTAGTAGTTCTCTTTTAGTAGGGTAATTTTACCCGCTACTGTATGCAGTAAACAGTACAACCTGTGGCTGCCCTGCTGCCTTGCAGGTAAGCTCGGGAGAGTAAAAGGCTAAGGGAGGGTACCCCGAAGTAAAACAACCACATTACCTTGTGGGTGAGACTTTTTAGTCAAAGGCTAGTGGAGCCAACCGTAAACAAATCGACGGAAGGCAACAGAAAACCAACGTCGTAACTTCTTTGTACAATCATGAATCGCCACAGACGGAAGATGTACAAAAGAGGTGAGATGCAGAATGGCTCAGGCAAAAGCAGCTTTCTAAAAAATGAGAAAGATACTATGCAATTCGTTTTTGACAATAGAAACAAGAAAAATAGTTCTTAAATGACATGTAGAGCCAATCTTAACATATGGATGTGAATCATGGACAATATGACAGTAGTATACAAGGGTCCATCTGTATCGCATTTAGGCGTAAATTAACAAAGATATATAGTAGGCGTATTTTACGCCTAATGTACACGAGAGACAAGGGGAGTTAATCGGTCGTGTGGCGGCGTGACCCCTCGTGCGGCGGGCGGAGTGCTTGGTGTACTTGAGCGATAGTGATAGGTTAGTAGATTATACAACATCAATGAAAAACATTAAATTTAAAACAGAAGACGAAGATATATTTTATTCTTTTATTATCTCAATAGGTGTATAACATACAGTGGATATTATATAAAATTACAAACATATTTAGTACACTGAGTAAATATATAGTACAAGGATAACATTTATTTATAGCTATGTAGTTGGGTGTCTGCTTAGCTCTATGTCATAAATGAAGCATAAGGGTGAAACAGTTAGAGATCGTTGGTCAGTCTAAGCTGGTAGTGTAAATATGTTCCTCGGTGTTAGTGGTTCGCTATCTCTCTCTCTCTCTCTCTCGCTCTCGATCATTCTCTCTCCCTCTCCATCTCTCTCTCTCTCGATATCTCTCTCTTTCACAAGACTTCTCTCTCACTCCTAGACGTCTCTCCTACCATGCCAACTTTCATCCTCTCTCTCTCTCTCTCTCTCTCTCTCTCTAACATTCCACCTTCCATCGTACATTTAGCTTCCGTCATAGACTTCCCTCCATTGTAACATTTATTCATTCTCTCCATTTAAACCCATTAGCTCTACTTAGCTCCTCTAAATTTCTCTCTCTCTCTCTCTCTCTCTCTCTCTACTATTCCAGCCTAGATTTCCCTCCATTGAAACACTTACTCATTCTCTCCATTTATCCCTATCATCTCGCCTTCCTTTTCTCTCTCTCTCTCTCTTTCTCCCCTATCCTCTCTTAGACTTCTAACCTATCAGTCCACCCTCCGCCTCTCCCTTTACCTCCCCCACCCTCCCTCATATTTTTTTTTAGCGTCCATCCTATTGTAACACTTGATTATTCTCGCCATTTATACCTAGCATCTCGCCTTCTTTCTCATATGCTTCTCTCGCTCGCTCTCTCTCTTCTAACCCCTACTAGACTTCTTTCCTACCATTCTACCTTTCTTCCCCCCCCCTCTCTCTCTCTCTTTACCTCTCCTAGCGTTCAGCCTTCATTCGTATTTTTACCTTACCGTCAGTGTAACACATTAATAACATTGAATATCAATTACAAAAAGACTTGAAATATCTACTTTTTAAAGAACCAATAAGATAAACATATGAAAAACGAAGGAATAATACACTCGACAAGGCTTAACATACGTACTTTATACACATCACCATTAATACAACTGAAATTCCTTTAATGATAACCTATCACATCGTTATGAGCTAAGAGAAAAACAGAAAAAAAAAAATTCAACTTACACCGTAAAATATTCCACTACAACACAGACCGCTAGACTGAACAGTACTATGAAAATAAACATCCGTGAATCAAGCGCGCTTATAACACGAAGTCTCACATCCGACTAGTTTAATCTGGTAAATAAAAGTTAGGAGACAAGGGCAGAAACCTAGGAGGCAAATGCAGAAACCTAGGAGGCAAGGACAGAAACCTAGGAGGCAAGGACAGAAACCTAGGAGGCAAGGACAGAAACCTAAGAG
Source organism: Megaustenia siamemsis (assembly GCA_032433765.1). NCBI lineage: Eukaryota > Metazoa > Mollusca > Gastropoda > Stylommatophora > Ariophantidae > Megaustenia > Megaustenia siamemsis. The sequence goes on along the minus strand of JAVIAB010000125.1, from coordinate 17,382,806 downwards.
GCAAGGGCAGAAACCAAGGAGGGAAGGTCAGAAACCTAGGAGGCAAGGTCAGAAACCTAGGAGGCAAGGTCAGAAACCTAGGAGGCAAGGGCAGAAACCTAGGAGGCAAGGACAGAAACCTAGGAGGCATGGTCAGAAACCTAGAAGGCAAGGTCAGAAACCAAGGAGGCAAGGGTAGAAACCTAAGAGGCAAGGGCAGAAACCAAGGAGGGAAGGTCAGAAACCTAGGAGGCAAGGTCAGAAACCTAGGAGGCAAGGTCAGAAACCTAAGAGGCAAGGGCAGAAACCTAAGAGGCAAAGACAGAAACCTAGGAGGCAAGGTCAGAAACCTAGGAGGCAAGGGCAGAAACCTAGGAGGCAAGGGCAGAAACCTAAGAGGCAAGGGCAGAAAACAAGGAGGGAAGGTCAGAAATCTAGGAAGTTGTGTTAGAAAACAAGGAGGGAAGGTCAGAAAGGACACACCATTAATACAACTGAAATTCCTTTAATGATAACCTATCACATCGTTATGAGATAAGAGAAAAACAGAAGAAAAAAAATTCAACTTACACCGTAAAATATTCCACTACAACACAGACCGCTAGACTGAACAGTACTATGAAAATAAACTTCCGTGAATCAAGCGCGCTTATAACACGAGGTCTCACATCCGACTAGTTTAATCTGGTAAATAAAGTTGGACGACACTATTCCACCCTCGACTAACATCTAGGTTAACCAATCAGAGAGAGGATTTCTATCGGACACCCACCAACGAAATGACTGACCTCTGGATTAACTAATCAGAGAAAAAGATTACTGTTATCGTGATAACTGACCTCATTTTCAACTTGGAGTGCTGTCGAGTCTGACGCGTGGGTTACTTTAAATCGAGTCGGCCCTGATACAATCCACCTAGCGGGTCAATGGTGGGAGGAAATAATACAAGTGACGGGTTACTTGAACGCGTTTTGACCCCTGATACAATACCAGGAGTTCCATGACAGTCATAAATAGTTGGATACAACGAGCAGGAAGTTATATTCAAGGTCCAAAAAGAGTGGCCAAATCACTAACATTTTACCTCCAGAACACAACAATTTAGGCTCATACTAAAAAAGTCGACCTAAAAATCCCAAAAAAGCTACTCACATAGTCATAATAGTTAGACACAACGAGTAGAAAGTTATATTCAAGGTCCAAAAAACGTTATTTTAGACATCCCCATAGCAAAAAGGCACTTATAACTTATTTTCGAAATTGTTACCCCCCTTACTATTTTTAGGGATACGCCCATAAAATCGGTAAAAATCGTAAATTTTCACGCTAGGCATACCCCAAACTTTATTTTAGACATCCCCATTGCACAAATTTACATAAAAAACCACTTTTAGGATTTTACCCCCTTAGCATTTTTTAGGGTTACGCCCATAAAATCGGTAAAAATCGTAAATTTTCACGCTAGGCATACCCCCAAACTTTATTTTAGACATCCCCATTGCAAAAATTTACATAAAAAACCACTTTTAGGATTTTACCCCCTTAGCATTTTTGAGGGTTACGCCCCTGAAATCGATAAAAATCGTAAATTTAGCACGTAGGCTTACTTAAAACTTTATTTTAGACATCCCCATACCAAAAATTTACTTAAAAATCACTTTTGAAATTGTTACCCCCATTACCGTTTTTGAGGGTTACGCCCATGAAATCGGTAAAAATCGTAAATTTTCACTCTAGGCATACCCCAAACTTTATTTTAGACATCCCCACACCAAAAATTAACTTAAAAATCACTTTTGAAATTGTTACCCCCCTTACCATTTTTGAGGGTTACGCCCCTGAAATCGATAAAAAATTGAAATATAACCTCAAGGCAAACCTCCCACATAATTTTTGACACCCCTACATATCAAACTCCAACAAAAAAACAACAAAAAGCTAGTAGTGCTAGTGGCGGTGAACATACTACTTCTCGTGCGGTTTTGGTGCAGTTTCGGTGCATGCACGTGCACTTTTGGGGTTAGAGAGAGAGAGAGAGAGAGAGAGAGAGGATGAAAGTTGGCATGGTAGGAGAGACGTCTAGGAGTGAGAGAGAAGTCTTGTGAAAGAGAGAGATATCGAGAGAGAGAGAGATGGAGAGGGAGAGAGAATGATCGAGAGCGAGATAGCGAGAGAGAGAGAGAGAGAGAGAGAGAGAGAGAGATAGCGAACCACTAACACCGAGGAACATATTTACACTACCAGCTTAGACTGACCAACGATCTCTAACTGTTTCACCCTTATGCTTCATTTATGACATAGAGCTAAGCAGACACCCAACTACATAGCTATAAATAAATGTTATCCTTGTACTATATATTTACTCAGTGTACTAAATATGTTTGTAATTTTATATAATATCCACTGTATGTTATACACCTATTGAGATAATAAAAGAATAAAATATATCTTCGTCTTCTGTTTTAAATTTAATGTTTTTCATTGATGTTGTATAATCTACTAACCTATCACTATCGCTCAAGTACACCAAGCACTCCGCCCGCCGCACGAGGGGTCACGCCGCCACACGACCGATTAACTCCCCTTGTCTCTCGTGTACATTAGGCGTAAAATACGCCTACTATATATCTTTGTTAATTTACGCCTAAATGCGACTCAGATGGACCCTTGTATACTACTTATGACAACAGACAAGAAAATCACTGGAGTCTGTAGAAATGTGGTTTTGCAGAAGAATGTTGAGAATACCATGGACAGTTAAGAAGAGTAATAACAATATTCTGAAAGAGGTCAAAGCAAAAAGAGCCAATATTAGGCAGAAACAATCATCATTTTTTGGCCATGTAATGAGAAGAGAACAACTGATGTATATTGTAACAACTGGAAAAATTGAGGGATGAAGAGATAGAGGGAAGCAAAGAGAGAAAATAACAGACAGCTTAATAAGAGAATGGCTTGGCAGAATGTCAACAACAACAACAGAAATGATAAATAACTGTCGAGATCGACAATTGTGGAGAGACATGGTCACATACGCCGGCAGGCCCGGTACTTGATGATGAGCTCTCTTTTAATTTTTAGTTGTTTAAGACTTCATCATTTGTTTTCTTTTCTTTCCACACAATTTTTCCCATTCTATAAATCCACATTTCAAAGACTTCAATTTTCTGTTCTGTTTTCTTGTCTGAAGTCCATGTTTTTGCACCATATATGAATGTTGAGAAGATATAACATTTTGATATTCTTAGTTTCAGCTCTGGTGTTATTTAAATGATGTTAGCATATTTTTCATGGCATTAAAATTACTTTTTGCTATTCATATTATTTTGTTTATTTCAGTTTTCCATCACTGGTTATTGTATGTCCAATGTAACTGTATTTATGAACTATCTCCAGGTCTATTCCTTCAACTTTGATATCCACTTCTCGATTGTGAGTGTTATCTTTGTTTATGATAATAGTTTGTCTTTTTGATATCACATGGGGGGGGGGGGGGGTAGACTATTTTATTGAAAAAGGTACATTCATTTTCTTCTGACACTGAAATAAGAATGCGCTACACACGGGGTTTTTTCTTCTCCCCAGCCGGAACGCACTCCGGTAACTTATCATGATCTCTGTATGACAATGATACGGGGGGGGGGGAGCATCAGAAATGAAGAACTGAGCAAACAGGTAGTAATAACTCCCGCCTTAGAATATATAAAGAAAAAAAGAGAGAAAATAGGTTTGGTCACGTGATTATACAGAAAGAACAAAACACAACGTGCCTTTAATAAACGTTACAAGAACACCAGGCTCCAGGGTCGACCACGAAAAAGATGGATTGATGAAATGTTAGTTACAGTAGGAATTTACATATCTCCTCGAAGCTGAAAGGCATATGAAGAGGAAAGAAGAAGAGTAAGAATGATAATGGAAACGAAAAGTACTCCCTAACTTCAGGGGCCTGGTATACGAAGCGGGTTTATAAGTTATTTTGTAAACTTTTATTTAGAGAGAAAAAAAAAGCAAGAATAAGAAAACAATACGTACACCAAAGCGTTGAAAGTTGCCAACAACATGCCAGTTGTGGTATCATGTGTGAGCTTTATATAAGCAATAATCGTCAATTCCAAGTATTCTTCTCAACGTCGATTCAGAGAATAACAATTTCATTATTGTCAAGTATGCTGGGTAAGATATGGGGAAATGCTGAAAAGATGCTATGACTTACATGCTGAAGTCAAACTGTTCATGGATATGAAGGGTAGTTTGGTAGTCAAATAATTATAGAACCCTCAGTGAATATGCCAGGTAGTATTTTTGGTTGATATGACTCAACATTTTAATGGCGTTAATCTCAACATTCAATCACAAAGACAACTGGTACATGAACTTTACGGAAATAAAAAAACCTTCCAGAAAAAAATGCAACTGTAGGAGAGTAACCTGCGAGAAGGAAATACTCATTTTTTTTTGGTAAGGCTTGGAGAGCAGAAGTAATCTTGTATTAATTTCATAAGCTATGTTGACGACATTAACGATGTTGACTGCCAGTTCGTGCGGCGTTCCACAGATGTTACTGCACAACAAACAAGGTTAGAATGTTTCCCATTTGAAATCAAATTAAATGCTGCTTAGGCAGAGATACAAATGGAGGTTATTGACTTGCAGAGAAAAAAGTATTCTGAAATTAAAGTGGAGGAACTCGAAGAATCTGAACTTCTTTACATCTTAATTCCCATGTGAAGAATATCCCATGATCACATCAAGGATAAAAAAAAAGTTACTTCATTGTTTTGGTAGCACTTATGTTAATGAACAATAAAAAAAAAAACTTAAGTGAACTAATGGGGGTCTCACTGACGTCTTGAAGATGATATTGAATTGCTTGCCCACTGTCATGAAGACTAACAAGAGAAAACAGAGTAGATCAGTGATGCTAATACAGTAAGACTGAAAATAAATGCAGAGAAAATTACAATTATGAGGGTAAATGCCAAAAATACAAAGGAAGTTACAGGCAAAAGAATGGGACAAGAAGTTGATCACTTTAAATGCCTGGGAAGATATTTCATCAAATAGTGACATCGAGAAAGAAATATCTTCAAGTATAGGCATGTCAGCCCAGGCATTCAATAGACTTAAAAACATGTAGCAATCAACCAGTCTCCATCGCAGCACCAAAACTTAGAATTTACAAGTCAAATGTGAGATCCATACTCCGATATGCAACAGAAACGTGCAGAACGAACCATCAGATAGAAAGTTGAATAAGAGAATTTGAAAGTTGATGTATTCAGAAGATTCTAAACATCCTTTGGGATGAGCACATTGTGAAAAGAAGATCAGGTATTAACAACATCAATCAAGAAGTGAAAAGAAGATCAGGTATTAACAGCATCAATCAAGACGTGAAAAGAAGATATTAGAAAAGGCTAGGCCACGTTCTACAAACGGAACGAACCAGGCTTCCACACTTAACATTAACATGGACACCAACTGGCAAACAAAGAAGAGGCAGACCATTGGGGTATGGCGATGAACCATACATGGTGAAATGATAGAGGCTGGTAGGTCCTGGTGAGAGTTGTCCATGCTTGCTCCAGACCGGACTGAGTGGAGATTTCTTTATGAGTGCCTTATACTCCAACCGGAGTTCAGAGGATTACAAATAAGTGGACTAAATCTAAAACAAGAAATCTATTAACTGACTCAAACGTAGAAAACATACCATGCAGTGTCAAATATCACCAAACATGGACAACCTAGTGCATGAAGTTCAGGCACAACCCCATCATTAAACCGGTAAGATTTTTATTTATAATTTATTGTTGAATTCTCTCCCCCCCCCCTCCCCATTTTCTTTCTCACTCCTCTCCCTTTCATTCCATTCTCTTTTCTGTCTTCAACTCTCTATCACTAATAAGATTTTTACAATATGAGTGCTTGGGAATGTAAATAAGGTAATATATATATAAAGTGGATGATACCAATATAAGGATACAAAAAGCAAAAGGAACCTTCATTGCATTAGGAAACAAATGGGAATCCAAAGAAATTAGGTTAAATTAAAAAATAAAATTGTTTAACTCCAATGTTAAGTCAGTCTTATTATATGGCTGTGAAACATGGAGAACAACAAAAGTGACAATCATAAATATATGGACCTTCATTAATGGATGCTTTCACAGAATAAAAGGATGGAAATGGCAGGACAAAATCAATAACATAGATGGATAAGCACCAGTCAAATACCAGTGGACAAAGAGATACAACGAAGACGATGGTACTGGATAGGACACACACTGCGGAAGCAAACTGTGAATATTACACGACATGCCCTTTTTTGGAACCCCCAGGGAAGAGACAAAGAGAACGACCAAAATATTCTTGGAGAAGACAGAGGTAGGGATGAAGATGATGGGGTAGGGGATGGAATGATCTTAAAAGAATGGCAAGAAACAGAACAGCTTGGAAAGTGTTTGCTGAAGACTTATGCTCCACTTGGAGTTGAAAGGAAGAAGATATATAGTGTCTTCATTAAGTGATGGTATCTGGCCATCTGACGTCTTCATAATTTTCAGATCTGACCTTTAGAAAATAAAAAAATTGAGCCCCCGCCTTGAAATAAGGCCAGGGAATTTTTCATTCGTAAATTGCGCTTTTTAAGAAGAGATTGTGGTCAAGTGAATTAAACAAGTGGACACAATGGGTGCACTGGGTATACAACTTTTATTTCCACCCCCTTAGGAACCTCAAAATTTGATAAAGAAATAATCGAAAGACTGTTTTTTGTTTGTTTTTTTAAAGTTAAATAGTAATGGCATGATCATCATCATCATCATGTGCCTTCTCCGCAACAAAGGTTGGCTACCGTGGATCGCCATTCTACTCTGTTTCTTGCTTTGATGGTGCAGGCTGTCATAGATTGACTTGTCCATCTTTTGATGTTACTCGTCCATGTTAGTCTTGGTCTGCCTCTTTTACCTTGTATTTTCCCTTCTAATATTACTTTTACTAGGCTGTTGTGTCTTTTAACATGCCCCACAAATTTCATTTGTCTTGTCTTAATTGTATTTAGTAGTTCTCTTTTTATTTTCAGTTGTTTTAAAACTTCATCGTTTGCTTTCTTTTCTTTCCATCCAATTCTACCTATTCTTCTATAAATCCACATTTGAAAGGCTTCAATTTTTTTTTCTGTTTTCTTATCTAATGTAAATGTTTCTGCACCATACAGGAATATTGAGAAGATGTAACATTTTGTCATTCTTATTTTCAGCCCTGCAGATATTTGTTTTGTTGTTAGTATATTTTTCATGGCATTAAAATTACTTTTTGCCATACCTATTCTTTTGTTTATTTCAATTTTGCATTTAATGGCATGATACCAAATTTTATTTACAGTATATATTTTTAAATATTACAAAAAATAATTTTATAAAAATTACTTACAAGAATATGAGTATGTTTGGTTAATATGATATTTTAAATGTACGATGTTTCAAAAATGTAAAAACAACACATGTTATTAGTAACAATGTACCAAAAAAATGCAACTCTGTTAAATATGTAGACAAAACTAATCGCTCGGCTCGAAACATGTATATAAAGGGTACAAAATATGTAAATTTTAACAATAAAGACACATATAAATATCTATCTATTGTCCTTTTGAGCCGAAAACGGCACATAGGGCAGAACTACAATCTTAAAAACAGAAACCTTGCATGCCAAAACGGCACATATAAATATGCACACATATTATGTCCAAAAGAAAATAGAATAAAATATGAAACACTGCAATGAAGCCATACACTGAACAGATTGTGTTTGTTTCAAATGATGGCAGTTGTACATCAGCATCAATGGTGAATTGAATTGTACTGGTCTTTTCTTTTGATCCATTGATTCAAGTACCCATAATTTACAAAAAGCAGGATCTTGAAAGTGGGGAAATGATGAGCAGATGGCAGTGGATAAACATCATTCCAATGAATAGATCAAACAAAGACAATTTTTTTAATAAATTCAAAACATTTTGTTCTTATACTATTTTCTTTTTTCCTTCCTCATTTGCCTTTCAGCATTGAGGGGATATATAATTTGCGGTCTTTGCTCTTCTGTTTGTCTCTGCTGCTGTTATGTTTCCTAGTGTTTCTAATATTCTGTCAATCTATCTTTTATGTGGTCGACCCTTTGGTCAGGTGTTCTCGCAACAAAAGCTCTTTGTGTCGTGTTTTGATATTTCTGCCTTATTACATGGCCAAACCATTTTATCTGTTGCTTTTTTGTATATTCTAAGGTGGGAATTATTCTTAGCTTTTTTTTTCAGTTCTTCATTTCTGATCTTATCTCTCAGGTTGTTTCCTGTCATACGTCTAACTCATTTCATCACAGCAGAGGTTATTTTTCTTATTGTTCTTGCATCTATGGTCCAGGACTGGCATTTGTAGCACAACATTGGGTTGAAGATTGTATTGTAGAGTGCCCATTTTGCTTTTACAGTTTCCTTGTTGGATGATATTAGTGATAGCTGTCCAATGATTTGACAAGCTTTGTTGCAACTTGAGTCTATTTCTGCTGTTTGTGAACTGTCATTCGTCAATAGACTTCCTAGGTATTTAAATTCCTCTACTTGTTTTAGTTGATTGTCATCTATATTTATGTTGATTTTCATGTTGTATTTTGTGCCTGTACTGTTGAGTCCATTTAATTGTTCTTGTACGTCTTCTATTGTTTCATGTATTAGTGCCTGATCATCTGCAAATAGAAGATCATTGATCTCCTCTGTTTCTGATGGGTTGGCTAACTTCCATATATAGTCCATATATGTAATAAACAGAAGGGGAGATAGTATGCAACCCTCTCTTACACTTGATCTTTTCTGCCAGCTGTTTTAAGGTGAACAGAGCATCAGTACATCGTCTGTTCTTTCAGAACCTCATGACAATCACAAGAATTTTGAGAATCGCTTATCTGTAGTTTTATTATTGGTCTCAGCCTTTTTCCCACAATTTTGGCATATAACTTCCCTATATGGCTGAGAAGCGATATACTTCTATATTTATTGCAGTCTCACATGCTACATTGCATGATGATTGCCTGTTGCCAGTCTTCTGAGGCTTTTTGTTGAAGACATGCTGCACTGAATATTCTGCACAGCCATGTCACTTCTGTTTCTCCTGCTGCTGCTATTATTTCTACTGGTATGTTATCTACCCTTGGTGCTATATTTCTTGGTGTATATTTGATTACTTCTTCTATTTCCTCTGTCATGATGCTGGGTTCAGTAATTTTTTTTTAATACTATAGATTCAACAAATTTTTATTTTTATTTTCTATTAAAAAATAATTTGGAATAAAGGCAAAAGAGAGAGAAGAAGGATAAATTATAGTTTAGGGATTCATAAAATACATATAATGCAATTGCTGCAGAGATACAGATACAATAAGATACAAATGACTGAAATATGAATGTTTCGTTTCCAATATAATTTACCTATTTATTCATACATTTGTCTGTAAACAGAAATATACTTTAAGCTTAGAAATATAATTTAAGCTTCAAAACTGCACCCAGTCATTACAGAGGGGAAAATATAATCTGCAGTATCAACTTGAGCATAGTGAAGATAGACTCCTACAGTACACACAAAAGAACAAAAAAATGTTTAAAAAATTGCATTCAAAATAGAAGCAACTTTAAGGAAGCAGACCATAAATGATGACCCAAACATGTTGTGGGGAATAGAAAGTATTAACCTTAACAACACTAGATCACAGGCTATATCATTTAGAGGTGAATGGGGCAATCTTTTGATGCCGTTATTACCTTCCCAGTGCCAGGTACCCATTCATCCTTAAAAAATGGATCAATAGTTTGAAAAGACTTTGAAAGGAAAAATAATTTTTTTTTTGTTTTGCCTGCATATATAGTCTCTTAACAAAGCAACTACAGTCATAAATTTATTACAGTAGCACTTTTGCTGTGAATACTACAGTTGCAGTGCATAGAAAATTAATTGTATTTATTGTGAAAGCAAAAATTGTTGAATAGTGTAAGCCAACTTTGTTTCATTAATTCTTGCCAGTAAATGATTTCATTATTAACAGAACAGGTTTATGTTCATTTAAGTGAAGAAGAATTACTTCAAGTCCTTGATAAGAATTTTTTTTTCAATTAATAAAATTTCAAACTAACTGAAATTCAGATCTGAATGTTTATAACACTAAATAATTTATAATGAATAAATAAAACTAGGTTAGGGAAGACCAAAGTTCAGGGTAGCAGTCTCAAACAAATATGTGCCGAAGACAGAAGTTCTTGACTTCACTAGTGCTAAACATAGTGCAACACAACTCACTACTGAATATAGAAGAAAAAAGAATAATGAGATTCAGTACTATGTTTTCACACTTTTATGCAACAATTATTATGATATATATACTGTATTTTTATATAACTCTAGGATATTTTATATGCATGAGGGTATGTACACATTAAAAACATAATATATTAGTGTGCAGTTTGTAGAGTTTGATAAGCTACTAAATGCAGTGAGTTGAAAATTTATGATCTAAAGTGTACTTCAGATCTAGAGTATCTATTACTGTCTTTAAACTTGTTTAAGGTTCTCCTTACCATTAGCTGAGGCTCTTAACATCAGATGGAAGATGCACCACAGAAATAAAAAGCAGAATAGCTCAGGCCAAAATAGACTTCAGAAAATGAAAAATGTCGGTCATCACTGGTCATCCAAATCATAAAAGATTTAGCCTCTCATAGTATGACATTTGTGAGGCATTTCTGAGATAACATTTTTAAAGAAACTTTTCAAATCTGAAATGTGAAAGATAACTCTCTTTCACATTTATGCTACATAGAGCCAATTCTAACCTATGGTAGCAAATCACGGACAGTAGACAAACAAATGAAAAGACGATTAGAGGCCAAAAAGATGGGATTTCTCAGAAGAATGTTAAAAGTTCCCTGGACAACTAAAACGACCAATGAGGAAATTCTGAACGAGGCAAAAACAAAAAGAAAGCTTCTAAAAAACATCAGAAAGAAACAATCAACATTTTTTGGGCACATCATGAGATGAGGAAAGTTGAAATACTTGGTTACAACTGACAAAATACAGGGAAAGAGAGATCGCGGGTGACAAAGAGAGAACATACTAGATAGCTTGGTGTCATGGCATGGAAAACAGTGAACAACAGAATTGATACGATGCACTGTGGATAGAAGATAGTGGAAGGACATGATTGCCTACACCAACCGGTAAGGCACATAATGATGGTGAGAGGCTTACATCTTCCAGAAGGGTTTCCAAACCCTGACAAGTCCAGGGTAGGGATCAGAATAAATTACGCAAATTCTGGATGGTGATGGTAATCAAGACAGGATAGAGGAAATGTTATTTTTACACTTTACACAATACAAATCTATGAATCCTGATAAGTACAACTCACAGAATTAAAAACTCACATGATGGAAACTCCTTTTATTAGTAAGAGTTAGGGAAACATAATTTGATCAAACACTAAGATTGAAGAGGGAGAGAATTGGAAATGAGAGGTGTGAAATAACTCTGCAAAGGTGTAGATACTGATCATGCAATTACTTCAAGCTGTCAATTAACAATAACTTCGGCGTACACATTTACTGAGTGCCAACTAAAATATTACCCTTCCATTATAATACTGTAATAACTTTAAATTAATTCTGTTATTTTTATTTAGCATATGATAATGCAGTGTTTCTAAAGCTGGATCTGAATTTGAAAGCAATTCCGAGTAGACATGGATTCCTATGCTATTATTATCTTGTGCATATAGGAAAAGTTGGGATGACTAAAATCAGGAACAAAGTTCATTTAAAGTGTACTCTAATAGGGCTACAGTTCTGGATATTCTTTCTGTGGAAATAGCTGCATCCAATATTGTCAAGTACTTTCATAAGTTTGAGAATTATTGTGCCAGTATATTTAACTCTTTCCGTACATTTCGCCACTGTGCGTCAATGCGATTTCAGCAATGTATGTTTCACCACATAGTGCGCCACGTTTAATTTGATTAGAGTAAACGCCATAAAACCATATTCTTTTTACATGTCTTGTATCATCTTGATATTAGTGAAATCTAATAGTTTGTTCAATTATCTAAACATTCATATATAATATGTTATATAAATATATATATGTAGATTGATTCTTAAAACCATGAACAATTTTGTCTCTGAAATCTCTTCCGTTGCGTCGATAATAAGCTTCCGTATGGAAAGAGTTAATGTATCTTATTATAAGTTTGTGTGTTGATATTTTAACTTGCATATGTTTAAGCACATTTCTGACTGCTTTAGAGTGTCTGTTTTTACATTTAGCTTAACTCCACCTGCAGTTGTCAATGTTTATGTAAACATGTGCTACACATAACTATGTCGTAAAAAGAAATTACTAGTAATAAAATAAAATTATTAAATACAAATTTACATGCATTTTTCACATCATTTATTTATTTTATCACATTACAGAACAAACAATTCAAATCATTTCAGTGTTTTCAAGAAATCAATGTTACTAACTTATAAATATCTTAGATAATAAATTGAAATGTCAATAGTAAACAGGTAAACTGCAATCAAATGAAATTGACTTTAATAGAAATTATCTGTTGAGGTTCACTTTAACTGTATATTTTCTGCAATGTCTCATTAGGCAACATTTTCATTGTTTCATTGTTCTTTTTTCTGTCATAAAACAAAAGCAAATTCATGCAACACATTTCAACACTTCTCTTAAAAGCCAACTTTAACAAAGCAAAAAGTCAACTAAACAGAACAACATGCCATAAGATTTTAAAAACACAACTACAATAAAAAGGTGAATGCAAACTCAAATTAAATTATATATAGACCTGATGTCCGTCTTGTTCTACGAATGCACCCAAATCGGGTAAGGTGTACATCTTCCGCAACATCATCGGATGTTTTGATCTCCGATGAATTCTTACCCGCCGCTTCCACTTTGGCAACGTTGTGTGGTTGTCGCAAATTTGTGCTAGCACTTGTTTTTAGACTTTTAAACTTACAGTTCATTCAATTATAAATGCGATGTATTTCACGTGATGAGGAAAGTTAGTTTAGTCATGAAATGTGTTTCACTTATCTCATACTATATAACTATTTTAGTATTATTTCCCAGTATCAACAAGTTTCTGAAATTTCATTCGTTTTTTCCTCACACAAACTTGACACTGACAGTTAACGAATTTCAATACGTTTTAACATTAATTATTTTTAGATTTCTATGACGATCAATTCACAAATAAGCTGTTCAAAAACGGTCTTGCTTATTGAATTTATTCACAAAATTACCCATACTCGACTGTTTGAACTAGGTATACTCTTTGTAAACTAGCAGACACCGACAATGAATTTGATTTGTGCAGCCATTTCCAAAACTCGGAAGTTGGGCGAAGTTTTTTTATCCAAAAATATCAACAAAACCTTGCCTTCTTAATGGCCCCAGATAACGATTCAAACCAAAACAGTCAAGTAGCTTTTTCTCCTCTTGTTTAATTAATTATTCTAAGTCTCAGAAATTTTAAATGATGTGATTTTAAAAAAAAAATAATTAGGAAAATTTTTTTCTGTCTTAACAATTAATATCAATGAACACCCTTTGTTAATTTTTTTTATTTATTTATTTTTCCATGTTATTATTATTTTTTTTTCAAAAGTGCATGTATTATCCTTCATCATTACCATCATTATAAAGTACTATGCCTGCTGGTGTAGGTGATCATGTCTCTCCACAACTTTCGATCTCGACAGTTATTTATCATTTCTGTTGTTGATTTTCTACAAAGATTCAGCCCTACCTGGGAGATACTTGTCTTAATAGGAAAGTACATAAATGTAATTTATTCCCAAGCTGTGTGATCGTGACCCTATGCTATAGTCATGAGAACACATGCGTGAAAGACATCGTCCACGATAGCTAATTTTTTTTAGTTAGCTGAGTAGCAGTGTTCCCTAGCGTTCGGCTTCTCGTGGCAAGGCGCATTGCCAAGAAGTACGGGTTCGATCCTGTTACGGATCATATATTGGTTTTTTTTTTCTGTTATTGTTTATTTGTCATTTTTTCTGAGTGCTGTAAAACATACCTCTTCCTCCTATGATTCGATGAATTATCGCCTAGGATGTTTCCCACTATGATAATATTCATTTATTATTATTTGTCTACGATTTATTAGCACAATTGTAAGATTTCAGTTATTTTACGGAGTGCTAACGAGTACCCCAACAACCCACACCTCCACACCGCGCGTACATAATCTAAAGTTCCCGTCTTCCATTATTTGGAGCGGGATGCTAAATGGGTAAAAAGGAGAGCGGTGGGGGAGGGGGAAGACTGCCGCTCTCCAAATTAGATCGGCGCGTGCGTGTTCGAATTACTGTATGCCAAAAAGTTTTATTTTTTATGTCTGGTATGAAATTTTTTTTAAATCTGGCCAGAACATCTCGTGTTAAATGCACTAGTGCATATCATCATCATGTGCTATACCGGTTGGCGTAGGCGATCATGTCCTTCCATAATCTTCTATCTACAGTGCATCGTATCAGTTCTGTTGTTGACTGTTTTCCATGCCGTGATACCAAGCTTTCTATTATGTTTTCTCTTTGACGTCTGCAATCTCTTTCCTTGTATTTTGCCAGTTGTAACCAAGTATCCCAACTTTCCTCTTCTCATGAAATGCTCGAAAAATATGGATTGTTTCTTTCTGATGTTTTATAGGAGCTCCCTTTTTGTGTTGGCCTCTCTGAGAATTTCCTCATTGGTCTTTTTAGCTGTCCAGGGAACCATTAACATTCTTCTGAGAAATCTCTGTGGCCTTTAATCGTCTTTTCATTTGTTTGTCTACTGTCCATGATTCGCTTCCATAGGTCAGAATTGGTTCTATATAACACCGATGAACTCTCTTTTTCACACCTATTGACATAGATTTGTTGCATAAGATATTTTTAATTTTCTGAAATGCTATTTTGGCCTGAGCTATTCTGCTTTTTATTTCTGTGGTGCATCTTCCATCTGATGTTATTATTGTGCCCAAGTATTTTAGCTTCGTAATGCACTGCATATATGACCTTTATTATTCAGCCCTACAGGTCACATGGCAAACCGCGTTAAATGGGATGATAGCTGCCGTCATGGTATATTTGCAATGATAGCTGTACTAGTTGTACCTACGTAGTTTTCTTGAATTAAGAATCACATATCATCATCAGAAATCAGGATTGCATATAAATATACTAAACAGAAATATAGACTCAAACAACATATACAACTTTCTACACTTACTCAAATGTAATGGATTCAGAATTATTTCCTGCGTGTATTCTTGCAGTCCATTTCCATGATCAGAGTTGTTGCTCTTTGTTGAGGCCTTACATCCAGCAAACAGATGCCTTGTCACTGGACTTGAAGTTGTCACGGAAGGACTAGAAAACATTGCATGTCCGGAAGTTGGGAAAATACAGTCATTGTTTATTGTGTTAAAACAGTCGCTAGATGCCACCATCGATGCATCGGAAGCGCTATTATTGCTATAGTGTGCAGGAAACTTGAAGTCTTGTGTCTGCAAATGGCACTCAGGAGTAAAACCACCAATTGCCTTTCAAGATCAGTTTCCGGCGAAGCTTTGATTGTACATAACTCATAACAAATGCTGGCTCAACTTCAGATGTCCAATAATTACGCTCACCTTCGCGGTGTATACCAGACACCGAAGGGGTACTTTAGAAGCCAAAACAAAAAGAGGAAAACTAAAAAGACCCTATGTAGAACAGTCAAAAGAGAAGGGTAAAAAAAGTGAAAAACCTGCAGGAAACAATAGTACAACTTTTGAGGTCATCATCATCATCATCGAGTGCCGTCTCCGCAACGAAGGTTGGCTACCATGGATCGCCATTCCACTCTGTTTCTTGCTTTGATGGTGCAGGTTGTCATAGATTGACTTGTCCATCTTTTGATGTTACTCCCCCATGTTAGTCTTAGTCTGCCTCTGCCTCTTTTACCTTGTATTTCCCCTTCTAATATTACTTTCAGTAGGCTGCTGTGTCTTTTAAAGTGTCCCAAAAATTCCATCTGTCTTGTCTTAATCGTATTTAGTAGTTCTCTTTTTATTTTTAAATCTTTCCATCCAATTCTACCTTATCTTCTATAAATCCACATTTCAAAGGCTTCAATTTTCTGTTCTGTTTTCTTGTCTAATGTCCATGTTTCTGCACTATACAGGAATATTGAGAAGATGTAACATTTTGCCATTCTTAGTTTCAGCCCTGCTGATATGTGTTTTGTTGTTAGTATATAAAGGCTGGTACATAACCATTTACTGTAGTAAGGCCAGCTGTCAGAAAAGAATTACCCTAAGTGTGTGACGTTGCCAGCTTTGCGAACAAGGACGGTTGTTGGTAGCCGTGTATAGCTCGCATAGCTGAAGACGTCACTTTTGTGTGGTTGTCCCTCTCTGCCCTCTGGCCGTGTTAACTATAGATACTTGTAGGTAGTCTCTCTTAGATGGTGTTTGTACGCGAAATAAGAAACTTCACAAGTTTAAATGACAATTATCTGGTTCGTATTCTTTATAAGATTGACAATGAAGTTCATATGATCATTTAAAAAGATATATATATATATATATATATATATATATATATATATATATATATATATATATATGTTTTAACAATCTGGCATAGAGATGTTCATCGGTTTCGCCAGTATTTTTTAAGAGGTATATAGATTTCACCATAGTCTTCAAAAGTACATAGGTTTCATGTGTCGTCCAAAGAGGTTCAAAGGTTTAATTAGAACTCCAAAGAGTTAAAAGGTTTAATTAGATCTCCAAACATGTTTAATTAGATCTCCAAAGAGTGTTTAATTAGATCTCCAAAGAGTGTTTAATTAGATCTCCAAAGAGTGTTTAATTAGATCTCCAAACGTGTTTAATTAGATCTCCAAAGAGTGTTTAATTATATCTCCAAACGTGTTTAATTTGATCTCCAAAGAGTGTTTAATTAGATCTTCAAAGAGTGTTTAATTAGATCTCCAAAGAGTGTTTAATTAGATCTCCAAAGAGTGTTTAATTAGATCTCCAAACGTGTTTAATTAGATCTCCAAACGTGTTTACTTAGATCTCCAAATGTGTTTAATTAGATCTCCAAACGTGTTTAATTAGATCTCCAAATGTGTTTAATTAGATCTCCAAACATGTTTAATTAGATCTCCAAACGTGTTTAATTAGGTCTCCAAATGTGTTTAATTAGATCTCCAAACATGTTTAATTAGATCTCCAAACATGTTTAATTAGATCTCCAAACGTGTTTAATTAGATCTCCAAATGTGTTTAATTAGATCTCCAAACGTGTTTAATTAGACCTCCAAACATGTTTAATTAGATCTCCAATCGTGTTTAATTAGATCTCCAAACATGTTTACTTAGATCTCCAAACATGTTTAATTAGATCTCCAAACATGTTTAATTAGATCTCCAAACGTGTTTACTTAGATCTCCAAACATGTTTAATTAGATCTCCAATCGTGTTTAATTAGATCTCCAAACATGTTTAATTAGATCTCCAAACATGTTTAATTAGATCTCCAAACATGTTTAATTAGATCTCCAAACGTGTTTACTTAGATCTCCAAACATGTTTAATTAGATCTCCAAACATGTTTAATTAGATCTCCAAACGTGTTTAATTAGATCTCCAAATGTGTTTAATTAGATCTCCAAACATGTTTAATTAGATCTCCAAATAGTGTTTAATTAGATCTCCAAACGAATTTAATTAGATCTCCAAACGTGTTTAATGAGATTAAAATTTCAAAGGGAGACAAATAAAGTGAACAGAGAAAGCAAACTTTATAGTGAAATTAAAGGGACAATAAAACAAATTACATAACAAAATAAACCAACCCACCACAACACGTGAGATAAAAAATATAAATAAAGGATGGAGAGAAAGCTGCATGCGACAATAAGAAAAATATCACACAAGAACGAGAGGTTAAGTGTGTTTGAGAGTGAGAGAGAGAGAGAGAGAGAGGCGAAGGAGAGAGAGGGAGACGCACGTTACAAACACATGTAACAGTAATTATTTTATTCTACGACCTCCGAAATATTATCAGAACCTTCAAAGTGATTATTATTATTACTATATTCTAAGTATATTGAGTTTTTCTTCCATCTTTTATCTCTCCTGACTCGACCAGTCTTCTCTTACAATGGCATCCTCTGTTCATTACTATCTACTGACGTAGCAACGTAATGTTGTGAAAGAAATTATTAACGAATGTCGTCAAGGCTTTCTTTCAGAAACTATCATCTTGTACCGCCAGGGGAGACAACTCAATGTATTTACAATCCGCGACAGTTCTTTTGTTGTTGTTGCGTTCGCCAGCTTTAAACTCTGACGAAGTCCCTAGAGATTAGGAACTGAATTTTGCGTCTTAATCAATTTTTCCCTGGCAGCCGTGTTCACAGGGGTCCCTCGCCGCACAGGCAGATAACTCCGACTTCGGAGGTACTCATGTTTTTTCCCGTCGATGAGTAACTGACGTTTCAAGCCGGGCCTCGCTGCTGAGGCCAGGGGTGGTTGTCGCAGAGAGAAATCATAAATAAAAATCCCAACCAGTAGAGCCGAGATTTGAACCCACAACCTCTCTGTCCCGAGGCCGGCGTCCTGCCTCCAGACCAACCAGTCCCCATGGACTTGGAATATGAGGAAACTGCAACAAGGAACACTTTTCATGCATAGCCTGCAATGGTTCCTGCCGCCTATCCACCATATACCAGAAGTTCACATCCTCCCGAAAGTGATGATCGTCATATTTCTTTTAAAATATTTCGCGCTTGATGATGTTAGGCCATCGTTGTTGACTCCAATTTCGAACATATAAACACACAGTTAGTCGTCAGATTATCCCCGTCGCACATCAAACAACAGACCGTAAGTTTAGCATAACGCTGGTCTAGGGATTTACGATGAGCGATTACGATGACGTGGCACACATAACAATGGCGCAAGCGCAGCAATGACGCGCACTTTAGATTCTTGATTACTCTAGTGAATGTAGCCTACGACGAACAGAACACGGTGCAAATTCTTTAAAGAGATAAAACTGCGGCTGACGAAGCATTTCACATTAATAAGTAACATGGAAATAACTTGCGTCAAGCAAATCCAACAACGGTCATGAACAGCACCAATGTGACGTAAAGTGCAGAACAAGCCTACACGATGGAAGATCGCATTCACAACACTTCATTTGTTGAAAATGGAATATCGCCGGCGTACGACATTGTTTTATCAGCGCAGATGTAATAAGTAGATCATTATCTTGACTTTAACGCAAAGGAGTGCGATGGAGAACCGAAATTAATCAGACATCGAATGCACTTTTTGCAGCGATCGAGAGAACGTGGACTAGATCTGCCATCTTAGAAACGGAACAGTTCTTTTCGAATATGACACGAATCTCACGAAACACGGCATCAAGCAGAAGGAATGCTCTAGACGTACTGGCAGTTGCATGTTTTTACAGGCAGGTTAACTGGTGCGTATCCATCATGGAATGAACTAACAATTTCAGGATGCTGAGGTTATCATGTAACCATAATACTCTAAACTCTGAAAAGCTACACTTTCTATAGGCACATTTTTCTCATCTGTTTATTATTCTCTTAACTTTATCCCTCATACTCATATTTTGTATCCCCCATTTCTCAGCGTTATCATCTTCTTTAACTATTCACCTCCTCTTTCAATGTTCTCGCTTATTCCACTTACTTCATTCTATCACGTTTATTCTTCTTCTTCCTCCTCTTCTATTTCTTCCTCTTCTACTTCCTCCTCTTCTTCTTCTTCCTTTGCTCCTTCCTTCCTCCCTTCCTCCCTCCTTTCCTTCCTTCCTTCCTTCCTTCCTTCCTTCCTTCCTTCCTTCCTTCCTTCCTTCCTTCTTTCTCCTCCATCATCATCACCATTTTCTTCTCTCCGTTCACTTCTTTCCTCTGATCACCATCATTTTCTTATTATTTTACTTCTTTTTTTTCTTCGTTTCTTCTTCCCACTAATCATCGTCATCATTATTTTCTTCTGAAAATTCTTCTTTTTCTCTTTTTCATAAACAGAAATTTATGTGGGTTGTGATTCCGTGTATACCCAGATATTTCAATCCGAGATATCACATTTCGACAGACTGTGATTATAGATACTCGTATAATTAATACTAAGTGAAAGATATCCAGTTTTTTAAATGTTAATATATACTTCTGGAATAACAATCGGAGGTCATAATATAAATAATCTAAGGTATGCTGATGATACAGTCTTAATCGCTAAGAGTGAAAATGAGTTATAAGAATTGTTGAATATTGTAGTGAAAGAAAGCAAAAATAAAGGACTCAGCCTTGATAGGAAAAATACAGAAGTAATGGTAATAACAATGAAAAAGACATCACCTCGGTGCAAAATAAAGACAAATGGAACAATATTAAAACATGTAAATGAATTTAAATATTTGAGAACTTTGTTAACCTCAGACGGAAGATGTACAAAAGATGTGAGATGTAGAATGGTTCAGGGAAAAACTGCTTTCCAAAAAATTAGAAAGATACTATGCAATCCATTTTTGACAATAGAAACAAGAAGAAAAAGAGTTCTTAAATGGTATGCCAGTCTTAACATATGGATGTGAATAATGGACAGTAGGAGATATGGCCCTTTTCGTCTTGTCAGACGGTCTAGTGGAGGCTATTGCGTATTTTTTTGAGGTATTGTTTTTGCCGAACAGCTTCTCTTGTGGCTAATTCTACCAATGTTTGACAAACACACGCGGTCACATAATGAACAGGTCAGGCTCGCTGATCCACAGGGTTTACCATCCCTTTTCATGAGTCTCTTCTCTTCTAAGTCCTGTCTTAGCACAGTTTCAAATGTTGTTATACCGTTCCTTATACATGCTCTCCATGATGTGCGATCACTTGACAGATGTTGCCAGTCGTTTTCACAGATGGAGAAGTCTTTCAGAGATGATTTGCAGATATCTCTGTATCGTAGTTTAGGTCTGCCGATTTGTCTTTTTCCGTGTTTTAGCTCACCATATAGTATTTGCCTAGGAATGCGTTTTTCTTCCATCCGTTGGACATGCCCCAGCCATCTTAGCCTTCGACTTCTGAGCATCGACATGATTGTTAGGGTCTTAGCACGTTGCAGGACAGTTAAGTTGGTTATTTTGTCTTGCCATTTGATGTGCATTATTTTGCGGAGACATCGCATGTGGAAGACATTTAGTCTTTTTTCCTGGTTTGAGTATGTTGTCCAGGTTTCGGATCCATATAGTAGTGTGCTAAGCACACATGTTTGATATATTAGGAGTTTAGTCTTTCGAGTTAGTTTCGTGTTGTTCCATGCCCTTTTTGTGAGTTTGCCGAAGGTCGTAGCTGCCTTACCAATTCGACAGTTTATTTCTTCATCAAGAGAGATGGTTTGCGTAACTGTGGATCCAAGATATGTAAATTTCTGTACTGATTCTAGTGGGCAGTCTTTTAGAGTAATAGATAGAGGTTTGAAGTCACCTTGATTTAGTATTACTGTCTTCTGAACATTAATTGACAGTGAAAAAAGGTCGCATGCTTTATCCAGGTTGTTGATCAGCGACTGTAGGGTGGCCTCACTATGAGCGACTAGGGCTGCATCGTCAGCAAATAAAAATTCTTTAAGTAGGGCAACATTTGTTTTGGTTTTTGCTCTTAGTCGTGCTAGGTTGAACAGTGAGCCATCTGGTCTAGTGCGAAGTAGGAGAACAGACAAGAAAATCACTGGAGTCTGTAGAAATGTGGTTTTACAGAAGAATGTTGAGAATACCATGGACAGCTAAGAAGAGTAATGAAAATGTTATGAAAGAGGTCAAATCAAAAAGAGAGCTAATTTCCAATATTAGAAAGAAACCATCATCATTTTTTGGCCATGTAATGAGAAGAGAACAGCTAGAATATATTGTAACAAGTGGAACATTTTAGGGATGAAGAGATAGAGGGAAGCAAAGAGAAAAGATACCAGACAGCTTAAGAGAATGGCTTGGCAGAAGGTCAACAGCAGAAATGATAAATAGCTGCCGAGATCGTAAGTTGTGGAGGGATATGGTCACCTACGCCAGCAGGCCTGGTACTTGATGATGATGATGATATACTTCAACAAGGGCGATAACCAATTAATAAAGCATGGCGATTGTGGAGATTAGAGTTGTGTCCTCTGTTGAAAATATGCAGTAATGGGAAAGAAATGTACACAAATGCATACAAATACGAAGGTGAAGTTAAGCTGATTGTAAACGAGAAATTAAAAAAAATGTATGGTTGAAGCTTTACATAATCAATGGACCACACAAACTTGAACGACGTTTCGTCTCAAAAAGCCTTCAGTAGGAACAACAAACAACACAGACACAGATATGTAAGTAAATAAAATTAGGTATGGCACAGGCAAAAGAACTGTTGAGCATCTGCTACAATCATGTATACTATTTCTGACGAACGCTTTCTTCGGACTTATTGATATTGACGTCTAAAGGTGTACTCAACAGAAGAAGAAATAGTTGCCAAAACGTGTTGTGACTTGGGTAGGAGACAACAAATATTAATACATGAATATTAAGGGAAAGAGGGAAACTTCCTAGGCGATAATCAGCGAATCATTTCACAGGAAGAGGTATGTTTACAGCCCTCGGAAAAAAATGACACATAATCAAGAAAACACAGAAAAAAAGAAAGAATAATATATGATCCGAAGCAGGATCGAACTCGTACTCGGTGGCACAGCGCCTTGCCTCGAGAAGCCAAACGCTAAGGAACACTGCCAACTCAACTAACTAAAAAATTAGCTATCATTGACGATGTCTTTCACGCAGGTGTTCTTATGACTATAGCATAGGGTTATAATCACAGCTCGGGAATAAATTGTGTATTTGTATTTTTCCTATTAAGACAATTATCTTCCGGATAGGGTAGGGCTGAATACTTGCATCCCGCAAGCTGAGTATTTTAAGATTTGTTTTTTCATCATCGTTGCACTTCCTCTGGAGCGTTTTATTTCTTGTTGTCCAGCATTGAGACCAATATAATGACATTTTTTTGGGGCAATAAGTAAGGTAAACGTTTCTTCTACTGCCGTGCTAGACGTAATGGAAATATGGAGAGACTATATTTGTCAATGACCATGACACATTTTTGGGTGATGTGGTTGGTATCACACCAGGCCGCCCTTTCTTAACATAAAATTCTCTGGTATACATTTTGAGAGGCTGGATCGAACAAAAACATTTGCCGGTATCCATTATTAGAGACTGGGTGGAATAAACGTCGATCAGAAAAAAATTAATCCGTCACTTCTGAGAGATGAACCCGGACTCTTCTGATCAGGAGGCGAGAGCATTAATCACTCAACCACCGAGCTCTATTGATTGGTTCACAGCTCTTTGTCTCCATCTCAAAGTAGCATTTTAGTTTCAGTCTTGGAAGCTTTGCAGCGCTGGTCGAAGTTGTCTTAGTAAAAAAAAAATAAGCAAAGTGCCCCCGTCACGCCAAGTGGTGTATATGGAATATGGTGTTAGTGACCATAAATTCTACAGACCTTTAGCACATGATTTTTGGGGTAATGTGGTCGGCATTACGCCCGTGCCGCTTTACTTTCCCAGAAAAAAATCAGGTACCCATTAAAGGCTGGGTGAACACGGAAGCCGTCGGTTGGGATCGAACCCTACCCCTTGTCCTTTGTAGTCCAGTTCACTAACCACTGAGCTATCGCGGCTACCTAATAAGTAAAGTAAAATGTAAAGAGTACCGTCACGCCAAGTGGTATGTAGGGAATGTGGTGTTCATCATCATCATGGTGCATACCAGTTGGCGTAGGCGATCGTGTCCTTCCACAATCTTCTATCTACAGCGCATCGTATCAGTTCTGTTGTTGGCTGTTTTCCATGCCATGACACCAGGCTATCCAGTATTTTCTCTTTTTTGCTGTCCGCGATCTCTCTTTCTTTTTATTTTGCCAGTTGTAATGTGGTGTTAATGACCATAATTTTTATAGACCTTCGGCACATTTTTGAAGTCATGTGGTCGGATGAAACTCGTCCCGCTTTACTTTCCCATAAAAAATCCGGTACCCATTAAAGGCTGGGTGAACCCGGACGCTGTCGCTCAGGATCGAACCCGACCTCCTCTGATCCTTTGTAGTCCAGTTCACTAAACAGCGATCTACCGCGGCTCCCAGTGCCAGTAACAAACAGCTGTGGGCAGTGACATACAGTATACTGATTAGAAACTTGAACCAGAACTGATCAAGATCCTACTCTGCCTCCCGAAATGAAAATAAAAGTAGATTAACTAGTCTGACCAGACGAATTGGATCTGAGAGAAGACAACCCAGTACTCAATTGAAATGGATGATTTGCGCTGAAAGGCGTGAACTCTGAAGCTTGCAGGAAATTTCAAAACAATTCATCAACGCCAATTTAACGTCCTCTTAATACTGCCAGGGAGCCGCGATAGCTCAGTGGTTAGTGAACTGGACTACACATTAGATTGTTTCTTCCTAATATTGGATATTAGCTCGCTTCCCTCTACCTCTTCGTCCCTCAATGTTTCCAGTTGTTACAATATATTCCAGTTGTTCTCATCTCATTACATGGCCAAAAAAAAGTTGATTGTTTCTTCCTAATATTGGAAATTAGCTCTCTTTTTGCTTTGGCCTCTTTCAGAACGTTTTCATTACTCTTCTTGGCTGTCCATGGTATTCTCAACATTCTTCTGTAAAACCACATTTCTACAGACTATATTGATATTCTTGTCTGTTGTCCTATTGTCCATTATTCACATCCATATGTTAAGACTGGTTCTACATAACATGTAAGAATTCTTTTTATTGTTTCTATTGTCAAAAATGGATTGCATTATATCTTCCTCATTTTTTGAAAGCTGCGTTTGCCTGAGCCATTCTGCATCTCACTTCTTCTGTGCATCTTCCGTCTGAGGTTAACAAAGTTCCCAAATATTTAAATTCATTTACCTGTTTTAATATTGTTCCACTTGTCTTTATTTTGCACTGAGATGATGTCATTTTCTTTGTTGTTACCATTACTTGAACAAATAATACGGAGATTAAAATTAAACAAATTTGCATTTGCAAAATGAAGAATGATTTGAGAGCAATTAGTATTGAAAATGTATGTCATAAAGGAAACAAAAGTAATGGTTATATCGAAGCAACAATTATCACCATCATGCAGCATAAAAATAAACGGAACAAATCTAAAGCAAGTGCAGAGCATCCAATACTTGAACACAATAATACCATCAGTCGGAAGATATCACAGAAATATTTAAAAAATCATAATAGCTCAGGCCAAAATAGCATTTCAGAAAATAAAAACATCTTGTACAACAAGTCTATGTCAATAAATGTGAGAAAGAGAGTTCATCGGTGCTAGTCAACTTTGACCAAGAAGTGAATCATGGACAGTAGACAAGCAAATGAAAGGACGATTACAAGTCATAGAGATGGGATTTATAAGAAAAATGCTGAGAGTTCCCCGGACAGCTATAGACCAACGATAAATTCTCAAAGAGGCCCACGCCAAAAAGATGTTCCTAAAAATACCAGAAGAAGCAATCAACATTTTTCAGGCACATCATGAGAAGAGGAAAGTTGGAATACTTGGTTACAACTGGCAAAATACAGGGAAATAGAGATCGTTGACGATAAAGAGAGTCGACACTGGATATCTTGGTGTCATAGCACGAAAAGAAGTCAACAACAGAACTGATACGATGCACTGTAGATAGAGAATTGTGGAACGACATGGTCGCCTACGCCAACCGGTATGGCACATGATGATGATGCCACAATGAATTTGAAAGAATAATAATGGCGAGCATCGTTCTAGGAAACTGGAGAAAGGGGCGGCCATCAAAAATGATTGGACAAAGCCATAAATGATTTTATATAAACTATACTGACTGAAGATCTTTGCATGGATTGAGACTGCTAGAAAGAAAATTTAGAAAAAGAGAAAGAGTATCTGAGTCTCTGCCCTATGGGCCGGCCATGGCTCGAAATGTTACTAGATAAACACACTGACGCAACTAGTCAGCTAGAACCGTTATGATTAACAGCGAAGAGAATATTTTCTCCTGGTGATGACAATGATAAGGATGTTGATGATAATTATGATGATGATAATGATGATGATAATGATGATATACTTAGGCAAAAGAGTATATGTAAATAAAGAAATAACAGAAATTATTAAGAAGCTGAGGAAGACAGAATGGATGCAACATGAAGGATATGACAGAGTAAATAAAAAGACAAGAGTATATTAGAAAAGTAATATAATTTTTAAAGAATAAATTGATAAATAAGTTCGGAAAGACAGTTACAAATTCATTGACAGGTCGAGAATTCCAAAAGCAAAGACAATTAAGATATTACGTTTTCAAATTTGAAGTTGGTTCAAACAGAATTTCAGAATGAATCACACTTAAGTCATCGGCTCAAAAGACCGTATGCGAATAATGTTGGGCATTAAAACCTTAAAACAAATGACATTTATTTTATGAATTATAAAGTCAGATTAAATGTTATTTGTAATGATAAAGCACATGAAAGATATCACATCCGAATTTGAATGTCAGATAAAATGGCAATGTGAGTTGAAAGAGCCGAAATAATTGCGACTTAACATTGGAAAGCAGTAGATGTGAGAAAGAGAGAATATCATCATCATCATGTGCCATACCGGTTGGCTAGGTGATCATGTCCCTCCACAATCTTTTATCTACAGTGCATCGTAGCAGTTCTGTTGTTGACTGTTTTCCATGCCATGACACCAAGCTATCCAGTATTTTCTCTCTTTGTCGTCCGCGATCTCTCTTTCCTTTCATTTTGCCAGTTGTAACCAAGTATTCCAACTTTCCTCTTCTCATGGTGTGCCCGAAAAATGTTGATTATTTCTTTCTGATGTTTTTTAAGAGCTCCCTTTTTGTGTTAGCCTCTTTGAGAACTTCCTCATTGGTCTTTTTAGCTGTCCAAGGAACTTTCAACATAGAGAGAATATAGAGATTTGTAAAAGTTCAAAAAGAATGTCATTTAAATTGGAAAGGTGGGAGGGGGAGGGAGGGGGGAGAGACTGGTTGGTCTCGAGGCAAGACGCCTCAAGACAGAGAGGATGTAAGTTCAACTCCCAGCCGCACCAGTTGGAATTTTTAGTTGTGATTTTTCTCTGCGGCAAACACCCCTGGTCTCAGCAGCGAGACCCGGCTTGATAAGTGAATTATTGCTCGCCGACGGAACAAAATATGAGTACCTCTGAAGACAGGGTTATCTGCCTATGCGGCGATGGACCCTAGTGCACACGTCTGCCAGGGAAAAACAGATTAACACGCACAAATCAGTTATCAAACTGAGATATCTTACACATTTTGGCTCGACATATCCGACTTCATAAGAGACAACTTGTGAGACTGTATTATCGTCTGCTAATCGATTTATATTGATTTTGGTACGTTGAGTAGTTTGTTTGGAGACCACGGTGAGGAAAAATAGCAGAGTCTTTGTCAGCATTGGTTCTCTGGTCTAGACGCCAGAAGTCAGTTCTAGTTCTCTACCTGACGCCAGCAGTTAGCTCTAGTTCTCTACCTAACACTATCGGTCAGTTCTAGTTCTCTACCTGACGCCAGCAGTCAACTCTAGTTCTCTACCTGACGCCAGCAGTCAGCTCTAGTTCTCTACCTGACGCTAGCAGTCAACTCTAGTTCTCTACCTGACGCTAGCAGTCAACTCTAGTTCTCTACCTGACGCTAGCAGTCAACTCTAGTTCTCTACCTGACGCCAGCAGTCAGCTCTAGTTCTCTACCTGACGCTAGCAGTCAACTCTAGTTCTCTACCTGACGCCAGCAGTCAGTTCTAGTTCTCTACCTGACGCCAGCAGTCAACTCTAGTTCTCTACCTGACGCTAGTAGTCAACTCTAGTTCTCTACCTGACGCCAGCAGTAAGCTCTAGTTCTCTACCTAACACTATCAGTAAGCTCTAGTTCTCTACCTAACACTATCAGTCAGCTCTAGTTCTCTACCTAACACTATCGGTCAGCTCTAGTTCTCTACCTAACACTATCTGTCAGTTCTAGTTCTCTACCTAACACTATCAGTCAGCTCTAGTTCTCTACCTAACACTATCAGTAAGCTCTAGTTCTCTACCTAACACTATCAGTCATCTATAGTTCTCTACCTAACACTATCAGTCAGCTCTAATTCTCTACCTAATACTATCAGTCAGCTCTAGTTCTCTACCTAACACTATCTGTCAGCTCTAGTTCTCTACCTGACGCCAGCAGTCAGCTCTAATTCTCTACCTAATACTATCAGTCAGCTCTAGTTCTCTACCTAACACTATCTGTCAGCTCTAGTTCTCTACCTGACGCCAGCAGTCAACTCTAGTTCTCTACCTGACGCCAGCAGTCAGCTCTAGTTCTCTACCTAACACTATCAGTCAGCTCTAGTTCTCTACCTAACACTATCAGTCAGCTCTAATTCTCTACCTAATACTATCAGTCAGCTCTAGTTCTCTACCTAACACTATCTGTCAGCTCTAGTTCTCTACCTGACGCCAGCAGTCAACTCTAGTTCTCTACCTGATGCCAGCAGTCAGCTCTAGTTCTCTACCTAACACTATCGGTCAGTTCTAGTTCTCTATCTAACGCCAGCAGTCAGCTCTAGTTCTCTGCCTGACGCCAGCAGTCAAGACGCCTCAAGACAGAGAGGATGTAAGTTCAACTCCCAGCAGAACCAGTTGGAATTTTTAGTTGTGATTTCTCTCTGCGGCAAACACCCCTGGTCTCAGCAGCGAGACCCGGCTTGATAAGTGAATTATTGCTCGCCGACGGAACAAAATATGAGTACCTCTGAAGACAGGGTTATCTGCCTATGCGGCGATGGACCCTAGTGCACACGTCTGCCAGGGAAAAACAGATTAACACGCACAAATCAGTTATCAAACTGAGATATCTTACACATTTTGGCTCGACATATCCGACTTCATAAGAGACAACTTGTGAGACTGTATTATCGTCTGCTAATCGATTTATATTGATTTTGGTACGTTGAGTAGTTTGTTTGGAGACCACGGTGAGGAAAAATAGCAGAGTCTTTGTCAGCATTGGTTCTCTGGTCTAGACGCCAGAAGTCAGTTCTAGTTCTCTACCTGACACCAGCAGTTAGCTCTAGTTCTCTACCTAACACTATCGGTCAGTTCTAGTTCTCTACCTGACGCCAGCAGTCAACTCTAGTTCTCTACCTGACGCCAGCAGTCAGCTCTAGTTCTCTACCTGACGCTAGCAGTCAACTCTAGTTCTCTACCTGACGCCAGCAGTCAGCTCTAGTTCTCTACCTGACGCTAGCAGTCAGCTCTAGTTCTCTACCTGACGCTAGCAGTCAACTCTAGTTCTCTACCTGACGCTAGCAGTCAACTCTAGTTCTCTACCTGACGCCAGCAGTCTGCTCTAGTTCTCTACCTGACGCTAGCAGTCAACTCTAGTTCTCTACCTGACGCCAGCAGTCAACTCTAGTTCTCTACCTGACGCTAGCAGTCAACTCTAGTTCTCTACCTGACGCCAGCAGTCAGCTCTAGTTCTCTACCTGACGCTAGCAGTCAACTCTAGTTCTCTACCTGACGCCAGCAGTCAGTTCTAGTTCTCTACCTGACGCTAGCAGTCAACTCTAGTTCTCTACCTGACGCTAGTAGTCAACTCTAGTTCTCTACCTGACGCCAGCAGTAAGCTCTAGTTCTCTACCTAACACTATCAGTCAGCTCTAGTTCTCTACCTAACACTATCAGTCAGCTCTAGTTCTCTACCTAACACTATCAGTCAGCTCTAGTTCTCTACCTAACATTATCAGTCAGCTCTAGTTCTCTACCTAACACTATCAGTCATCTATAGTTCTCTACCTAACACTATCAGTCAGCTCTAGTTCTCTACCTAACACTATCAGTCAGCTCTAGTTCTCTACCTAACACTATCAGTCAGCTCTAGTTCTCTACCTAACACTATCAGTCAGCTCTAATTCTCTACCTAATACTATCAGTCAGCTCTAGTTCTCTACCTAACACTATCTGTCAGCTCTAGTTCTCTACCTGACGCCAGCAGTCAACTCTAGTTCTCTACCTGATGCCAGCAGTCAGCTCTAGTTCTCTACCTAACACTATCGGTCAGTTCTAGTTCTCTATCTAACGCCAGCAGTCAGCTCTAGTTCTCTGCTTGACGCCAGCAGTCAACTCTAGTTCTCTACCTGAAGCTAGCAGTCAGCTCTAGTTCTCTGCCTGACGCCAGCAGTCAGCTCTAGTAAGTAGTATAGCAGGGTCCATTTGACCCGTATTTGGACCGTAAATTAACAAAGACATATAGTGTGGTGCGCAGCGCACCACATGTACATGAGAGACAGGGGGAGTTAACCGTGACATTTCGTGTCGAGGTATTGACCTCTAAGCCCGATGACCCGGAAGTGACGTGTTTATGTCTGGTGTGTGCTGACTTTAGAGTTCTTTATGTACTTGATCGTTAGTGATAGGTTAGTAGATTATACAACATCATTGAAAAACAATCAATATAAACAAAAGACAAAAGATATATTTTATTCTTTTATTATCTCAATAGGTGTATAACATACAGTGGATATTATATAACATTACAAAAATATTCAGTACATTGAGTCAATATATAGTACATGGATAACATTTATTTATAGATAGGTAGTTGGATGTCTGCTTAGCTCTATGTCATAAATGAATCATAAGGGGTGAAACTATTAGAGATTGCTGTGTAGTCTAAGCTGGTAGTGTAAAGAGTTAAATATCTAGAGGAGTTGTCGAGACGTTATCATCAGCTACCTTTCTTTTTATATAGAAATAGGAAAGAGCATTTCTTGTTTGACTGTAGGAAAATATGGAATTATTTAAGACTTTGAAACCTACATTTTTCCCACCCTTAGCCTTTTGCGTAGCGAGAACCTCTAAAAACATATCTTTATCTAATTTGTTGTGTTGCTTGCTTAGCCCTTTACAACTGATTTTATCGTAATCCCCACTACAATGGTACGTCTTACTACATAAGCTAACAAGAGCTGTCCCTTCGTACTCTAGTTTAAAAAGACCAGGCGTTCGCTTGGTGTACACTTTAACACCCTTACAGTTTATACAGTCTGTCTTGCTAGTATGTTCATCGCAGCGATGGTTGTATAGGGGTCGTCTAGTGTGTCGTGATGGGTGCATGGAGGTCGGCTAGTATATCGTGAGGGGTGTACGGAGGTCGTCTAGTGTGTCATATTGGGTGTATAGAGGGCGTCTAGTGTGTCGTAATGGGTGTATAGAGGTCGTCTAGTGTGTCGTGATTGGTACAGGGAGGGCGGGTAGTGTGTTATGATGGGTGTACGGAGGTCGTCTAGTGTGTCATATTGGGTGTATAGAGGGCGTTTAGTGTGTCATGATGGTTGTATAGGGGTCGTCTAGTGTGTCATGATGGTTGTATAGGGGTCGTCTAGTGTGCCATGATGGGTGCATGGAGGTCGGCTAGTATGTCGTGATGGGTGTATGGAGGTCGTCTAGTGGGGTATGATGATTGTATGGAGGTCGGCTAGTATGTCGTGATGGGTGTATGGAGGTCGTCTAGTGTGTCATGATGGGTGTATGGTGGTGTCGTCTAGTGTGTCGTGATGGGTGTATGGAGGTCGTCTAGTGTGGTATGAGGGGTGTATGGAGGTCGTCTAGTGTGATATGAGGGCTGTATCCCGGGCGTCTAGTGTGACATGATAGTTGTAGGTAGAATGTCTGGTATATCATACTTTTATACAACCAATAAGAAAACATGAAAAAACGAAGGAATTCAACAATACTTATCTTAACAACTTTACATCAATACAGTTGAATAACCTGTTATCGTTAACCCTTACCATACTTTAAGAGAAAACATTCAAACTTACAGTATAAAATATAGTCTCAATCATCTACAATGAATATAACCTATTATCGATAAGCGTTAACATACGTTAAGAGAAAACAAGCCAACTTACTGTGCAAAATATAGTCTCCGCTAGAGTGAACAGTAACTTTCCTTGAATCAACCAAACTTATAACACAAAGTCTCGCATGAGACTAGTTTAAATATAGCCTGGTAGCAGATTTTAACCAATCAGCGAGTGAGTACGTCAACATCGCTTGATAGCGGGATTAACCAATCAGAAAAGAGTATTAACATAGGAGGCGGGGAGAAGAAATGGCTGACAGGTGGATTAACCAATCAGAAAAGCGCGTTAGCCGAAGCGTAGGTAGTGGCTGTCGGGTCAGCAGTGGGGGAAAAATGTTGGGT
Organism: Megaustenia siamemsis; assembly: GCA_032433765.1. Lineage (NCBI taxonomy): Eukaryota > Metazoa > Mollusca > Gastropoda > Stylommatophora > Ariophantidae > Megaustenia > Megaustenia siamemsis. The sequence continues at coordinate 17,350,361 of JAVIAB010000125.1, read as the reverse complement.
GGTGGGTTACTTGAACTCGTTTTGACCCCTGAGGCAATTCCAGAAGAGTTCTATGATCTCATTTTGACCGCTGATGGCTTTAATACCAATGTTTCCCACTTCAACGAACGACATACATCAATAAAGGTGATTACTTCAGCTCTTAGACTTTGGAGTTCCATATCTTTATCACTTCAACGAATGACAGACAACAGTAAAGATGATCATTTCAGGTAAGAAAACTTAGTTCCAAACCCTAAAATTTTGGTTCATACTCACAAAGTTGAACACAAACTCTACAAATTTAGGCCCAAAGTTGTAATTGTTAGACACGAAAGTCATAAATGTTATATGCAAAGTCCAAAAGTTTGTCAAAAAGACAACCTAAACTCAAAATAGTTAGACACAAAGCCCAACAATTTATAGGCAAAGTCCAAAAAGTTACTCCAAAAGACAACTAATATAACACTTAATCCCAAAATTGCGTCTCATAACCAAAAAGTTGAACTCAAAACCCTAAAAACTTAGTCCCAAAGTGGTGCTAGTTCACCACAAAAGGCGTAAATGTTATATTCAAATCCAAAAGTTTGTCAAAAAGACAACCCAAACTCAAAATAGTTAGACACAAAGCCCAACAATTTATATGCAAAGGCCAAAAAGTTACTTCAAAATACAACTAATGTAACACTTAACCCCAAAATTTCGTCGCATAACCAAACAGTTGAACTCGAAAGCCTAAAAATTTAGTCCCAAAGTCGTAATTGTTCGACACGAAAGTCGTAAATGTTATATGCAAAGTCCAAAAGTTTGTCAAAAAGACAACCTAAACTCAAAATAGTTAGACACGAAAGGTCAAAAAAGTATATGCAAAGTCCAAAAGGTTACTCCAAAAGACAACTAATGTAACACCATTGCACAAAAATGTCGTTGCGTAACCAAAAAGTTGAACTCAAAACCCTACAAAATTTAAACCCAAAATCAAAATAGTTAGACACGAAAGACCAAATAGTTATATTCAAAGTCCAAAAGTTTGTCAAAAAGACAACCTTAACTCAAAAATAGTTAGACACAAAGCCCAACAATTTATATGCAAAGTCCAAAAAGGTACTCCAAAAGACAACTAATGTAGCACTTAACCCCAAAATTTCGTCTCATAACCAAAAAGTTGAACTCAAAACCCTAAAAAGTGTCCACTTATCAACCAAAGTCTTTAATACAGCTGAGAAAACCCTAATAAATAATTACAATTTACTAAAAATGTTGCACTTGATGATAGCTGCGACTGTGTCTAAATCATTATTGAAAATATTCATAGAACTCTAGTAAAAACCAAACACACTAAAACACCACATTGAAAGAATGAACTTAAAGTTCACGCCCCTGTCACAACTCTGCTAAGAAAAGTACTGCAAAGCATGAAAGTTATGGCCCCTGCTATAACTCTACTAAACGAAAGTATTACCAAACACGTAGGTTACACTCCTACCATAACCCACTAAGAAAAACAAGATTTTGCTTAAAATACCACATTTATGATTGTTACGCCCCTTGTCCCTTTATGAGGGGTACGCCCATGAAACTGTTAGAAATAGTAAATTTACACTCTAGGGCTACTCCAAACTTTACATTAAGCATCCCCGTATCAAGAATTTACTTAAAAGTCACTTTTATGGTTGTTACGCCCCTTGACCCTTTATGAGGGGACGCCCATGAAACTGTTACAAATAGTAAATTTACACTCTAAACTTACCCCGAATGTTATTTTAGACATCCCCATAGCAAAAATTTGCTTAAAAGTCACTTTTATGATTGTTACCCCCTTGACTCTTTTTTAGGGCTACGCCCATGAAACTGTTAAAAATTAGTAAATTTACACTCTAAACTTACCCCGAATGTTATTTTAGACATCCCCATAGCAAAAATTTGCTTAAAAGTCACTTTTATGATTGTTACCCCCTTGACTCTTTTTAGGGCTACGCCCATGAAACTGTTAAAAATAGTCAATTTAACACCTAGACATACCACAAACTTTACATTAGACATCCCCATAGCAAAAATTTACTTAAAAGTCACTTTTATGGTTGTTACGCCCCTTGACCCTTTATGAGGGGACGCCCATGAAACTGTTAAAAATAGTCAATTTAACACCTAGACATACCACAAACTTTATTTTAGTCATCCCCATAGCAAAAATTTGCTTAAAAGTCACTTTTATGATTGTTACCCCCTTGACTCTTTTTTAGGGCTACGCCCATGAAACTGTTACAAATAGTAAATTTACACTCTAAACATACCCCAAACTTTATATTAAGCATCCCCGTATCAAGAAGTTACATAAAAACAACTTTTGAAATTACTACCCCTGTACCCATTTTTGGCGGTTACGCCCACGAAACTGTTAAAAAATAGTCAATTTAACATCTAGACATACCCCAAACTTTATATTAAGCATCCCCGTATCAAGAATTTACATAAAAACACCTTTTGAAATTACTACCCCTGTACCCATTTTTGGCGGTTACGCCCATGAAACTGTTAAAAATAGTCAATTTAACATCTAGACATACCCCAAACTTTATATTAAGCATCCCCATATCAAGAATTTACATAAAAATCACTTTTGAAATTACTACCCCTGTACCCATTTTTGGCGGTTACGCCCACGAAACTGTTAAAAAATAGTCAATTTAACATCTAGACATACCCCAAACTTTATATTAAGCATCCCCGTATCAAGAATTTACATAAAAACACCTTTTGAAATTACTACCCCTGTACCCATTTTTGGCGGTTACGCCCATGAAACTGTTAAAAATAGTCAATTTAACATCTAGACATACCCCAAACTTTATATTAAGCATCCCCATATCAAGAATTTACATAAAAATCACTTTTGAAATTACTACCCCTGTACCCATTTTTGGCGGTTACGCCCATGAAATCGATAAAAAATTGAAATTTAACCTATTGGTATACCTCAAACATAATATTTGACACGCCCATGTATCAAATTTACCTGAAAAATCAATCAAAAATTAGTAGTATAGTATGTCATTTAGGACGGTTAAATGTGTCTTTGAAGGCACCTGAATCCTTATATAAATAGTCTACCCGTACATCAAGGCACATTTTTTGGTGCGGTTTTTCCTTATATGAGAGTCTACATTTTTTTCCTTATAGTCTATCCATCCTAAGTGCCAATCTATACTACTAACAAGTCAGTTCTAGTTCTCTATCTAACGCCAGCAGTCAGCTCTAGTTCTCTGCTTGACGCCAGCAGTCAACTCTAGTTCTCTACCTGACGCTAGCAGTCAGCTCTAGTTCTCTGCCTGACGCCAGCAGTCAGCTCTAGTACTCTACCTGACACCAGCAGTCAGCTCTAGTTCTCTACCTAACACTATCGGTCAGTTCTAGTTCTCTATATGACGCCAGCAGTCAGCTCTAGTTCTCTATCTGACGCCAGCAGTCTTCTCTAGTTCTCTGCCTGACGCCAGCAGTCAGCTCTAGTTCTCTACCTAACACTATCGGTCAGTTCTAGTTCTCTGCCTGACGCCAGCTGTCAGCTCTAGTTCTCTATATGACGCCAGCAGTCATCTCTAGTTCTCTGCCTGACGCCAGCAGTCAGCTCTAGTTCTCTACCTGACACCAGCAGTCAGCTCTACTTCTCTACCTAACACTATCGGTCAGTTCTAGTTCTCTACCTAACACTATCGGTCAGTTCCAGTTCTCTATCTAACGCCAGCAGTCAGCTCTAGTTCTCTGCTTGACGCCAGCAGTCAACTCTAGTTCTCTACCTGACGCTAGCAGTCAGCTCTAGTTCTCTGCCTGACGCCAGCAGTCAGCTCTAGTACTCTACCTGACACCAGCAGTCAGCTCTAGATCTCTACCTAACACTATCGGTCAGTTCTAGTTCTCTATATGACGCCAGCAGTCAGCTCTAGTTCTCTATCTGACGCCAGCAGTCTTCTCTAGTTCTCTGCCTGACGCCAGCAGTCAGCTCTAGTTCTCTACCTAAAACTATCGGTCAGTTCTAGTTCTCTGCCTGACGCCAGCTGTCAGCTCTAGTTCTCTATATGACGCCAGCAGTCATCTCTAGTTCTCTGCCTGACGCCAGCAGTCAGCTCTAGTTCTCTACCTGACACCAGCAGTCAGCTCTAGTTCTCTACCTAACACTATCGGTCAGTTCTAGTTCTCTACCTAACACTATCAGTCAGTTCTAGTTTCCTGCCTGATCTATCGGTCAGCTCTAGTTCTCTACCTGACACTATCGGTCAGTTCTAGTTCTCTACCTAACACTATCAGTCAGCTATAGTTCTCTACCTGACACTATCGGCCAGTTCTAGTTCTATACCTAACACTATCAGTCAGCTATAGTTCTCTGCCTGACACTATCAGTCAGTTCTAATTCTCTGCCTGACACTATCGGTCAGTTCTAGTTCTCTACCTGACACTATCGGTCAGTTCTAGTTCTCTACCTGACGCCAGCAGTCAACTCTAGTTCTCTACCTGACGCCAGAAGTCAGCTATAGTTCTCTACCTAACATTATCGGTCAGTTCTAGTTCTCTACCTGACACTATCAGTCAGTTCTAGTTCTCTACCTAACACTATCAGTTAGCTCTAGTTCTCTACCTAACACTATCAGTCAGCTCTAGTTCTCTACCTAACACTATCAGTCAGCTCTAGTTCTCTACCTAACACTATCAGTCAGCTCTAGTTCTCTACCTAACACTATCAGCCATCTCTAGTTCTCTACCTAACACTATCAGTCAGCTCTAGTTCTCTACCTAACACTATCAGTCAGCTCTAGTTCTCTACCTAACACTGTCAGTCAACTCTAGTTCTCTACCTGATGCCAGCAGTCAGCTCTAGTTCTCTACCTAACACTATCGGTCAGTTCTAGTTCTCGACCTGACACTATGGGTCATCTCTAGTTCTCTACCTAACACTATCAGTCAGTTCTAGTTCTCTACCTAACACTATCAGTCAGTTCTAGTTCTCTACCTAACACTATCAGTCAGCTCTAGTTCTCTACCTGACACTATCGGTCAGCTCTAGTTCTCTACCTGACACTATCGGTCAGTTCTAGTTCTCTACCTGGCGCCAGCAGTCAACTCTTTTTCTCTATCTGACGTCAGCAGTCAGCTCTAGTTCTATACCAGACGTCTGTAGCCATCTGATCAAAATGATTTTAAAACAAAATTACTAATGATCAAAATTATTTTAAAACAAAGTTACTAATGATCAAAATGATTTTAAAACAAAATTACTAATGATCAAAATTATTTTAAAACAAAGTTACTAATGATCAAAATGATTTTAAAACAAAATTACTAATGATCAAAATTATTTTAAAACAAAATTACTAATGATCAAATGATTTTAAAACAAAATTACTAATGATCAAAATGATTTTAAAACAAAATTACTAATGATCAAAATGATTTTAAAACAAAATGACTAATGAGCAAAATGATTTTAAAACAAAATTACTAATGATCAAAATGATTTTAAAACAAAATGACTAATGATCAAAATGATTTTAAAACAAAATTACTAATGATCAAAATGATTTTAAAACAAAATGACTAAATACCACACAAATACTGTTACATTGTGAACAGTGCGCATGTAACCAACATAGAAAAAAAAAGGCTTGCCCGTGATCGAATTAATTTTTATTGCGAAGGAAATTGGAACTTTCAAGTTGTTGACACTTGTGGTGGTTAAGTATTGAAAGGATTAAATAAGCTCTAAATACAGCAGTCATGTGAAAGATTGAAGTTAATCTTGAACCCTGCTGTTCTCACTTTTATTATCTGTTTATATATATGTCCACTTAGAAGAATCGGTATCTGTTTACTTTGATCAAAAGCCAACTATAGACGTTCATGCTGTGCGTAGATCTAGTCAGGTAATCTGTGTTACCGTTAGAAAGTGCTTGAGATTGGCAATAACGATACTGGACTAGCGCGCCAACTTGTGCTTTTATTATATCTGGTGACTGAGCGTGGGTATTTGTGTAGAAGTGAATAGAGCAGGGCTGTATTGATCGTTATCAATTCTCGATTACATATTGAGGTTTAAAGAATGTCGCGGTTGAATTGAGGAATTGGATTCTTTGTGTATGGGTTCTTTAGTGAAAGGTAGCAGGTGTGTCAGGATTTGCGTCATAAAATTGATCTAAGTAACAACTAAAGGTATTTGTGTTGATATGATTATATTATTTGAGTTGATAGCATTATATAGATAGAGAGGCAAATAGATAAACATATTTTTAAAATGACAAAGTTACTGCTCAGCTAAATACGCAGAAATCGTATTAAAATGCTCTGTCTTAAATTCAGACTGAAATTAAGCGAGAAAACATTATCAAAAGTATTTTTTTTAATAGCATAAAGTCTATTGATGATAGAGCAGACGACAATTTGCTTGTGGCAGAAAATGGATAGAAAGTCAAAGCGTATTTTACTGTCACAGCTTTGGAATAGAAAAAATAAATCAAGTACATTTTAACATTTTCAAAATCTGGAACAATCATGAGCGGACTGGAAAGAGTTGTGAGTAAATTGAAAACTGGTAATGGAATCAGGCTAAAAGAAGGTATAGGGAGACCAAGACTTTAACAGGCTCTATGAACCATCGGCGTCTCGCCTAAATCGTTCCGGCTGGGAAATTTAGGTATGTTGAAAACAAACGCCAGCGAATGATCAAATGGGGAAGTCCAGAAATATATAATGCTATTGTCGACCAATGAATTAAATTTAAAAAAGGGTAATTTCGTTTCCAATGAATCACAAAGACTCACAGACACCAGCGCCAGAATTGGTGCCACGATAGTAAATATTTGTCATGGGATGTGTGAATTTTTTTTTTGCAGTTAACATTTTGGTTTGATCCTGCTCAAATAAATATTTCGACGGAAGACTCTAAAACGCCTGTGTACTATCGACATAAACATATATCCAGACACTCCATCTTATCTGTTGATCTGTCGAAAAAAGCTAGGAATAGCCCCTATGGCAGGGGCTATTCCTAGCTTTTTTTCTCAGTTCTTCATTTCTGATCTTATCTCTCAGAAATGAAGAACTGAGAAAAAAGCTAGAAATAGCCCCTGCCATAGAATATATAAGGAAACAACAGATAAAATGGTTTGGCCACGTGATAAGGCAGAAAGAACAAAACACAACACAACGAGCTTTCAACAAACGTTGTGAGAACACCAGACCCAAGGGTCGACCACGAAAAAGATGACTCGATGGAATATTAGAACCACTAGGAAACATAACAGCAGCAGAGGCGAACAGAAGAGCAAAAGACCGCAAATTATATCTCCCCTCGACGCTGAAAGGCAGATGAGGAAGGAAAGAAGAAGAAGAAGAAGAAGAAGAAGAAGAAGAAGACACTCCATCATTAGGGAGAGGTGTCAGCAAGAGGTGCCACCACCCACTGCGTGTTTCAACAGGAATTCTCACTAAAGAAAGATACATCGACATACTAATTGGACATCGACTATCGTTTATGTAGGTCATGTACCCCGATGCATACATATGTTAACATGACCCACAGCATACAGCTCATACCACCAACGGATGGCTGCAAGAAAAAAAAAGGTGACGGAACTGACGTGCTCCAAAAACGAGCTGCTCGGATATTCCCCTCGAGAAAATCCGATTGCTTTGTTGGCCGTGTGCTCTAGCGCAGGTTTCTAGTGGCAAGGTGCTGTGTCGAGGATGTACGAATTTGATCCTGCTTCGGGCTGTCTATTGCTCTTTGTTTTTTTCTTTCTGTTGATTATTTATGACTTTTTTTTACAAGTGTTGTAAACATAACTCTTCCCCTAACATGATTCCTCGACATTAAACCAATTGAAATCGTTTGAGTGATAACAAGAATAGTTGGTGCAGAGACGGTGATGAACTGAATAAATAAGGTGTGAAACACTGCGACAGTCTGGTTCACAATAAACACTTGTGGGAAAGATGTCTCGCCGTATCCAGGCTTGTCTTGCTCAAGAAGGCAGCATTATACTGCACTGAAACCACTGTTTAGTAGAGAGGGGAGATACCAGTCCTCTGAAATCCCATCATCATCATTAAGTGTCGTCTCAGCAGCGAAAGTTGGCTACCATGAAGCGCCATTCACTTCTGTCTCATGCTTTGATGGCGCAGGTTGTCATAGGCTGACTTGTCCATCTTTTGATGTTACTCGTCCATGTTAGTCTTGGTCTGCCTCTTTTACCTTGTATTATTTTCCCTCCCTAGGTTACTTTTAGTAGGCCGCTGTGTCTTTTAACATGGCACAAAAAGCACATTTCTATTTTTTAAAATTGTGTTCAGTAGTTCTCTTTTCATTTTTAGTTGTTTTAAGATTTCATCGTTTGTTTTCTTTTCTTTCCATCCAATTCTTCATATTCTTCTATAAATCCACATTTCAAAGGCTTCAATTTTCTGTTCTGCTTTCTTGTCTAATGTCACTGTTTCTGCTCCATACATTAATGTTGTGAAGATATAACAATTTTGCTGTTCTCAGCTTTAGCCCTGATGTTATTTGTTTTGATGTTAGTATATTTTTCATGGCAATAAAATTACTTTTGCCATTCTTATTCTTTTGTTTATTTCAGTTGTACATTTTCCATCACTGGTTATAGTATGTCCAAGGTAGTTGTAGCTCTGAACTGTCTCCAGGTCTATTCCTTCAACTTTGATATCCACTTCTGCGTTCTGAGGATTATCTTTGTTTATGATCATAGTTTTAGTTTAGTATCTAATCCACATTTTTTGCTTGTAAATTCTGAAAAATACTTTATAACAATTTTGAGAGTGCTGTATTGCGAAAATATGACTATCATTTATTTTTCTAACAAATGTATAAGCATATTACACACACACGCACGCACGCACACACACACACATGTATATAAATATATAAAGATTTATTTGAAGAAAATAGATACCAAAATAAACAAAAGAGATGAAAGAGAGTTAGTATGATAGACAGATATACTAGACAGAAATGTAGACAGACAGACGGACGGATGGATTGATAGATAGATGGGTGGATGGATGGATGGATGGATGGATGGATGGGATGGATGGATGGATGGATGGATGGATAGAGAGTCTTATAGATAGATGTTTGGTTGGTATGTAGATTGGTAGGTAGGTCGATTGGTAGATAGGAAGGTGAGTAAGTAGATAGGTAGGTAGGTAGGTAGGTAGATGGATAAGCAGAAAGGTAGGTAGATAGACAGGTGGTTAGTTGGTTTGCTGGTTTTATGAATGATCTGTGATCGGGAATGATGCAACATAAACATATAGTGTGACATAAACATATAGTGTGACATAAACGTATAATGTGAGATAAACGTATAGTGTGACATAAACGTATAATGTGACTTAAACATATAGTGTGACATAAACGTATAATGTGAGATAAACATATAGTGTGACATAAACGTATAATGTGACATAAACATATAGTGTGACATAAACATACAGTGTATGACATAAAGACATTGGCATGAGGTTAGAAATAAAATCTTACAGATGCTATAATATACACAGACACATGTTAGACCGGCAATAGTTGCTGGTATTTAATCTGATTTATAATCTCCAATCAATTAACACACTGTATGTGTAATCTACAGAGTTCGCAAGCAGTCGGTATATCCCTCATGCTCCCATGTCTCTAAAGGTAAAGTGCGAGACTTGAATAGGCGTCTTAGCACGCGAGCTTTCACCCATATGTGCTCGGCCGCCTATCCAGAAGTGTTCGGAGACTTATGGATAGAGTCGCTTCAAGCATCGAAACTTACGATGAGAGACGGCATTCCTCACCTTCTCAGAGTACTGTCCTGGTACCCATTTCTGTCAGCGACTGGGTCGACCACGGGGGTATTATTTTTCCAACTACGAGGTAAACTTCACACTACTTACAGGAAGAATCGAACCCCACGGCAAGACATCTTTCCCACAAGTGTTTATGGGTTATTGTGAACCAGACTGTCCCAGTGTTTCTCATATTCCTTTTCAATTATTCACCGCCTCTGCATCAACTATTTGTTTATCATTCAAACACAGGTTGTCCGAACGTTGGTAGCCCAGTCGGGTGATTTTCCCAACTAGGTTACCGATCCCGTGTATGTACAACACGGTAACACGATAATCTTTCTGCGCTCCAAGCTACTAAGTTACTGGAATCTACCAAGCAGAAACACACGATATTAATTACAAACGTAATGCGAGCTCTATACATTGCACACAACAAAAACGCATGCAATAACGTAACAAGTTTATTATTAAAACAATATGTTAAAATTCAATCTTTGGGTACACCTAGTTACAAGACGTCATCTTCTGCACTTCTTTGAATTCTTTCTAATGTATTCAAGATGAAACTAAGGCAAGCTTCGAATATTTTCCTACGTCATTCACTACATTGTTTACAGTCATAGACAGCGCGTACGCTTCCAAGTGATATTTGTTTAAGGTGTGTTTCTGCTACAAATCGCCGTAAGGTTAAATGCCAAAAATAAAGAAATAAATAAAAATCGATGCACTAATAGTTGGCATTTATGAGCGTCTCTGGTAACTAATTAGGTCAGCCTGCGCTGTAAACCTTAAATCATTTAAGCATCATTTAATATTTAAAAACCAGATCTATTTAAATATAATCGCAAATTAAATAAAATGAATATTATTTTCAGAATACTTTCAATCTGTCAAATCGAAAACCCCTTCATACGTCTTTTGTGGACATAGACCACGGACTAGGCCTCTGGTGTCATCAATATTCCTGGATGCATTCTCTATGCCTTTCAGCAAGACGTATATACTTCAGCCCCCGTGTCGCTACCGGGGTCCCATACTGTGGGAGGGCGGGGGTAGAGCAGTTTAGAGCCAGTGTTATTTGCCACGCATGTCGTAAATGGCGACTAAAAAGGTTTGTAATCCTCGCCTTTGCAGTTAAGTAGGACGCGCACGGAGCAAACTTGTCAATAAAATTTGCTGTTGCATTTTGGGAAAAGCCTGGACAAATAGTGAAGCGGATATGGGAAATACCTGACGGCAACGAAACCGGTTCTATGGATGGAATAGAATAGATACTTCATGGTTTTAAAGAGTTCTCTTCTCCATATATTTTGTGCTCTCTCAGGAAATTCTCAGCATAATGTACGAACTCCGTAATAACCACTATGCCGTGTTACTATCAAAATGTATCTTTCTTTCTTTTGTTTGTTTGTTTCATTCTTTCTTTCTTTCTTTTGTTTGTTTGTTTCTTTCTTTAGTTTGTTTGTTTGTTTCTTATTCCCAAGCATTGAGCCCACCCAATATTGTTTCAATTATCAAGGTTCAAGGATCTCTTAAAGTGCTTATTGTAAGGAGAATACTATGGCAAAATAAACTAGACAGTTCTGGGCAACGAATCTGGTGCTGAGCTGACCAGTGCTCATCCTCGCTGAAATTATATTTCCAAATACAGCGACCTTAACACCAAAAAGGAACAAATAAATATTATAGAAAGCTCATACAACCATGCATTACTTGCTTGCCAAAATTAGAACTGACAAGTAGGCAATAAAGGATCCAAATATATGAGCCTGCAGTGAACCTTATCAAATGTCAAACAGCTGCCTGCCAACACTGGATTCATGTCTTGTTTGTTGTTCCGGTTACTATGGTTGTGTTCTATGGTTGACTCGATCGAACTGGCATCATTCGAGCCACGACGTTGAAGCGTTACATAATAAGGTCCAGCATTTCATTCAGTGCTCGATTGATTTTTGAATGTTTCCTTTTACCAGGGGACCCTTTTTCAAATAAATATCTGCCATTTTAATAATTCTCAATTCTGGATTCTTTATTGAAAAGTTGTTTCCTACTGAGATTGTTATGTTCAAATTGGATACTTAAATTGTGTAGTTTAGAATAGATAGCGTTCGTTCCATAGATAGGTCATTTAATGAGCCTTTAACGTAAGCACCGACAAATCACGTGTGAAACAGGCGAACCAGTTGAATTATTCCACTGTGCAGTGTTGGATTATAGTAAACATTTTAATCCGTGTTAGTTACATTTAGAAGCCACATTAAAGTCCACGACTGTGCCTGGGTGGCACCAAGGCCATGTGGTTATGTTTGTAATAACGTATTCAAGAATTCTCATTTTCCTGCCACATTTAAGCGGATGCGTCCAGAAGACATTTAAACGGAGTTATTTATTTATTTGTGGTTTAAAATGCTGGGCATGGATCTAAAATGTGTTGCTGTCCTTCTTGTCCTGACGGCCTGTGTGAATGTAGGTAAGTGACATCGATTAGCGACACAGCCATTCATATATTTTTATCTAAAATAGTATAGATGACATAAGCCAAGAACATTTATGTTTGATGGACTCGTCTATTTCGCAAGGTCATTCAATCCGCAATTATTTTATTCTCTTCTTGGATGTTAGCTCAAGAGTTACTCCCCTTCATTGTCCACCTTTAAAAGGACGTTAAATTTACACTGTTACGATAATTAGTAGGGAAAATAATAGTGATGTCACGTGCAAGATGTTAATAGAAAATAGAAAAGTAAACAAACTAATTTGTGCTTGCTTCTTTGATTACGCCAACATGTTTGACATGATACAATAGAAGCAACAACTGAAGGAATGTCTAAAAGATATGGTTGGTTGGTTGCGTTCGCCCGATGACTAAAGTATTCTAGAGTATCGTGGTAGACTAGAATATTCCTCTTCATCATCCGCCCTTACAAGGACGTAGTGAACGTGTCTGCGTTGTGTTGTGGTTTGCAGTATAACTGCTATATTTGCGCCTTTCGGCCCAACACATCCGACTTCAGCACGACATTTTTTAGTACGGGGTTGTCTTCCCTCTTCGATCCCTGCACGCTTTGCCAGACTAGACAGGTTAGTCTGTTACTGGATGCACCACGGAGAGGTGGATCAGGGTCTGGATGGTTCTGGTTCACCGATCCTGGCGCAAAACCATCAGCTTTGGGTCGCGGACAACTTCCAGCTCTGGTGCTGGGAGGCGCACCTTCGCCTCCTAAAAGATACACATCTTTGCATAGCCTTCTATATATTTAGAAATGCCCACGAACAGAAAATAAAACTGGAAAACCCTCCAACCAGCTTGACGTCATCAGCTATATAATTTATAGCCGAATCACTTTACCTACGACCGCCCCTGCTCGCAAAACTGAAAAAGTCACGCTACTTGGAGGACATCCGGGAGTTTCCCGGCACCCAATAGACCTAAGTAAATATATAGATAGCTATGATCTTGGTAATACAATATAAGATTGATATGTAACTTATGTTGGAAACAGACAGCTGTGATAAGGTAACCAGATAATTATGTATCTTTTGATATAAAGTGAGCAGTTCAGCATGGTTGCGTTCTATCTCCGTGCTTGCTCAATCTCTACACTGAGCAGATCTATAAAGGCATAATGGAAACGTTATGTTTAAATATCAATGGATATTTGTAACATAACATATGCTGATGACACTATATGATTGCCAGACAATTTTCATTACAATTTGTAATGGTAGAATAGGTCTAATATAACCTAGAAAATACATTCAGAGGTTGAACGGTCGTGCCTCATCAAGAAAGCAGATGCCCCAACGTCAATAGATGTTTTTGTGTTGTAGGTTTAGGCAAGTTGCGATACCTGAGTCTTTCACAACTGTTTATTTTTGGTATTTTAGTTGCACTGCTTATTTGACTATTTCGTGTGTGTGTGTGTATATATATATATATATATACGCACACACAATTCTGTATAAAACGTTCAGGCTGATCAGAGGCTACATATTACAATAGTATTACCATTTGTGGCTACAGTTGAACACAATATATTTAATGAAATATTAGTCAATATCCACATCAAACAAATAATAATGGAAATGACAGAATTGTGTTTGGAAAATTGTTTGGATCACACGATGAAATAGACCTTTGTGGTGACGGAAAAAAAAACCGTTTGTGACAAAAAAGATGGATAAATGAAATATACAAATCAGTACATTTATTGAGGCATGGGCAGATAACATTAAGGACAGAAGATGTTAACAACAAAAGCTTACATTTGTTTATTAATGTTTTCATACGTTGCGGCACAGGCGTAATACCGACCACATTACCCCAAAAATCATGCGCTGAAGGTCTGTAAAATGTATGGTCACTAACACCATATTCCCTATACGCCACTTGGCGTGACGTGGGTAATTTACTTTTTTTTTCATACGTTATTTGTGTGGGAATGAATTCTTTGCTAGCAGATCTAGGCGTGATTTCTGCTTTAAGTTGCAATACAATGTCACTTATTTTTTTACAAGTAAAGGGCGAATTATTGTACCAATAGTTTATCGAAGAAAGACTTAGAACTTCTTTATTCTTATTTGTTTAGTATCGGATTGTCCAACTTTGTTATTTCTTGTGTTGGTTTTAGAGTTTCCAACTTTTCTTTTCTCGCATGTTGGTTTAAGAGTTTCTAAATTTAATCTTTTCGTTAGTTGGTCTTAGAGTTTTCAATTGTCTTCTCGTTTGCTAATCTGAGAGTTTCAAAAATAAGTGATAAAATACCAGGAATTTTTGGAGAGTCATAATCAGATAAGCCAGTAGACATGGTACTGGACAATGATAATCATCACCAAGTACCGTGCCTGCTGGAGTAGATGATCATTTCTCTCCACAACTTTCGATCTCGACAGTTATTTATCATTTCTGTTGTTGACCTTCTGCCAAGCGATTCTCTTGAGCTGTCTGGTATCTTTTCTCTTGGCTTCCCTTTATCTCTTCGTCCTCAATTTCCAGTTGTCACAATATATTCTAGCTTTTCCCTTCTCATTACATGGCCAAAAAGTATGCTTGTTTCCTCCTAATATTTGGTATTAGCTCTCTTTTTGCATTCAGAACGTTTTTGTTAATCATCTATTGAGAGAGAAAAGAACAAACAAGTCGTCTCGCAACGACTAAGGGGTTTAAGTAGTCCAGAGAACTGGTTGCTAAAGAACATTAAAACAAAGAACATAACATACTTTGGACGACACAACACCCAAAAAAACTGAGGGAAGATCATAGTGGTGGGAATAATACTAAGTAGACAGGAAGAGAAGACGAAGAAGGTGGTTGCAAGATACAATAACAAGCTGGGCATGGATACTGCAAACGATGAACAACAAAACGGCTGTTATGGGAGCCAAGGTCTAATTACAACACTCTAGATAATGATAGAAATGGCAACGACGATGATTAACTACGCTAATATAACCTATATTACAAATATCAACGGTAAGTGCCAACACAAGAAACGGGAAAAGCCTAAGTCAACAGCTAATCGCATTGTGAAAGTTATTTAAAATGTACCATATAATATGCGTGGAGCTACATTAAGAAGGCCCTGGAATAATATCGATCACTGGTTCAAAATGGATGAGGAAAGACTTCCCCATCAGGAATTCATATGGAAATCATCTAGTTAAAGAAAACAAGGAAGACCCAAAAAAGTACTGCGCAAAATAATTGCTAGGAAAGGCTCCACCATGGGAATAAGAAACAACCAAGACCTACAAGAACTAGCAGTAAATCATCAATCGTGAAGAACTATGGCTTTCACCATGACCCGTCTTCGGACCGAGGCAAAAATGAATAGATTTTCTGCGTCCCTTAATTCACATTCAACATTTGGTGGCGACACAATAATAACTGATTCCCCCTTTCCGCCATTTTTCCCCTTTGTGTATTAATTTTTGAGTTTGTTCCAGTGTACTCATTGTCCAGTCTTTAAGTAGATCATTCACTTCTGTAGTTTACACTAGCGACATTGCGTGCTGGAGTGCTTTATCGGTTGAATTGATGATGGTGACCTCTGGGCACGGTGCAGCAAAGCTGCCATTTGCGGAAGAAACTTCTTACAGAAACACGCTCTCCTGTCGACCTCAAATGTCGATGCCTTGTCCATCGGGAAAGTCTTCTAGAGAAGAGCACTGGACTCGGTTTCCATCACATATGTGCCCATAAGAAGTACACTTCAGTCTCGAAAGACACCAGACGTATGGTATAACTTGATCTTTCTTCAAACCACGATCGCAGATATATGGTTTTGTTTCTTATGATTGAAAGCAGAATTAACTTTTGAGTTTGTAAATGTTAGTATCTTTCCATAAGGTCACTGGCAAGTTACGGGACGAATGTATAGACTTTTGCGGAAAGAGGGCTGGGGTCAGTTTTTAGTCGGCAAATAACTTTGACTGCTTTGTTACAATGCGTTGCAAACGATTTATTTATGTACATGCTTAATCCAAGTTTGTTCATTACTTCTGTTAGATTTTCCTGGAACTGTCAATATTCTTCAATATATTCAACATATCTGTTGCCACTAGTGATCTTCTTGTTTATTCAGAAGCCACTTAGTTATCCTTGATTCGTTTAAATGACGGGACATAGAAGACATAACATTGAAGAACTTTTTCTTACATCTGTGACTCGGTAAGGAGAATACTTTTTTTTCTTTCCCAAATGCTAGCTTCATGAAATTACCGAATGTATATTTATTTTTAACGTAGCAGCAGTGTGACACATATAGAAATGGTAAATCAATGTAAAATTAATCAAACGAGACATGCTTCAAATCTACTTTTTCTTGACCGCAGAAAGGATAATAGCAAAGCTTCTCCATTTTTACATGGTTCGTGATCATTCTTTGGGAGCCGAGGTTGCACAGTGGTTAGTCAACTGGACTACAAAGGAAAATAGTCGGGTTCAAACATGATCAACGGCTTCCAGAGTGCCCAAAGAGTGTATGGCCTTTATGGCTAATCTCCGTTTCCAATACTCTACCGAGTTGCCCTTGGTCTGACTTTTTCGCTCAAAACATACAGCAAATAAAGACAGTGTATACTAATAGATAATAAATAAAAGCATAATAGTATCATCAAGTACCAATCCTGCTAGCGTAGGTGATCATGTCTCTCCACAACTTTTGATTTCGACAGTTATTTATCCTTTCTTTTGTTGACCTTCTCTCAAGAAATTCTCTTAAGCTGTATGACATTTTTTCTCTTTGCTTTCCTCTATCTCTTCGTTTCTCAATTTTTCCAGTTGTTACAATATATTCCAACTGTTCTCTTCTCATTACATGGCTAAAAAAATTATGATTGCTTCTTCCTAATATTGGAAATCAGCCCTCTTTTTGCTTTGGCCTCTACGATTTCATTACTCTTCTTAGCTGCCCATGGTATTCGCAACATTCTTCTGTAAAATCACATTTCTACAGTCTCCAGTGATTTTCTTGTCTGTTGTCCTATTGTCTATGATTCGCATCCATATGTTAAGACTGGCTCTATATAACATTTAAGAACTCTTATTCTTGTTTCCATTTTAAAAAATGGATTGCGCAGTAATTTCCTAATTTTTTTGGAAAAAATGCTTTTGCCTGAGTTATTATGCATCTCACCTTTGTTGTACATCTACCATCTGAGGTTACTATTGTTCCCAGATATTTAATTTCATTTACCTGTTCTAATATTGTTCCTCTTGTCTTATTGTGCATTGCGGTGAAGTCTTTTTCTTTGTTGTTACGATTACTTCTGTCTTTTTGCTATTAAGGCTGAGTCCTCCGTTTTTACTTTCCTTCACTATAATGTCTAACATTTATTGCAACTCATTTTCAATCTTAGCGATTAATACTGTATCATCAGCATAGTAAAAAAGTAATGTACCCCCGTCACGCCAAGTGGCGTATAGGGAATATGGTGTTAAAGACCATAAATTTTACAGACCTTCAGCGCGTGATTTTTGGGGTAATGTTTTCGGAATTACGCCCGTGTCGCTTCACTTTCCCAGAAAAAAATCCAGTACCCATTTAAGGCTGGGTGGACCCGGAAGCCGTTGGTTTGGATCGAACCCTACCCCTTGTCGTTTGTAGTCCAGTTCACTAACCACTGAGCTATCGCGGCTCCATTGTATCATCCGCATACCTTAGATTATTTATATTATGACCTCCGATTGTTATTCCAGGCACGCCCCTTATGAATCTTAAAATAATCTCATTATAAATATTAAACAAATCTGATGACAACACACAACCTTGCCTAACACTTTGTTTCATTAGTTTAAACATTGCCAAATGATTTCCAGTTCTTATGGCCGCTGTTTTTTGAAAGTACATGTTGTTTATTATTCTTAGATCTTTGCTGTCTACGTTCATGTCTTCTAAAATTGTGATTATTTCTTGGTGCTTTACTTTGTCAAATGCTTTGGCATAATCTATGAAACACATGTATAGATCTGTTTTCACCTCTATGGCTCTTTCTACTAAAGATCTTATGACGTATATGGCATTGCTTGTTCCTTTACCTTCAACAAAACCACACTGTTCACTAATTTCTGTACTGATTTTGTTTCGCACTGTTCGCATGATGATTCTTAGTAATATCTTAGTCATGTGACTCATAATGCGTATTGTGCAATGGTCGGTCATCGTATTCAATCGCACCAGATTTCTTTGGTAGGGCTATGATTATTGATTTTAGCAGGTCGTCTGGTATCATAATAGTATAGACGAGCTATACAATACTATATATCGAGCTTGGTCGATGTTTATGCTTCATGGCTAATATTAGTTTATTATTGATTCATTAGTCTCATGGCCTTTGCACAATTAGTTCTAATACAGCGGACTGTATTAATGGAAGTTTGGGGATTTTCTACCAGATATGGTATTTTTTTTTTCCTCACCACAGAGACAGCATTTGTAAAACGTTTAACTGGGGAAGATTGGTTAGAGACTATTCTTTGTTGTTACATGCTGCCATAGCAATGCTACATTGTCCGCTTCTTTAAGTTTATCATCACCAAGTATTTTTTAACGTTTCTTTTGAGCACAACTTGTATCGTCCGTTTCCTATAGGATTTTTAAATCTGACCAACCTTCATTTTAAGAGTCACTCAAATAATATTCGCTTTCTGTACAAGGATTCGAACTCGGAATCTCACGATAGTGAAACTAGCACTACCCGAACACCCCATGGCTGCACTTACCTCTTACACTCTTCAATATTAAGAATTGAATTTAGTTTAGTTTGGACGGATAATCTTCATTGCGCGTTGAACACGTCCATAAGTGCTGAGATCTCTCTCTCCCTCCCCCCAATGTTGACCTGATGCCCGTGCAACCTGAACATGGTTGTGGGTTCATGATCATTGACTGAATCATCAGCCCTTCCTCCCTCCCCCCAATGTTGACCTGATGCCCGTGCAACCTGAACATGGTTGTGGGTTCATGATCATTGACTGAATCATCAGCCCTTCCTCCCTCCCCCCAATGTTGACCTGATGCCCGTGCAACCTGAACATGGTTGTGGGTTCATGATCATTGACTGAATCATCAGCCCTTCCTCCCTCCCCCCAATGTTGACCTGATGCCCGTGCAACCTGAACATGGTTGTGGGTTCATGATCATTGACTGAATCATCAGCCCTTCCTCCCTCCCCCCAATGTTGACCTGATGCCCGTGCAACCTGAACATGGTTGTGGGTTCATGATCATTGACTGAATCATCAGCCCTTCCTCCCTCCCCCCCCCCAATGTTGACCTGATGCCCGTGCAACCTGAACATGGTTGTGGGTTCATGATCATTGACTGAATCATCAGCCCTTCCTCCCTCCCCCCAATGTGGACCTGATGCCCGTGCAACCTGAACAT
The DNA here is from genome assembly GCA_032433765.1 of Megaustenia siamemsis. Lineage (NCBI taxonomy): Eukaryota > Metazoa > Mollusca > Gastropoda > Stylommatophora > Ariophantidae > Megaustenia > Megaustenia siamemsis. The sequence continues at coordinate 17,330,662 of JAVIAB010000125.1, read as the reverse complement.
GGTTGTGGGTTCATGATCATTGACTGAATCATCAGCCCTTCCTCCCTCCCCCCAATGTTGACCTGATGCCCGTGCAACCTGAACATGGTTGTGGGTTCATGATCATTGACTGAATCATCAGCCCTTCCTCCCTCCCCCCAATGTTGACCTGATGCCCGTGCAACCTGAACATGGTTGTGGGTTCATGATCATTGACTGAATCATCAGCCCTTCCTCCCTCCCCCCAATGTTGAATTGATGCCCGTGCAACCTGAACATGGTTGTGGGTTCATGATCATTGACTGAATCATCAGCCCTTCCTCCCTCCCCCCAATGTTGACCTGATGCCCGTGCAACCTGAACATGGTTGTGGGTTCATGATCATTGACTGAATCATCAGCTCTTCCTCCCTCCCTTAGGGCATCAGAATGTCAACCCGGTCCATTGATCGTCCGCCATCCACGGCATCTGTTCCAGCCAGGCTGTCAGCTCGTTCGTTTCCTTTCATACCGGAACGCCCTGGAAAGAAAATGAAACACATCCCAAACATACCTGAGTTCGTTAGTGACTTCGACCACTGCATCGTTCCCAGCCTCTTTCAGTTTTCCTGAGCATACGGATCAAATAACCCAGAAAGCACACGAGTAAAAGATTTATTTCTGGCCAGGTCACGGCTTTCTTTACTGCCATGATCTCTGTGATCAAACTACTTGTAATCATTGCGAATACACCGCTTTTCACCTTTACTGTTCATCCTCTGACCTGGACAAAGAATGCCCACGAGGTTCAGAATTAAAGATAAGACTTAAAGTTATCATAATTATCATTTGCATTCATGAATTAATGTGCAGATGCAGACAACAATCAACCCACAATGACCAAGCCGACAAACGGAGAACAGAAACCTATACCCGAGGACACAGCCGTGGGAACCGTCATCTATCAATGCAACGCCACAGACAAAGATGACAAAAGCACAGCTAATGGCACACTCAGTTACAACTTTCAAAGTAAGTCGATTCTGGCATTTTCTCTTGCATTTTTTTTTAAAAAGCAACATTTCTGCAGCAAAGCAGTAAATGTTGATATATAAAATATATATTTAAAAAAAATAATTTGAGATTTTGTGCGTTTCTTGTAAATGTAAAAAGTAATTCGATATTTAAAAAAAAATATTAACTGCGTTATTATAATTACATTTATTTCAAGACATTTCTTTAAAAAATCAAACTAAATTGTGTAAAATTAGTGTTTTTATTTGCTCTTTGCGCTCACTCAATCTAAAAATAGAATGATCAACACTATTTTGTTCCATTTATGTGTGTACTATTAGCATACAAGGGAGCCGCGATAGCTCAGTGGTTAGTGAACTGGACTACAAAGGACAAGAGGTAGGGTTCGATATCAACCGACGGGTCCAGTTCACCCAGCCTTTAATGGGTACCGGATTTTTTTTCTGGGAAAGTAAAGTGGCACGGGCGTAATACCAACCACATTACATCAAAATTCATGTGCCGAAGGTCTGTAAAATGTATGGTCACTAACACCATATTCCCTATACGCCACTTGGCGTGACGGTGGTACTTTACTTACTACTATAAGCATGCGCTTTTACGTGAGTGATTATATTTGAACTGACAAGCATTGGCATGTGAAGCAGCCAGCAGTTAACACAAGTAACCATAGCGATTCTTCTCTTCATTATCTATCATCTTTGTCACTGAGAAAACAAAGTAGATTTCATGTTCTGTTATCTGTCTATAAATATTTATAATAAATTGAATTAAACATAAAATCAACTTGTATTTTTTCTTTCTTTAATTTTTGGTGCCAGAAAATAGGCCCAACAAAGCATCTGTTCAATGGATGGTGTTGTTTGAAGTGGTTTTTTGTTCCTTCGTATTCTAACTTAGAAACAATCATGAATTTGTTGTCATGTAATGAGAAAGGAGCTGCTAGAATATTGTGACAACTAAACAAATTGAGGGAGGAAGAGACAGAGAAAAACAGAGAGAAAAGATTCAAAACAGTTTAAGAGAAGTTTCTAGTAAGAAATCAACAACAGAATTGGTAAAAAAGCTATGCAGGCATGGATGATCCTTGATGATGATACAACCTTATCTTTTAGTATAGCCTTCATCACGTGTTCTGTCTGTTGACTCAAATTAATTCACTTGTTTAACTTTCACTTATTTCGGAACATCTTCTATATCGTTTACATCTAAACCTGTTTACTTCTATTCCGATCCACGAGAAGTGCTATCCTTGTCTGTAAATTCAGACTTCCAAGCCTTCACTTATTTCGGAACATCTTCTATATCGTTTTCCTCTAAACCTGTTTACTTCTATTCCCATCCACTATAAGTGCTATCCTTGTCTGTAAATTCAGACTTCCAAGCCTTCACTTATTTCGGAACATCTTCTATATTGTTTTCCTCTAAACCTGTTTACTTCTATTCCCATCCACGAGAAGTGCTATCCTTGTCTGTAAATTCAGACTTGCAAACCTTGACTTATTTCGGAACATCTTGTATATCGTTTACCTCTAAACCTGTTTACTTCTATTCCCATCCACGAGAAGTGATATCCTTGTCTGTAAATTCAGACTTCCAAGCCTTCACTTATTTCGGAACATCTTCTATATCGTTTTTCTCTAAACCTGTTTACTTCTATTCCCATCCACGAGAAGTCCTATCCTTGTCTGTAAATTCAGATTTTCGAGCCTTCGCTTATTTCCTCCACTGGCTTGTTCAGTCCACGCCTCAGCGGCACATAATAGTGTCGTGCAAATACATCAATTTCAATCATCAGAATTGTTTTAAATTTAAATTTCAAAGTAATCTTCACAAATCTGAATGCATTTCAATACTCGGAGTATATAATATATACACAATCATTTCAATACCATCAGAGATCTATCTGAAATGATTTACAAAACTATTGTTTGTTTTTACTTCTAAGTGGCTTTTTTGTGAGTTACAGTAATGTAGATTTATGGACGTTGATGCCATAAGGTAGATACCACCTGCTACACACTCTCCTTCCTATATATATATTTTATGGGCGTGGTTCTAATATGTAACACCTCACATACATGTACATGTTGGCGACGAATTTTATTTTGTTTCTGTTTTCTTTCTGTGTGTAATACCTTAGTAGATTAATGCTTCTTATATAATTTTTTGTGTTCTAAAGTTGACTAAAGTGACATTTTGTTGGATGAACTATTCATATTTAAACCACTAATCTCTCCAAAGTTTTGCTTTTTTTAGAAACAAAGTTATTGTACCACTAGAGCGGTTTTTTACGCTATCCAAAATCTTAAATTTACTAAAGAGTAGAACGTGGGTAAACTATTTCACCAAAAATTAAGTTTATTTCTCATTGGTCTCAGAAATAATGGGAAATCCGTGAAGTACATGGTACACATTTTCACATCTTTAATGGTTACATTTATTAAAATCCAGTCCTAGTAGGTGCTTAAGTCAAGGAAGAAAAATGCATCTAGATTCACGTGCTACTATATGCAGGAGTTGATGGTTGGGCGTTCATAAGGACCTCTATTATATATATATATATATATATATGGTAGTTATATTTTGTACCCCTAAGGAGCAACATTTCTACACATTCTATCATAATAGACGTCTAGTTATGGAAGCAATATACTCTCATAATTTATTGTCTCTATATCCAGGGCATCGGATATGATGATATGACTGATGAGTCAGGACATTTATAAAGACAGACACACACACACACACACACACACACACACACACAGACAGGCACAAGCATACACACACAAACACACACACACACACACACACACACAGGCACACTCCCATTAACAAAAATCATATAGAGGTTCTACTGAGATGAAATGTGGCAGACGAATGACAGAAAACGGTCTGAGAGATAAGATCAGAAATGAAGAACTGAGAAAAAAGCTAGGAATAGCACCCACCATAGAATATATAAAGAAACAACAGTTAAATGCTTTGGCCATGTCTTTTACCTTTTAGCTCCCGGTGGAGCATAGGTCTTCAACAAACACTTTCCAAGTCGTTCTGTTTTTTGACATTCTTTTAAGATCATTCCATGTCTTTCCCATCATCTTCATCTCTGCTTCTATCTGTCTTCTCCAAGAATTCCTTGGTCTTCCTCTTTGTCTTTTCCCCTGGGGATTCCAAAAAAGGGCCTGTTGTGTAATACTCTCAGTTGGCTTCCGTAGTGTGTGTCCTATCCATCGCCATCGTCTTCGCTGTATCTCTTTATCCACTGGTATTTGACCGGTACATTTCCATAATTCCACGTTTGTGACTTTATCCTGCCATTTCCATCCCTTTATTCTGCGCAAGCATCCATTAATGAAAGTCTGTACTTTCGTGATTGTCAATTTTGTCATTCTCCATGTTTCACAGCCATATAATAGGACCGACTTAACATTTGAGTTGAAAATTTTTATTTTTTTATTTAGCCTAATTTCTTTGGAGTTCCATATGCTTCCCAGTGCAATGAAAGCTCCTCTTGCTTTTGATATCCTTATTTTGGTATCATTTTCTGTTCCTCCCTCTTTATCTATATTACTGCCCAGATATATATAAGATTGTACGTCTAGTAGAGGTATTTCTCCTAGTTTTATTTGGTTATTGCCAACTGCATTAATTCTCATAATGTTGGTCTTATCTCTATTAATCTTTAGTCCTAGCTGTTGTGATCTCTCATCTAATATACTCATTTTATCCTGCATCTGTTGATGGCTGTGTGATAGGAGAGCTATGTCATCAGCAAAGTCTAAATCATCAAGTTGTTTGGTCAGTGACCACTGGATCCCATTTCTGTTGTTTTGAGTTATTTTCATAATCCAATCTATGGCCAGTAGAAAGAGAAATGGAGACAGGAGACATCCTTGCCTTACTCCTGTTCTTATTTCAAATGCTTCTGTAAGCTGTCCTTCATGCACCACACTACATTTTGTTCCTTCATACATTGTTTTTATCAGGTTAATAAACTTTATGGGGATTCCGTAATGACTCAGCAACTTCCAAAGCATTCTTCTGTCTAAACTATCAAATGCCTTTTCGTAATCTATGAGTCCAATATAAAGTGGGGATTTTAGTTCTAAACTTTGTTCAACTATTATACGTAGGGTAGTTATTTGATCAGCACATGATCTGTTCTTCCTAAAACCTGCTTGTTCATCTCTCAAGTGTTTCTCTATAGCCTCTTTTAGTCTCTCCAGAATGATTCTGCCTAATATTTTTCCTGGCACTGATAGTAGCATAATTCCCCTATAATTTGTGCACTCCTGTAAACTTCCTTTCTTTGGTAGTTTGATCATATAACCTTCTCTCCAGTCTTTAGGTATTTCTTCCCTCTCCCAAATTTTATCCAATAGATCCTGTAACATCTTGGTAGAGGTGTTAATATCTGCTTTGATGGCTTCCGAAGGAATTTCATCTGGTCCTGTGGCTTTACCATCTTTTAATAGTTTGATGGCTTTCATTATTTCTTCTTTGCTTGGTTTTGGCCATGTGGCACGGCAGAAAGATCAAAACACAACACAACGAGCCCTCAATATACGTTGCGAGAATACCAGACTCAAGGGTCGACCATGGATCGACGGAATACTAGAAGCACTAGGAAACATAACATCAGCAAAGGCGAACAGAAGAGCAAAAGACCGCAAATTATATCTCCCCTCAACGCTGAAAGGCAAATGAGGAAGGAAAGAAGAAGAAGAAGGTATATAAGTTACTTTACTGAAAAGAAATAAATGAGCAAAGAAAATAGCTCAGAAATAATAATTCATGATAATGAAATAGGGAAATCATTGCAATGCTGCAGTAAAGCTGGTAGCAGGGATGAGGGTTATTGGTTATTGGTTATGGAAGGCCTCGGTATCACTGCAAGCGAATCAAAATCCATAATTGCTCAACCGCCCGTGCCAGTGGAATCATCCGAATCATAACTCATCTTCCAAACAAAGAAAGGCAACTGTAATCCCCATCATAGCAGTCTCAGCACACGCCAAAAGACATAAGGCGAAACCGCACAGAAAGTGAACACAGCCAAACACCTGTCAGACGATATTATCATTCATCGTACACAATTGGAGTATCGAAACATGATCAAAACGGATGAGACACACAGCTCACGGTGTGCACAGAGCACTTAACTCAGTAGCTCCTGCAACAAGCCGGACTTGGAACATGAGGAAACTGCAACAAGGAACACTTTGCAGACATAGCCTTCAATGGTTCCTGCCGCCTATCCATCACATTGCCCGGAAGATCACGTCCTCCTGAAAATGATGATCGTCATAGTAAATGTATGGCGCTTGATGATGTTAGGACATCGTGTTTAACTCCAACTCCGAACATACAAAACACAGTTCGTCGTCAGACTATCCCCGATGCACACCAAACGCAAGATCGCAAGATTAGCGCATGGTCGGTCTTGGGACACACGATGATCTATTATGATGACGTAGCACGCACAAAATGTCTGCGCCCATGTATTCATTATTACTCTACTGAATGCAGTCTACAACGAACGAAACATGGTGCAAACTTCCCAAAGACGCTGACTCCCACCACATTAATGCGTTGTAACTTGTAAATAACTTGCGTCAACCATCTCCATCAAATGGTCACTGAACAGCACTTTGTGTGACGTAAAACGCAGATCAACATTAGACGTTGGAAGGCGCATTCACAACACTTGAATTGTCAAAACGGAGCATTGCTGTGCTTGCAACGCCAATTCAATGGCGCAGATATAACAAGTAGAACATCATTTCGACTGGAATGCAGAAAATTGGAACGGAAACCCGAAGTTGATAAGAATCCAACGGAATTTCTGCAGCGATAGAGAGAACGTGACTCAGTTCCGCCATCTTGGAAACAGAAGGGATGAGGGAACAAGCAAATGAATACACAAGTTACAACTACTTGGCGGTTTGAAACAGTCGCGTATTCACTAATCATAAATGTATCTATGTACACAACACAAATAGGTCACATCTAGTCATCCTAGCGAGACTATGCCTAATCTAATCATAAATGTATCTATGTACACAACACAAATAGGTCACATCTAGTCATCCTAGCGAGACTATGCCTAATCTAATCATAAATGTATCTATGTACACAACACAAATAGTTCACATCTCGCCATCCTAGCGAGACTATGCCTAATCTAATCATAAATGTATCTATGTACACAACTCAACTCAACTCAAATAGCTCATATCTCGTCATCCTAGCGTGATCGGTGAGGCTGTTCACGTGAATATTCTTCCTCTAGCTCATAGGTTCTGTCTTTCTCTCAGTGTGCTTGAGAATGCGTTTCTCTCTCTAAGCGTTTCTTTGATTCTGGTCAACTTAGCTATCGACATTCCGGCTTGTTACACGACTCATATTGTGCCCATTGCTTATCTAAGCTCTGGTCTCTGGTTGACTTAGCTCCTCTCGCCATTTCGGCTTGTTACGCCACTCATCTTGTGTCTTTGCTTGTCTAAGCTCTGGTCTCTGGTTGACTTAGCTCCTCTCGCCATTTCGGCAGATTTCTCTCTCAAACTTATACAGTAAGAGTTTCGGTCTCGATGCGGTCCTCTTCTTAGTGAGAGATCGTTTCTTGACTCTGGTTGATTTTTGCTAAGTGTCGTGTTCCTCTCAGACACGGGTTTAAGTAGCTTTTTCCCGCGCTTTTGTTGGTTACGTTGCGTCTGGTGACGTAGCGTCTGGTGACGTAGCATCTGCCCTATATCTATAATAATTCATACATCCACTTGTGACCTTCACATGTGATCTCCTTTTAAACATTCTTCTCTGGTCTCTTTGCAACCATCTAAATATACTTTGCTCTGACCTTCACTTTAATAATGTCCCAGTCCCCGTCAACATCTTAAACTTCTGTACTTCTTGTGTTCCCAGGCCTTCTCGGCTTTCCATTTCCCTGTGGGTTCCGTGGCAGTGCCTGTCTTGCTATACTGGCTTGAGACTGTTTTAGTATGTTCAATCCATCTCCATTTTCTGTTCATAGTCTGGAGCTCAATTGATCCTTGTCCAAATATTTCACAGGTATCTTCATTTTTGATAATGTCCTACACTTTTAGAATTTAAAAAAAATTATAGTCTACAAATGTTTGTATTTTTTAAAAGTTGTATTATTCAACAACCATGCTTTCAGAGCCATACTCTCTCTCTCTCTCTCTCTCTCTCTCTCTCTCTCTCTCTCTGCGATCAGGACTCAATCAGAGTAGGATTCCAGACTCTCACATGAAGTCAGCTGTCAGGCTAAGTGTGTTGATCGCCCCCACAGACAGAAAATCACAATTAGAGTCTGCCAGATCCACTCTGATTGAACACCCGTTAAAACGTTGCACTGTATTCTGCGCCAGTGGCCCAGTGCATCCGATTTCAGCCAGCATTTTATTCAGGTTTGCTTTCCTTAGCCTTTGTTTGTCCCCAATCTTCCTGCAAGGCAGCAGATGATCTTTTCTGTAGGGGGATTCTGCTCTTAGATGGTCGGCCCTCCCAGGTTTACGAGCACCATCTGCCCGAGTCACTAGAGGTGACTAACACAGCCATACAAGAGGACAGTTCTAACATTTGTATTAAATAGTCTTGCTTTGTGCTTTTTTTTAAAAAAAAAGACTCTTTCTGTCCATATTTGATTAATTTGGATGAAAGCTATTCTTACTTTATCTATTTTGTGCTTAATGAGAAGAAAAATACGATCACTAAAGCCGTACTCCCCATATAACACTTGTTTGTTAACACACACCATTGCATGCAATCTGAGAAACAGAAAGTAACATGAGATGTAGCCTATTTGTTGATAAGAACATTATTAAGTAGCTCTCAAAATTTGCATTTTGAAAAATAAATTATGAGTAATAACCGAACAAACTGAACTGGGAATAAAATAACAATTCTGATCCTAGCAACTCATAACAACTGAGTGGGGCATACAGTCTTCATTCCCAAGACTGACAGAAAAAGTTCCGCATACGTAAGAAGTTGAACAAAAACCGTAAAGATCCTGTTTTTGTTTCATCTTTTAACCACAGAGAAAGAGGGACATACTAAAGGGAAATAACCAGTGAAAAGAAAATCAAGATATTTTAAATTATATTCTATAGACAGCAAGCACCAAAAGTACTATAATTGGCGTTTAAAATAAACAGCGAACTAAGGCGGTAAATGGGGAACCTGGTCTGATGTCGTGTCAAGTTTTCAGGCTGCACTCTCTCTGTATATGAACGATTTATAACACATGTTGAAGAAACATTTTAATGTACGGAAAAACAATTTCTTTCACATTTTGTAATTTCAAAGAATGTTTGAAACTCTCTTTCTTGTGGCACTCATGATGGTAACTGAACATCTTTGTTTCATCAGCTGGGAACCAAGAAAGGAGGTTTTCAATGGACGCGGTGACTGGTCAGATCTACCTAGCTCAAACTTTAAACTATGACCAAACCCGTACGTTTACTTTGGTCCCACAAGTTACGGATGGGGCAGGAGCGACTGACTCCAAAACGCTAATTTTTACAGTCACGGATGTCAACAACAATCCACCGGTAAGCTCAAAACTGTAGACTATTTTTGTAGATATTTTAAAGGTAAAACAAAACTTCACCTCATTTTCTTTGTTGCATTCAACAGGCCCAATTCTTCAACGAACGTTGTATAACTATTGGTATGTGCCACAACACCCGAAATAAATTATTATAGAAAAACCTAAATGTGTTGAAGTTGATAACGAAATGTACACAATAAATGGTTACGGTAGCTCGCTAGTTGTGTACGCTAGAGAGTTGAGCACTTTCATTCAGTTATGTTATTTCTTGTTTTTCGACATTGTATTCCAAATTGTTGCTACCTCAATACTGCTTCTTCTTCAAAGGTTGATTGTATTTTAGAAATACAGTTAGTGAGGGTCATTCTTGATTGTGCATGTCCATTATCTCTAGAAGACCTGATCCCATCCTTTTATCAAATATGATGTCGCGAATCCCCATGTCACCTGGACATAATATCCTCACAGGTTTTACAGGTTTTTAAGGGCTTTTTGTGTATAGTTTTAGTTTAGTTTAGTTTAGTTTAGTTTAGTTTAGTTTAGTTTAGTTTAGTTTAGTTTAGTTTAGTTTAGTTTATTCGATGAATCATCCTCACTGCACATTGAGCACGTCCATAAGTGTCAGATCTTCTTCCCAGTATGCCCCTCAGTGTGTAAAGACTGAAGACTCCAGTTTTGTGTTAATTTGTTATTTTTCTGTGTCTCTTCGTATAACGATCCTTTCTGGCAATTCCAGTCTTGAACTGGGCGTTTATTGCAGTCAAGACATGGCTTCAGATTCATGATCATTTGTTTCAAGTGACTTTAACCTGAATCCACAAATGCTGGAAATACCAGTCCTGGATTTCTCAAAGCATTAACTAAGAGTTCGTCACACAAACTGCCCTTTCAACTGTGCATTTGAAATTGATAATTGTTTTAGAATAGTATTTGGCTATCGCGTTGATCTTTGTTAATTTTTTTGCTTTGTACCTGATGAAGGCTTTAGCCGAGACGTCACAGTTTAGCTTTCTAATACCATTTTGTGTTTATTTTGCATTTTATAATCTTGGACGAACCAAATAACCTCAAGGGTGATTTTCTTGTTTTTAAAACACAAATTTATCGTTAAATCATATTCATCTACATACAATATCTAATATTTGTCTGTTGTACTCCTGTCTAAAATTTGTTCGTTAATATCTAGAATTTAAAACAATGTAACTGTAGTGTTTCTCTCTCTCCATCTAGTCTTGCACAAAAAGCCTTGTATGGGGCAGCCTTTTCGAGAATGCCACAGTGAATACCCAATTTGCTGCATTTTACTGCTCAGATCCTGACACTGGTGTAGGTGGACAATTCGACTTCGAAGTTCTTTTGGGTAAGATCTACATCCAATTGTTAAACTGTTAACTTAGTTAATTACTGCTTGGATCATCATCATCAAGTACCGGGCCTGCTGGCGTAGGTGATCATGTCTCTCCACAACTTTCGATCTCGACAGTTATTTATCATTTCTGTTGTTGACCTTCTGCCAAGCCATTCTCTTAAGCTGTCTGGTATCTTTTCTTTTTGCTTCCCTCTATCTCTTCGTCCCTCAGTTTTCCCATTTGTTACAATATATTCCAGCTGTTTTCTTCTCATTACATGGCCAAAAAATGATGATTGTTTCTTCCTAATATTGGAAATTAGCTCTCTTTTTGCTTTGGTCTCTTTCAGAACGTTTTCATTACTCTTCTTAGCTGCCCATGATATTCTCAACATTCTTCTGTAAAACCACAATTCTACAGACTCTAGTGATTTTCTTGTCTGTTGTCCTATTGTCCTTGATTCACATCCATATGTTAAGACTGGCTCTACGTAACATTTAAGAATTCTTTTTCTTGTTTCTATTGTCAAAAATGGATTTCATAGTATCTTCCTAATTTTTTTGGAAAGCTGCGTTTGCCTGAGCCATTCTGCATCTCACCTCTATGGTACACCTTCCGTTTGAGGTTAACAAACTTCCCAAATATTTAAATTCATTTACCTGTTTTAATATTGTTCCACTTGTCTCTATTTTGCACTGAGGTGCATTTTTCACCTGTATTTTTCTCCATTTTCTCTATTTATTCACCTGCATGTATTTTTCTTTGTTGTTACCATTACTTCTGTCTTTCTGCTATTAAGGCTGAGTCCTTTATTTTTGCTTTCTTTCACTATAATGTCCAACATTTCTTGTAACTCATTTTCACTCTTAGAGATTAAGATTGTATCATCAGCATACCTTAGATTATTCATATTATGACCTCCAATTGTTATTCCAAGCATGCCCCTTATGGATCTTAAAATAATCTCACTATAAATATTAAACAAATCTGGTGACAGCACACAACCTTGCCTAACGCCGTGTTTTATTTGTTGAAACATTCTCAATTGGTTTCCAATTTTTATGGCCGCTGTTTGTTGCCAGTACATGCTCTTTATTATTCTTTGATCTTTGCTGTCTACGTTTATGCTTTCTAAAATTGTGATTATTTCTTGGTGCATTACTTTGTCAAATGCCTTGGTGTAATCTATGAAACATAGGTATAGATCTGTTTTCACCTCTATGACTCTTTCTACTAAAGATCTTATGATATAAATGGCATTGCTTGTTCCTTTATCTCCAACAAAACCACACTGTTCATCGCTAATTTCTGGACTGATTTTGTTTCGCACTCTCTGCATGATGATTCTTTGTAATATTTTAGTCATGTGACTTATAAGGCTTATTGTGCGATGATCATTGCATTCAATCGCACCAGATTTCATTGGTAGGGCTATGAATATTGATTTGAGCAGGTCATCTGGTACATATCTGCTGTTGTAGATATCATTCAATATTTTTGTTATTATTTCTTTTCCAAAATCACACATGGCTTCAATCTCTTCTGTCGTTATAGTATCTGGTCCAGGAGCTTTTCCTGTTTTCATATTACGCAAGGCGTCTTCCACTTCTTCTTTGAGTATTTTTGGTCCTTCTCATTATCCTTAATATTTACTTCTGTTCGTTCATCACTATAAAGATCATTAATGTATTCTGTCCATCGTTCCATTGTGCTTTCTTGTTCAATCAAAATTTGTCCTTCCTTTGATTTTAAACATCCAGTTTTTAAATAATGATTTTTAAAAATCAGACGCATATGTCAAAACTTATACTGAGCAACTTAAACAATTATAATGGTAATGTCACAACTAGGCGACATATTGTATTTTATTTTTAATGTTGTATTTACAAAATTATATGGAAATACTATAATTACTTAACAGTGTGCTATAAATGATGAAAAAAAAAAACTTTAACAATTAACATTATTATTCACACACGAATTTATGAATTTTAACCATAAACACTATTGGTCACGAAATTGATACAAGCGTTATAATTATCATTATGCTCGAACAAATCTATGATGGAAATATAACAAATAACATGTTACAAAAACTATTGAAGAGGAAGTAATAAATATCATTTTGCTACAATTAATGGAAATAATAAAACTATTGCTTGAAAACAAAATATGGTAATTAAATTTAACGTTTAGCATTGGGCTGTGGAATGGGAGCTACAGATAACAATGGGCTCAGTCCGGACACGGCAGCTCATGAGGCAAATCACAGACCAACACCTTTTTCATTGGATAATGGCATAAAGATGCATAGAAATGCGAATATGCTGTAAAGCTGATGATAATATTGAAAATAATATTGAAAATAATATTGAAATATATCTTTATATATCATCATCATCATCAAGTACCGTGCCTACTGGCGTAGATGATCATGTCTCTCAACAATTTTCGATCTCGGCAGCTATTTATCATTTCCGTTGTTGACCTTCGGCCAAGCCATTCTCTTAAACTGTCTGTTATTTGTTCTCTTTGCTTCCCTCTATCTCTTCGTCCCTCAATTTTTTTCCAGTTGTTACAATATATTCGAGTTGTTCTCTTCTCATTACCAAAAAAATGATGATTGTTTCTTCCTAATATTGGAAATTAGTTTTATATAATATATTTGTGTGTTGTTGTTTGTTGGTCCTGTTGAAAGTCTTTTGACCGAAACGCTGTTCTACTTGTGTTTTGTTTCCCACCTACGTAAAGATGTAACAATACTACTTTTCCCTTTTTTAAATTATTAACCTTTTCCCATTGCTTAATCACGTTAAGGGTAGTCAAATCACGACACCAAGAGACACCTCATGGTTCAGATCGACTTAGCTGCCGCGTTAGAAGAACCGTCCCTAACAAATAATTGTTTCACTGCGTCAAGGATTAAATGTATAGTAGGAGATACAAACCAGAAGATGGATACAAGTAATTTCTCTGTTTTCTCTTTCATTAGAACTCAGTGATTGTTACGTCTTGGGTGATGCTACAAACCGACAAGCAGTCAAAGGGCACAAATATCATGTATTATCATCATGTGCCACACCGGTTGGCGTAGGCGATCATGTCCTTCCACAATCTTCTATCTACAGTTCATCATACCAGTTCTGTTAATTGTTTTCCATGCCATGACACCAAGCGACCCAGTATTTTTTCTCTTTGTCGTCCGCGACCTCTCTTTCCTTTTAGTTTTCCAGTTGCAACCAAGTATTCCAACTTTCCTCTTCTCATGATGTGTCCGAAAAATGCTGATTGTTTCTTTCTGATGTTTTTTAGGAGCTGCCTTTATGTGTTGGCCTTTCAGCTGTCCATGGAACTTTCAACATTCTTCTGAGAAATCCCATCTCTGTGGCCTCTAATAATATCAAGTATACAAAATATTAAATATTATGCTGTGCCGCCAGTAGAGTTGTAGAGGACATGCAAAACAAACATAAAATGATGTTGAGCAGTTAAACTAATAGAAAGGCAAGACAAATTGCTACGTTTCGGCAGAAGCCTTCATAAGGTATAACAATCAAATTGTACAAAGTAAACAAATAAATCCAAGTCAGAAAACGCAACACAGATCTTAAAAAAATGGTGGAAAGAAATGGCGGAGAGAGACGGTGGTTCAGAATTTACATAGAGGTTGGTTACAAGATTAACATGCAATAGGGTAGGTAAGATTTAACGGAACGAAAACAAACCAAAACAATGAGAAATTAGAAAGGTGGTCTCATGAGGAAGGATGTTAAGGAGGTGTCCCATAGGGTACAATGAAAGGAGGTATACCATATGGTACAATTAAAGGAGGTGTCTTATATGGTACAATGAAAGGAAGTGTCTCATAGGGTACAATTAAAGGAGGTGTCTTATAGGGTACAATGAAAGGAGGTGTCCCGTAGGGTACAGTGAAAGGAGGTGTCTTATAGGGTACAGTGAAAGGAGGTGTCTCACAGGGTACAATGAAAGAAGGTGTCCCATAGGGTACAATGAAAGGAGGTGTCCCATAGGGTACAATGAAAGGAGGTGTCTCATATGGTACAATGAAAGGAGCTATCTTATAGGATACAATGAAAGGAGGTGTCCCATATGGTACAATGAAAGGAGGTGTCCCATAGGGTACATTGAAAGGAGGTGTCTCATAGGGTACAATGAAATGAGGTGTCTCATAAGGTACAATGAAAGAAGGTGTCTCATAAGGTACAATGAAAGGAGGTGTCTCATAGGGTACAATGAAAGGAGGTGTCTCATAGGGTACAATGAAAGGAGGTGTCCCATAGGGTACAATGAAAGGAGGTGTCCCATAGGCTACAATGAAAGGAGGTGCCTCATAGGGTACAATGAAAGTAGGTGTCTCATAGGGTACAATGAAAGGAGGTGTCCCATAGGCTACAATGAAAGGAGGTGTCTCATAGGGTACAATGAAAGGAGGTGTCTCATAGGGTACAATGAAAGGAGGTGTCCCATAGGCTACAATGAAAGGAGGTGCCTCATAGGGTACAATGAAAGTAGGTGTCTCATAGGGTACAATGAAAGGAGGTGTCCCATAGGCTACAATGAAAGGAGGTGTCTCATAGGGTACAATGAAAGGAGGTGTCTCATAGGGTACAATGAAAGGAGGTGTCCCATAGGCTACAATGAAAGGAGGTGCCTCATAGGGTACAATGAAAGTAGGTGTCTCATAGGGTACAATGAAAGGAGGTGTCCCATAGGCTACAATGAAAGGAGGTGTCTCATAGGGTACAATGAAAGTAGGTGTCTCATAGGGTACAATGAAAGGAGGTGCCTCATAAGGTACAATGAATGGAGGTGTCCCATAGGGTACAATGAAAGGAGGTGTCCCATAGGGTACAATGAAAGGAGGTATCTCATAAGGTACAATGAATGGAGGTGTCCTATATGGTACAAAGAAAGGAGGTGTCCAATAGGGTACAATAAAAGCAAGAAAAAGAGGGGAAAAACTAGAGAGAGAGTGAAGATAAGGGTGGCAAGGGGGAAGTCGATCAAGAGAGGTCATACAGGTGACGCAGGGAGGAATAGGGAGAGGGCACGAGAAAAAAAAAAAGGTGAGGAGACCAGTGATTAAAGGAAGAGTGAAAAAGTTCGTCTTATTGTTTCATTAGTTAGATGCTCCATAGATTTTATGATTATTGTACAAGCAGTCATTAGCTGTTACGTCTTGTTATGTTACAAGCCGACAAGCAGGCAGTGAACGAAATGCCTCGTAACGTCACAAGACGACCACAGTTCACACTCCACTGCCAACCACAGAGAAAGCCTGAGCGCAACCCCACAATCTTGACGTCACCGGACAAAGTTCATCTTTGCGAGCTGTAGGCGGCTGACATAACCCTACCTACAACCGTCCCTACTCGCAAAGGTATAACAAACTATACAAATTAAACAAATAAATCCAAGCCAGAAAACACAATACAGATCTAAACGCAACCCCACAATATTGACGTCACCGGTCAAGGTTCACATTCGCAAGCTAAAGGCGGTTGATTTTACCCTACCAACAATCGCTCCTGTCGCAAAGCTGAAAACGTTACGTTATTGCGGTTGTGCTCTGGCCTTCTCTATAGTTGGCTGTGAGCAGTCAGTAGCTGTTATGCATTGTGACGTCAAAAATCGACAATCAGTGGCTGTTATGCCTTGTGGCGTCAAAAATCGACAACTTGGAGGTGCTTTGTCATGTGACGTCAAAAATCGACAATCAGTGGCTGCTATGCCTTGTTTCGTCAAAAATCGACAACTTGGAGGTGTTATGTCATGTGACGTCAAAAATCAATAACTTGGAGGTGTTATGTCATGTGACGTCAAAAATCGACAACTTGGAGGTGTTATGTCATGTGACGTCAAAAATCGACAACTTGGAGGTGTTATGTCATGTGACGTCAAAAATCAGCAATAAGTAGCTGTTATACCTTGTGGCTTCTTGTGGGACAAGAGTAAGGTTCTTCCACTTTGTGCAGTCTGTGCCCATTCTGTGAGGGATGACGCATGTCTAGCCCATACTTTTCTTCTCTATTTCAACATCTCCAACAGGCTGTTCTTTGACCGTCACTCTATTGTCGTATCTCCGAAGTGCAGCGTCTGTCAGCTTTTATGGTTAACTAACACAGTTTGGCGATATGAAATAGACTGATGGTTGGACACACAGAGAACTCAGACTCTGAGTAACATGCAAGACGTCACAGGAAAAGCCTGAATAATGGAAGTTGAATAATGGTTAACCACTGATACAAGATGGGAGCCGCGATAGCTCAGTGGTTAGTGAACTGGACTACAAAGGACAAGGGGTAGAGTTCGATCCCAACCGACGGCTTCTGGTTCACCCAGGCTTTAATGGGTACCGGATTTTTTTTCTGGAAAAGTAAAGCGACACGGGCGTAATACCGACCACATTACCCCAAAAATCATGTGCCGAAGGTCTGTAAAATTTATGGTCACTAACACCATATTCCCTATACGCTACTTGGCGTGACGGGGACTCTTGACTTGACTTTGACTGATGCAAGATCAACAATGGTTAAATGTGAACTAACTTCTATAGTATTCATCTCATATTTCTTGGGTCTGAGATTTTTGTGGGGGGTTAGAGAATGATGACTGCATGCCCCAGTGCAATCGCCACTTGATGAACAGTTCAGTGTATTAATTGTACCACTGCTTGAAATTAATTGTGACCTCCTATTTGTTGAAGGGAACGTTTTATAAACACATTTGTTGTTCTATCAATATATATTATTTTGTTGGAACATGGAGCTAGATTTGTGGTGCTTTAACATTATGTTTTGAATCAGTTACAAAATCTTGAAAATTTCATCTTGCTATTTGATGTGTTGATACTGTAATTTGCCATATTCAAGAGCAATTATTGAAAATTGTTGATGATCTACGAAGCAACAATTTGTAACACCAAGTGGGACAAAGAGAGTGACGATCTACGGAGCAACAATTTGTAACACCAAGTGGGACAAAGAGAATGACGATCTACGGAGCAACAATTTGTAACATTATGTGGGACAAAGAGAATGACAATCTACGGAGCAACAATTTGTAGTACCAAGTGGGACAAAGAGAGTGACGATCTACGGAGCAACAATTTGTAACACCAAGTGGGACAAAGAGAATGACGATCTACGGAGCAACAATTTGTAACATTATGTGGGACAAAGAGAATGAAAATCTACGGAGCAACAATTTGTAGTACCAAGTGGGACAAAGAGAATGACAATCTACGGAGCAACAATTTGTAACACCAAGTGGACAAAGAGAATGACGATCTACGGTGCAACAATTTGTAACATTATGTGGGACAAAGAGAGTGACGATCTACGGAGCAACAATTTGTAACACCCAGTGGGACAAAGAGAGTGACGATCTACGAAGCAACAATTTGCAACACCAAGTGAGACAAAGAGAATGACGATCTACGGAGCAACAATTTGTAACACCAAGTGGGACAAAGAGAATGACGATCTACGGTGCAACAATTTGTAACATTATGTGGGACAAAGTGAATGACAATCTACGGAGCAACAATTTGTAACACCAAGTGGGACAAAGAGAGTGACGATCTACGAAGCAACAATTTGCAACACCAAGTGAGACAAAGAGAATGACGATCTACGGAGCAACAAATTGTAACACCAAGTGGGACAAAGTGAATGACGATCTACGAAGCAACAATTTGTAACATTATGTGGGACAAAGAGAATGACAATCTACGGAGCAACAATTTGTAATACCAAGTGGGACAAAGAGAGTGACGATCTACGAAGCAACAATTTGTAATACCAAGTAGGACAAAGAGAGTGGCGATCTACGAAGCAACAATTTGTAATACCAAGTGGGACAAAGAGAGTGGCGATCTACGAAGCAACAATTTGTAATACCAAGTGGGACAAAGAGAGTGGCGATCTACGAAGCAACAATTTGTAATACCAAGTGAGACAAAGAGAGTGGCGATCTACGAAGCAACAATTTGTAATACCAAGTGGGACAAAGAGAATGATGATCTACGAAGCAACAATTTGTAATACCAAGTGGGACAAAGAGAATGACAATCTACGAAGCAACAATTTGTAACACAAAGTGAGACAAAGAGAGTGGCGATCTACGAAGCAACAATTTGTAATACCAAGTGGGACAAAAAGAATGACAATCTACGAAGCAACAATTTGTAACACCAAGTGAGACAAAGAGAGTGGCGATCTACGAAGCAACAATTTGTAATACCAAGTGGGACAAAGAGAATGACAATCTACGAAGCAACAATTTGTAACACAAAGTGAGACAAAGAGAGTGGCGATCTACGAAGCAACAATTTGTAATACCAAGTGGGACAAAAAGAATGACAATCTACGAAGCAACAATTTGTAACACCAAGTGAGACAAAGAGAGTGGCGATCTACGAAGCAACAATTTGTAGTACCAAGTGGGACAAAGAGAATGATGATCTACGAAGCAACAATTTGTAACACAAAGTGAGACAAAGAGAGTGGCGATCTACGAAGCAACAATTTGTAATACCAAGTGGCACAAAAAGAATGACAATCTACGAAGCAACAATTTGTAACACCAAGTGAGACAAAGAGAGTGGCGATCTACGAAGCAACAATTTGTAGTACCAAGTGGGACAAAGAGAATGATGATCTACGAAGCAACAATTTGTAATACCAAGTGGGACAAAAAGAATGACAATCTACAAAGCAACAATTTATAACACCAAGTGAGACAAAGAGAGTGGCGATCTACGAAGCAACAATTTGTAGTACCAAGTGGGACAAAGAGAATGATGATCTACGAAGCAACAATTTGTAACACCAAGTGAGACAAAGAGAGTGACGATCTACGAAGCAACAATTTGTAATACCAAGTGAGACAAAGAGAGTGGCGATCTACGAAGCAACAATTTGTAATACCAAGTGGGAAAAAAGAATGATGATCTACGAAGCAACAATTTGTAATACCAAGTGGGACAAAGAGAATGACAATCTACGAAGCAACAATTTGTAACACAAAGTGAGACAAAGAGAGTGGCGATCTACGAAGCAACAATTTGTAATACCAAGTGGGACAAAAAGAATGACAATCTACGAAGCAACAATTTGTAACACCAAGTGAGACAAAGAGAGTGGCGATCTACGAAGCAACAATTTGTAGTACCAAGTGGGACAAAGAGAATGATGATCTACGAAGCAACAATTTGTAACACCAAGTGAGACAAAGAGAATGATGATCTACAGAGCAACAATTTGCAACATCAAATGCGACAAACATAATGCAGATCTAAAATACGTGTTATAAAATTATCGAAGTAATTGAACATGCTTCTTCATTTGTGGAAAGCAGCTGCATACTCTTGAGGTTCCCCAAAGTGCTGTCTAGCAGTAAATAAGAGATTACTACACCCTTTGTACAATTCAAATGAAAACATGTAAAAACAATAATCGTAATGTTCACGAAAGAAGTCTACTGTTTCAGGTAGTGATCAAATTGAATGTATATGATGTACTAAAACAATTGTGTTATGTTGAAATATATTTTGTTGAATTTGACGTTCTGTAGAAGAAGCTATTTAAAATAACATAACAACTTATATGTTATAAAATAGTATTGACACGTCAAAGACATTAACTTTACCACCGTCGTGTCCTCCAAAATAACCGAGTATAAATATTGAAAGTATCTACAGCTAACAAATTAAGACAATTAAAATTTAACATATTGGAATCTATTCTCTTAAATAGTTTACAATTTATTTTTGATTGAAAATGCAACTAATCAATAGAAAAAGTAAACGATTATTTTAGTATCTTAACAATTAATTTGAAGAAGCAATTAATCGTTTTGTGGAAAACTGTAAAACTAATTTTAAAAATAGCTAACTGTTAAAGCAGAAGTAGTTCTGATAAAACTTGTCCAATGGTGGAATAAATTGAATCCTTTGAAATGTGGATTTTTAGAAGAATAGGTAGAATTGGATGGAAGGAAAAGAAAACAAATGATGAAGTTTTAAAACAACTACAAATTAAAAGAGAACTACTAAACACAATTAGAACAAAACAAATGAGATTTGTAGGGCATGTTAAAAGACACACCAGCCTTCTAAAAGTAATCTTGGAAGAGAAAATACAAGGTAATAGAGGCAGAAGCAGACCAAGACTAACATAGACGAGTAACATCAAAAGATGGACAAATCAGCCTATGACAATCTGCACCATCAAAGCAAGAGACAGAGCGGAATGGCACTCCATGGTAACCAACCTTCGATGTGGAGATTCTCAATGATGATGATGATGATGATGATGATGATGATGATGATGAATAGTGAAATAAAACTAATGCTGGCAGAGTAATCGGTGACGTCTATAGCATGAACTACACAACCTGAAATAAAATAAAATATTTGTGTTCTTTTCCCTTTTTCCAACTTTAGGTAACAGAACTACCAGCAGCTCGGACACAATAGGAGCTAGAAGCTTGATCACCAGCACCGGCAACAGTTCCGCCTACATCCTACGATCTATAGACTACGACAAAGAACCATCCCTTTTCACTGCTATAGCACTCATGAAGGATCGTGGAACTCCCCAACAGACATCAAACATCACTCTGATGTTGACTGTCAAAGACTGCGACGACAACCCTCCACAGTTTAGTCCTTCTTCGTACACCGGATGTAAGTAGAATTTGCTGCGACAGAACATGAACATGGATACAGTAGTAGGGTTAGGAAATTTGCATCTTTGTCTCGTGGTAAAATTCTCTCATCATAAAAATTCATATTATTATTTCAGGCAAATTCTAATAATAAGAAAATCTGTTCTGATCTGTTCTGTTAATGGAATCAGTAACACCTTCAGCGGTAACTCCGGTAATTCTCATGTCACAACTCTCGACAAAGCGCGGTAACAAATTCTATTGGCAAGATCAACTACCGTGCAACGCTAATCTCCAACCAATGAGATAATCGACCAGTATGAAATGTTTATTTATTCCTTGTTATGTTTACCTTGCGGTAAACTATTTTCATTTTTGGACAACTTGGTTTAATTCATGGAAACCTTTTTTTGTACACCAAACAAGAGATGCAATGCCAAATTGAATCAGTCGAGATACGATATTTAAGAAGGATGCTAAAAGTACCGCTGGCGTTCACAAAATTCTATGAGCAGGTACTAAATAGGGTTGATAACAATAGAAAGATCATAATGAAAATTAGGAAAAGTGAGTCCAAATGTGTTGGAAAAGAGGCACTGAATATTAATAAACAACAGGAAAAACAGATGGTCCGACAGAAAGAGTTATTCAAAGGGAAAAAAATTATTCAAGATGATTTGATAGTGTGGCAAGGGGAAAAAATGTTATAATTGTTACACAGATTAAGCAAAAGATCGAGTGTTATGAAGCAATATGTTATAAATAATGCATATCATCATCATCATTATCAAGTACCTTGCCTGCTGGCGTAGGTGATCATATCTCTCCACAAATCTCTTAGATCTCTAACGTTCTTCAACTTTTACTAGAGATCATCTATAACGTTCTTCCACTTTTACTAGAGATAATCTATAACGTTCTTCAACTTTTACTAGAGATCATCTATAACATTCTTCAACTTTTGCTAGAGATCATCTATAACGTTCTTCAGCTTTTACTAGAGATCATCTATAACGTTCTTCAGCTTTTACTAGAGATCTCTAACGTTCTTCAACTTTTACTAGAGATCATCTATAACGTTCTTCAACTTTTACTAGAGATCATCTATAACGTTCTTCAACTATTGCTAGAGATCTATAACGTTCTTCAACTTTTACTAGAGATCATCTCTAACGTTCTTCAACTTTAGCTAGAGATCATCTATAACGTTCTTCAACTTTTACTAGAGATCATCTATAACGTTCTTCAACTTTTGCTAGAGATATCTGACGTTCTTCAACTTTTACTAGAGATCATCTATAACGTTCTTCAAGTTTTGCTAGAGATCATCTATAACGTTCTTCAACTTTTACTAGAGATCACCTATAACATTCTTCAACTTTTACTAGAGATCATCTATAACGTTCTTCAACTTTTACTAGAGATCATCTATAACGTTCTTCAACTTTTGCTAGAGATCATCTATAACGTTCTTCAGCTTTTACTAGAGATCATCTATAACGTTCTTCAGCTTTTACTAGAGATCTCTAACGTTCTTCAACTTTTACTAGAGATCATCTATAACGTTCTTCAACTTTTACTAGAGATCATCTATAACGTTCTTCAACTATTACTAGAGATCTATAACGTTCTTCAACTTTTACTAGAGATCATCTCTAACGTTCTTCAACTTTTGCTAGAGATCATCTATAACGTTCTTCAACTTTTACTAGAGATCATCTATAACGTTCTTCAACTTTTGCTAGAGATATCTGACGTTCTTCAACTTTTACTAGAGATCACCTATAATGTTCTTCAACTTTTGCTAGAGATCTCTAACGTTCTTCAACTTTTACTAGAGATCATCTATAACGTTCTTCAACTTTTGCTAGAGATATCTGACGTTCTTCAACTTTTACTAGAGATCACCTATAACGTTCTTCAACTTTTGCTAGAGATCTCTAACGTTCTTCAACTTTTACTAGAGATAATCTATAACGTTCTTCAACTTTTACTAGAGATCATCTATAACGTTCTTCAACTTTTGCTAGAGATATCTAACGTTCTTCAACTTTTACTAGAGATCATCTATAACGTTCTTCAACTTTTGCTAGAGATCTCTACTTTCTTCAGCTTTTACTAGAGATCATCTATAACGTTCTTCAACTTTTGCTAGAGATCTCTAACGTTCTTCAACTTTTACCAGAGATCATCTATAACGTTCTTCAACTTTTGCTAGAGATCATCTATAACGTTCTTCAACTTTTGCTAGAGATCTCTAACGTTCTTCAACTTTTACTAGAGATCATCTATAACTTTCTTCAACTTTTGCTAGAGATCATCTATAACGTTCTTCAACTTTTACTAGAGATCCTCTATAACGTTCTTCAACTTTTGCTAGAGATCTCTAACGTTCTTCAACTTTTACTAGAGATCATCTATAACGTTCTTCAACTTTTACTAGAGATCTCTACTTTCTTCAACTTTTACTAGAGATCATCTATAACGTTCCTCAACTTTTACTAGAGATCATCTCTAACGTTCTTCAACTTTTACTAGAGATCATCTATAACGTTCTTCAAGTTTTGCTAGAGATCATCTATAACGTTCTTCAACTTTTACTAGAGATCATCTATAACGTTCTTCAACTTTTACTAGAGATCCTCTATAACGTTCTTCAACTTTTGCTAGAGATCTCTAACGTTCTTCAGCTTTTACTAGAGATCATCTATAACGTTCTTCAGCTTTTACTAGAGATCATCTATAACGTTCTTCAACTTTTGCTAGAGATCATCTATAACGTTCTTCAGCTTTTACTAGAGATCATCTATAACGTTCTTCAACTTTTGCTAGAGATCATCTATAACGTTCTTCAACTTTTGCTAGAGATCATCTATAACGTTCTTCAACTTTTGCTAGAGATCTCTGACGTTCTTCAACTTTTGCTAGAGATCTCTGACGTTCTTCAACTTTTGCTAGAGATCATCTATAACGTTCTTCAAGTTTTGCTAGAGATCATCTGTAACGTTCTTCAACTTTTGCTAGAGATCTCTGACGTTCTTCAACTTTTGCTAGAGATCATCTATAACGTTCTTCAAGTTTTGCTAGAGATCATCTATAACGTTCTTCAACTTTTGCTAGAGATCATCTATAACGTTATTCAACTTTTGCTAGAGGTCTCTGACGTTCTTCAACTTTTGCTAGAGATCATCTATAACGTTCTTCAACTTTTGCTAGAGATATCTGACGTTCTTCAACTTTTACTAGAGATCACCTATAACGTTCTTCAACTTTTGCTAGAGATCTCTAACGTTCTTCAACTTTTACTAGAGATAATCTATAACGTTCTTCAACTTTTACTAGAGATCATCTATAACGTTCTTCAACTTTTGCTAGAGATATCTAACGTTCTTCAACTTTTACTAGAGATCATCTATAACGTTCTTCAACTTTTGCTAGAGATCTCTACTTTCTTCAGCTTTTACTAGAGATCATCTATAACGTTCTTCAACTTTTGCTAGAGATCTCTAACGTTCTTCAACTTTTACCAGAGATCATCTATAACGTTCTTCAACTTTTGCTAGAGATCATCTATAACGTTCTTCAACTTTTGCTTGAGATCTCTAACGTTCTTCAACTTTTACTAGAGATCATCTATAACTTTCTTCAACTTTTGCTAGAGATCATCTATAACGTTCTTCAACTTTTACTAGAGATCCTCTATAACGTTCTTCAACTTTTGCTAGAGATCTCTAACGTTCTTCAACTTTTACTAGAGATCATCTATAACGTTCTTCAACTTTTACTAGAGATCTCTACTTTCTTCAACTTTTACTAGAGATCATCTATAACGTTCCTCAACTTTTACTAGAGATCATCTCTAACGTTCTTCAACTTTTACTAGAGATCATCTATAACGTTCTTCAAGTTTTGCTAGAGATCATCTATAACGTTCTTCAACTTTTACTAGAGATCATCTATAACGTTCTTCAACTTTTACTAGAAATCCTCTATAACGTTCTTCAACTTTTGCTAGAGATCTCTAACGTTCTTCAGCTTTTACTAGAGATCATCTATAACGTTCTTCAGCTTTTACTAGAGATCATCTATAACGTTCTTCAACTTTTGCTAGAGATCATCTATAACGTTCTTCAGCTTTTACTAGAGATCATCTATAACGTTCTTCAACTTTTGCTAGAGATCATCTATAACGTTCTTCAACTTTTGCTAGAGATCATCTATAACGTCCTTCAACTTTTGCTAGAGATCTCTGACGTTCTTCAACTTTTGCTAGAGATCTCTGACGTTCTTCAACTTTTGCTAGAGATCATCTATAACGTTCTTCAAGTTTTGCTAGAGATCATCTGTAACGTTCTTCAACTTTTGCTAGAGATCTCTGACGTTCTTCAACTTTTGCTAGAGATCATCTATAACGTTCTTCAAGTTTTGCTAGAGATCATCTATAACGTTCTTCAACTTTTGCTAGAGATCATCTATAACGTTCTTCAACTTTTGCTAGAGGTCTCTGACGTTCTTCAACTTTTGCTAGAGATCATCTATAACGTTCTTCAACTTTTGCTAGAGATCTCTGACGTTCTTCAACTTTTGCTAGAGATCATCTATAACGTTCTTCAACTTTTGCTAGAGATCTCTGACGTTCTTCAACTTTTACTAGAGATCATCTATAACGTTCTTCAACTTTTGCTAGAGATCTCTAACGTTCTTCAACTTTTACTAGAGATAATCTCTAACGTTCTTCAACTTTTACTAGAGATCATCTATAACGTTATTCAACTTTTACTAGAGATCATCTATAACGTTCTTCAACTATTGCTAGAGATCTATAACGTTCTTCAACTTTTACTAGAGATCACCTATAACATTCTTCAACTTTTACTAGAGATCATCTATAACGTTCTTCAACTTTTACTAGAGATCCTCTATAACGTTCTTCAACTTTTGCTAGAGATCTCTAACGTTCTTCAGCTTTTACTAGAGATCATCTATAACGTTCTTCAGCTTTTACTAGAGATCATCTATAACGTTCTTCAACTTTTGCTAGAGATCATCTATAACGTTCTTCAGCTTTTACTAGAGATCATCTATAACGTTCTTCAACTTTTGCTAGAGATCATCTATAACGTTCTTCAACTTTTGCTAGAGATCATCTATAACGTTCTTCAACTTTTGCTAGAGATCTCTGACGTTCTTCAACTTTTGCTAGAGATCTCTGACGTTCTTCAACTTTTGCTAGAGATCATCTATAACGTTCTTCAAGTTTTGCTAGAGATCATCTGTAACGTTCTTCAACTTTTGCTAGAGATCTCTAACGTTCTTCAACTTTTACTAGAGATCATCTATAACGTTCTTCAACTTTTGCTAGAGATCATCTATAACGTTCTTCAGCTTTTACTAGAGATCATCTATAACGTTCTTCAGCTTTTACTAGAGATCTCTAACGTTCTTCAACTTTTACTAGAGATCATCTATAACGTTCTTCAACTTTTACTAGAGATCATCTATAACGTTCTTCAACTTTTGCTAGAGATCTATAACGTTCTTCAACTTTTACTAGAGATCATCTCTAACGTTCTTCAACTTTTGCTAGAGATCATCTATAACGTTCTTCAACTTTTACTAGAGATCATCTATAACGTTCTTCAACTTTTGCTAGAGATATCTGACGTTCTTCAACTTTTGCTAGAGATCATCTATAACGTTCTTCAACTTTTGCTAGAGATCTCTAACGTTCTTCAACTTTTACTAGAGATCATCTATAACGTTCTTCAACTTTTGCTAGAGATATCTGACGTTCTTCAACTTTTACTAGAGATCACCTATAACGTTCTTCAACTTTTGCTAGAGATCTCTAACGTTCTTCAACTTTTACTAGAGATAATCTATAACGTTCTTCAACTTTTACTAGAGATCATCTATAACGTTCTTCAACTTTTGCTAGAGATATCTAACGTTCTTCAACTTTTACTAGAGATCATCTATAACGTTCTTCAACTTTTGCTAGAGATCTCTACTTTCTTCAGCTTTTACTAGAGATCATCTATAACGTTCTTCAACTTTTGCTAGAGATCTCTAACGTTCTTCAACTTTTACCAGAGATCATCTATAACGTTCTTCAACTTTTGCTAGAGATCATCTATAACGTTCTTCAACTTTTGCTAGAGATCTCTAACGTTCTTCAACTTTTACTAGAGATCATCTATAACTTTCTTCAACTTTTGCTAGAGATCATCTATAACGTTCTTCAACTTTTACTAGAGATCCTCTATAACGTTCTTCAACTTTTGCTAGAGATCTCTAACGTTCTTCAACTTTTACTAGAGATCATCTATAACGTTCTTCAACTTTTACTAGAGATCTCTACTTTCTTCAACTTTTACTAGAGATCATCTATAACGTTCCTCAACTTTTACTAGAGATCATCTCTAACGTTCTTCAACTTTTACTAGAGATCATCTATAACGTTCTTCAAGTTTTGCTAGAGATCATCTATAACGTTCTTCAACTTTTACTAGAGATCATCTATAACGTTCTTCAACTTTTACTAGAAATCCTCTATAACGTTCTTCAACTTTTGCTAGAGATCTCTAACGTTCTTCAGCTTTTACTAGAGATCATCTATAACGTTCTTCAGCTTTTACTAGAGATCATCTATAACGTTCTTCAACTTTTGCTAGAGATCATCTATAACGTTCTTCAGCTTTTACTAGAGATCATCTATAACGTTCTTCAACTTTTGCTAGAGATCATCTATAACGTTCTTCAACTTTTGCTAGAGATCATCTATAACGTCCTTCAACTTTTGCTAGAGATCTCTGACGTTCTTCAACTTTTGCTAGAGATCTCTGACGTTCTTCAACTTTTGCTAGAGATCATCTATAACGTTCTTCAAGTTTTGCTAGAGATCATCTGTAACGTTCTTCAACTTTTGCTAGAGATCTCTGACGTTCTTCAACTTTTGCTAGAGATCATCTATAACGTTCTTCAAGTTTTGCTAGAGATCATCTATAACGTTCTTCAACTTTTGCTAGAGATCATCTATAACGTTCTTCAACTTTTGCTAGAGGTCTCTGACGTTCTTCAACTTTTGCTAGAGATCATCTATAACGTTCTTCAACTTTTGCTAGAGATCTCTGACGTTCTTCAACTTTTGCTAGAGATCATCTATAACGTTCTTCAACTTTTGCTAGAGATCTCTGACGTTCTTCAACTTTTACTAGAGATCATCTATAACGTTCTTCAACTTTTGCTAGAGATCTCTAACGTTCTTCAACTTTTACTAGAGATAATCTCTAACGTTCTTCAACTTTTACTAGAGATCATCTATAACGTTATTCAACTTTTACTAGAGATCATCTATAACGTTCTTCAACTATTGCTAGAGATCTATAACGTTCTTCAACTTTTACTAGAGATCACCTATAACATTCTTCAACTTTTACTAGAGATCATCTATAACGTTCTTCAACTTTTACTAGAGATCCTCTATAACGTTCTTCAACTTTTGCTAGAGATCTCTAACGTTCTTCAGCTTTTACTAGAGATCATCTATAACGTTCTTCAGCTTTTACTAGAGATCATCTATAACGTTCTTCAACTTTTGCTAGAGATCATCTATAACGTTCTTCAGCTTTTACTAGAGATCATCTATAACGTTCTTCAACTTTTGCTAGAGATCATCTATAACGTTCTTCAACTTTTGCTAGAGATCATCTATAACGTTCTTCAACTTTTGCTAGAGATCTCTGACGTTCTTCAACTTTTGCTAGAGATCTCTGACGTTCTTCAACTTTTGCTAGAGATCATCTATAACGTTCTTCAACTTTTACTAGAGATCATCTATAACGTTCTTCAACTTTTGCTAGAGATATCTAACGTTCTTCAACTTTTACTAGAGATCATCTATAACGTTCTTCAAGTTTTGCTAGAGATCTCTACTTTCTTCAGCTTTTACTAGAGATCATCTATAACGTTCTTCAACTTTTGCTAGAGATCTCTAACGTTCTTCAACTTTTACTAGAGATCATCTATAACGTTCTTCAACTTTTGCTAGAGATCATCTATAACGTTCTTCAACTTTTGCTAGAGATCTCTAACGTTCTTCAACTTTTACTAGAGATCATCTATAACGTTCTTCAACTTTTGCTAGAGATCATCTATAACGTTCTTCAACTTTTACTAGAGATCCTCTATAACGTTCTTCAACTTTTGCTAGAGATCTCTAACGTTCTTCAACTTTTACTAGAGATCATCTATAACGTTCTTCAACTTTTACTAGAGATCTCTACTTTCTTCAACTTTTACTAGAGATCATCTATAACGTTCTTCAACTTTTACTAGAGATCATCTCTAACGTTCTTCAACTTTTACTAGAGATCATCTATAACGTTCTTCAACTTTTGCTAGAGATCATCTATAACGTTCTTCAACTTTTACTAGAGATCATCTATAACGTTCTTCAACTTTTACTAGAAATCCTCTATAACGTTCTTCAACTTTTGCTAGAGATCTCTAACGTTCTTCAGCTTTTACTAGAGATCATCTATAACGTTCTTCAACTTTTACTAGAGATCATCTATAACGTTCTTCAACTTTTGCTAGAGATCATCTATAACGTTCTTCAGCTTTTACTAGAGATCATCTATAACGTTCTTCAACTTTTGCTAGAGATCATCTATAACGTTCTTCAACTTTTGCTAGAGATCATCTATAACGTTCTTCAACTTTTGCTAGAGATCTCTGACGTTCTTCAACTTTTGCTAGAGATCTCTGACGTTCTTCAACTTTTGCTAGAGATCATCTATAACGTTCTTCAAGTTTTGCTAGAGATCATCTATAACGTTCTTCAACTTTTGCTAGAGATCTCTGACGTTCTTCAACTTTTGCTAGAGATCATCTATAACGTTCTTCAACTTTTGCTAGAGATCTCTGCCGTTCTTCAACTTTTACTAGAGATCATCTATAACGTTCTTCAACTTTTGCTAGAGATCTCTAACGTTCTTCAACTTTTACTAGAGATCATCTCTAACGTTCTTCAACTTTTACTAGAGATCATCTATAACGTTCTTCAACTTTTACTAGAGATCATCTATAACGTTCTTCAACTATTGCTAGAGATCTATAACGTTCTTCAACTTTTACTAGAGATCACCTATAACATTCTTCAACTTTGACTAGAGATCATCTATAACGTTCTTCAACTTTTACTAGAGATCATCTATAACGTTCTTCAACTTTTGCTAGAGATCATCTATAACGTTCTTCAGCTTTTACTAGAGATCATCTATAACGTTCTTCAACTTTTACTAGAGATCTCTAACGTTCTTCAAGTTTTACTAGAGATCATCTATAACGTTCTTCAACTTTTACTAGAGATCATCTATAACGTTCTTCAACTTTTGCTAGAGATCTATTACGTTCTTCAACTTTTACTAGAGATCATCTCTAACGTTCTTCAACTTTTGCTAGAGATCATCTATAACGTTCTTCAACTTTTACTAGAGATCATCTATAACGTTCTTCAACTTTTGCTAGAGATATCTGACGTTCTTCAACTTTTACTAGAGATCACCTATAACGTTCTTCAACTTTTGCTAGAGATCTCTAACGTTCTTCAACTTTTGCTAGAGATCATCTATAACGTTCTTCAACTTTTGCTAGAGATCTCTGACGTTCTTCAACTTTTGCTAGAGATCATCTATAACGTTCTTCAACTTTTGCTAGAGATCTCTGACGTTCTTCAACTTTTACTAGAGATCATCTATAACGTTCTTCAACTTTTGCTAGAGATCTCTAACGTTCTTCAACTTTTACTAGAGATCATCTCTAACGTTCTTCAACTTTTACTAGAGATCATCTATAACGTTCTTCAACTTTTACTAGAGATCTCTACTTTCTTCAACTTTTACTAGAGATCATCTATAACGTTCTTCAACTTTTACTAGAGATCATCTCTAACGTTCTTCAACTTTTACTAGAGATCATCTATAACGTTCTTCAAGTTTTGCTAGAGATCATCTATAACGTTCTTCAACTTTTACTAGAGATCATCTATAACGTTCTTCAACTTTTACTAGAAATCCTCTATAACGTTCTTCAACTTTTGCTAGAGATCTCTAACGTTCTTCAACTTTTACTAGAGATCATCTATAACGTTCTTCAACTTTTACTAGAGATCATCTATAACGTTCTTCAACTTTTGCTAGAGATCATCTATAACGTTCTTCAGCTTTTACTAGAGATCATCTATAACGTTCTTCAACTTTTGCTAGAGATCATCTATAACGTTCTTCAACTTTTGCTAGAGATCATCTATAACTTTCTTCAACTTTTGCTAGAGATCTCTGAACGTTCTTCAACTTTTGCTAGAGATCTCTAACGTTCTTCAACTTTTGCTAGAGATCATCTATAACGTTCTTCAAGTTTTGCTAGAGATCATCTATAACGTTCTTCAACTTTTGCTAGAGATCTCTGACGTTCTTCAACTTTTGCTAGAGATCATCTATAACGTTCTTCAAGTTTTGCTAGAGATCATCTATAACGTTCTTCAACTTTTGCTAGAGATCATCTATAACGTTCTTCAACTTTTGCTAGAGATCTCTGACGTTCTTCAACTTTTGCTAGAGATCATCTATAACGTTCTTCAACTTTTGCTAGAGATCATCTATAACGTTCTTCAACTTTTGCTAGAGATCTCTAACGTTCTTCAACTTTTGCTAGAGATCATCTATAACGTTCTTCAACTTTTGCTAGAGATATCTGACGTTCTTCAACTTTTACTAGAGATCACCTATAACGTTCTTCAACTTTTGCTAGAGATCTCTAACGTTCTTCAACTTTTACTAGAGATAATCTATAACGTTCTTCAACTTTTACTAGAGATCATCTATAACGTTCTTCAACTTTTGCTAGAGATATCTAACGTTCTTCAACTTTTACTAGAGATCATCTATAACGTTCTTCAACTTTTGCTAGAGATCTCTACTTTCTTCAGCTTTTACTAGAGATCATCTATAACGTTCTTCAACTTTTGCTAGAGATCTCTAACGTTCTTCAACTTTTACCAGAGATCATCTATAACGTTCTTCAACTTTTGCTAGAGATCATCTATAACGTTCTTCAACTTTTGCTAGAGATCTCTAACGTTCTTCAACTTTTACTAGAGATCATCTATAACTTTCTTCAACTTTTGCTAGAGATCATCTATAACGTTCTTCAACTTTTACTAGAGATCCTCTATAACGTTCTTCAACTTTTGCTAGAGATCTCTAACGTTCTTCAACTTTTACTAGAGATCATCTATAACGTTCTTCAACTTTTACTAGAGATCTCTACTTTCTTCAACTTTTACTAGAGATCATCTATAACGTTCCTCAACTTTTACTAGAGATCATCTCTAACGTTCTTCAACTTTTACTAGAGATCATCTATAACGTTCTTCAAGTTTTGCTAGAGATCATCTATAACGTTCTTCAACTTTTACTAGAGATCATCTATAACGTTCTTCAACTTTTACTAGAGATCCTCTATAACGTTCTTCAACTTTTGCTAGAGATCTCTAACGTTCTTCAGCTTTTACTAGAGATCATCTATAACGTTCTTCAGCTTTTACTAGAGATCATCTATAACGTTCTTCAACTTTTGCTAGAGATCATCTATAACGTTCTTCAGCTTTTACTAGAGATCATCTATAACGTTCTTCAACTTTTGCTAGAGATCATCTATAACGTTCTTCAACTTTTGCTAGAGATCATCTATAACGTTCTTCAACTTTTGCTAGAGATCTCTGACGTTCTTCAACTTTTGCTAGAGATCTCTGACGTTCTTCAACTTTTGCTAGAGATCATCTATAACGTTCTTCAAGTTTTGCTAGAGATCATCTGTAACGTTCTTCAACTTTTGCTAGAGATCTCTGACGTTCTTCAACTTTTGCTAGAGATCATCTATAACGTTCTTCAACTTTTGCTAGAGATCTCTGCCGTTCTTCAACTTTTACTAGAGATCATCTATAACGTTCTTCAACTTTTGCTAGAGATCTCTAACGTTCTTCAACTTTTACTAGAGATCATCTATAACGTTCTTCAACTTTTACTAGAGATCATCTGTAACGTTCTTCAACTTTTACTAGAGATCATCTATAACGTTCTTCAACTTTTGCTAGAGATCTATAACGTTCTTCAACTTTTACTAGAGATCACCTATAACGTTCTTCAACTTTGACTAGAGATCATCTATAACGTTCTTCAACTTTTACTAGAGATCATCTATAACGTTCTTCAACTTTTGCTAGAGATCATCTATAACGTTCTTCAGCTTTTACTAGAGATCATCTATAACGTTCTTCAACTTTTACTAGAGATCTCTAACGTTCTTCAACTTTTACTAGAGATCATCTATAACGTTCTTCAACTTTTACTAGAGATCATCTATAACGTTCTTCAACTTTTGCTAGAGATCTATTACGTTCTTCAACTTTTACTAGAGATCATCTCTAACGTTCTTCAACTTTTGCTAGAGATCATCTATAACGTTCTTCAACTTTTACTAGAGATCATCTATAACGTTCTTCAACTTTTGCTAGAGATATCTGACGTTCTTCAACTTTTACTAGAGATCACCTATAACGTTCTTCAACTTTTGCTAGAGATCTCTAACGTTCTTCAACTTTTGCTAGAGATCATCTATAACGTTCTTCAACTTTTGCTAGAGATCTCTGACGTTCTTCAACTTTTGCTAGAGATCATCTATAACGTTCTTCAACTTTTGCTAGAGATCTCTAACGTTCTTCAACTTTTACTAGAGATCATCTATAACGTTCTTCAACTTTTGCTAGAGATCTCTAACGTTCTTCAACTTTTACTAGAGATCATCTCTAACGTTCTTCAACTTTTACTAGAGATCATCTATAACGTTCTTCAACTTTTACTAGAGATCTCTACGTTCTTCAACTTTTACTAGAGATCATCTATAACGTTCTTCAACTTTTACTAGAGATCATCTATAACGTTCTTCAACTTTTACTAGAGATCATCTATAACGTTCTTCAACTTTTGCTAGAGATCATCTATAACGTTCTTCAACTTTTACTAGAGATCATCTATAACGTTCTTCAACTTTTACTAGAGATCCTCTATAACGTTCTTCAACTTTTGCTAGAGATCTCTAACGTTCTTCAGCTTTTACTAGAGATCATCTATAACGTTCTTCAACTTTTACTAGAGATCATCTATAACGTTCTTCAACTTTTGCTAGAGATCATCTATAACGTTCTTCAACTTTTGCTAGAGATCATCTATAACGTTCTTCAACTTTTGCTAGAGATCATCTATAACGTTCTTCAACTTTTGCTAGAGATCTCTGACGTTCTTCAACTTTTGCTAGAGATCATCTATAACGTTCTTCAACTTTTGCTAGAGATCTCTGACGTTCTTCAACTTTTACTAGAGATCATCTATAACGTTCTTCAACTTTTGCTAGAGATCTCTAACGTTCTTCAACTTTTACTAGAGATCATCTCTAACGTTCTTCAACTTTTACTAGAGATCATCTATAACGTTCTTCAACTTTTACTAGAGATCATCTATAACGTTCTTCAACTATTGCTAGAGATCTATAACGTTCTTCAACTTTTACTAGAGATCATCTATAACGTTCTTCAACTTTGACTAGAGATCATCTATAACGTTCTTCAACTTTTACTAGAGATCATCTATAACGTTCTTCAACTTTTGCTAGAGATCATCTATAACGTTCTTCAGCTTTTACTAGAGATCATCTATAACGTTCTTCAACTTTTACTAGAGATCTCTAACGTTCTTCAAGTTTTACTAGAGATCATCTATAACGTTCTTCAACTTTTACTAGAGATCATCTATAACGTTCTTCAACTATTGCTAGAGATCTATACGTTCTTCAACTTTTACTAGAGATCATCTCTAACGTTCTTCAACTTTTGCTAGAGATCATCTATAACGTTCTTCAACTTTTACTAGAGATCATCTATAACGTTCTTCAACTTTTGCTAGAGATATCTGACGTTCTTCAACTTTTACTAGAGATCACCTATAACGTTCTTCAACTTTTGCTAGAGATCTCTAACGTTCTTCAACTTTTGCTAGAGATCATCTATAACGTTCTTCAACTTTTGCTAGAGATCTCTGACGTTCTTCAACTTTTGCTAGAGATCATCTATAACGTTCTTCAACTTTTGCTAGAGATCTCTGACGTTCTTCAACTTTTACTAGAGATCATCTATAACGTTCTTCAACTTTTGCTAGAGATCTCTAACGTTCTTCAACTTTTACTAGAGATCATCTCTAACGTTCTTCAACTTTTACTAGAGATCATCTATAACGTTCTTCAACTTTTACTAGAGATCTCTACTTTCTTCAACTTTTACTAGAGATCATCTATAACGTTCCTCAACTTTTACTAGAGATCATCTCTAACGTTCTTCAACTTTTACTAGAGATCATCTATAACGTTCTTCAAGTTTTGCTAGAGATCATCTATAACGTTCTTCAACTTTTACTAGAGATCATCTATAACGTTCTTCAACTTTTACTAGAGATCCTCTATAACGTTCTTCAACTTTTGCTAGAGATCTCTAACGTTCTTCAGCTTTTACTAGAGATCATCTATAACGTTCTTCAACTTTTACTAGAGATCATCTATAACGTTCTTCAACTTTTGCTAGAGATCATCTATAACGTTCTTCACTTTTACTAGAGATCATCTATAACGTTCTTCAACTTTTGCTAGAGATCATCTATAACGTTCTTCAACTTTTGCTAGAGATCATCTATAACGTTCTTCAACTTTTGCTAGAGATCTCTGACGTTCTTCAACTTTTGCTAGAGATCTCTGACGTTCTTCAACTTTTGCTAGAGATCATCTATAACGTTCTTCAAGTTTTGCTAGAGATCATCTGTAACGTTCTTCAACTTTTGCTAGAGATCTCTGACGTTCTTCAACTTTTGCTAGAGATCATCTATAACGTTCTTCAAGTTTTGCTAGAGATCATCTATAACGTTCTTCAACTTTTGCTAGAGATCATCTATAACGTTCTTCAACTTTTGCTAGAGATCTCTGACGTTCTTCAACTTTTGCTAGAGATCATCTATAACGTTCTTCAACTTTTGCTAGAGATCTCTGACGTTCTTCAACTTTTGCTAGAGATCATCTATAACGTTCTTCAACTTTTGCTAGAGATCTCTAACGTTCTTCAACTTTTACTAGAGATCATCTATAACGTTCTTCAACTTTTGCTAGAGATCTCTAACGTTCTTCAACTTTTACTAGAGATCATCTCTAACGTTCTTCAACTTTTACTAGAGATCATCTATAACGTTCTTCAACTTTTACTAGAGATCATCTATAACGTTCTTCAACTTTTGCTA
Organism: Megaustenia siamemsis; assembly: GCA_032433765.1. Taxonomy (NCBI): domain Eukaryota; kingdom Metazoa; phylum Mollusca; class Gastropoda; order Stylommatophora; family Ariophantidae; genus Megaustenia; species Megaustenia siamemsis. The sequence goes on along the minus strand of JAVIAB010000125.1, from coordinate 17,293,656 downwards.
GAGATCTATAACGTTCTTCAACTTTTACTAGAGATCACCTATAACGTTCTTCAACTTTTACTAGAGATCATCTATAACGTTCTTCAACTTTTACTAGAGATCATCTATAACGTTCTTCAACTTTTGCTAGAGATCATCTATAACGTTCTTCAGCTTTTACTAGAGATCATCTATAACGTTCTTCAACTTTTACTAGAGATCTCTAACGTTCTTCAACTTTTACTAGAGATCATCTATAACGTTCTTCAACTTTTACTAGAGATCATCTATAACGTTCTTCAACTTTTGCTAGAGATCTATAACGTTCTTCAACTTTTACTAGAGATCATCTCTAACGTTCTTCAACTTTTGCTAGAGATCATCTATAACGTTCTTCAACTTTTACTAGAGATCATCTATAACGTTCTTCAACTTTTGCTAGAGATATCTAACGTTCTTCAACTTTTACTAGAGATCATCTATAACGTTCTTCAACTTTTGCTAGAGATCTCTAACGTTCTTCAACTTTTGCTAGAGATCATCTATAACGTTCTTCAACTTTTGCTAGAGATCTCTGACGTTCTTCAACTTTTGCTAGAGATCATCTATAACGTTCTTCAACTTTTGCTAGAGATCTCTGACGTTCTTCAACTTTTACTAGAGATCATCTATAACGTTCTTCAACTTTTGCTAGAGATCTCTAACGTTCTTCAACTTTTACTAGAGATCATCTCTAACGTTCTTCAACTTTTACTAGAGATCATCTATAACGTTCTTCAACTTTTACTAGAGATCATCTATAACGTTCTTCAACTTTTGCTAGAGATCTATAACGTTCTTCAACTTTTACTAGAGATCACCTATAACGTTCTTCAACTTTTACTAGAGATCATCTATAACGTTCTTCAACTTTTACTAGAGATCATCTATAACGTTCTTCAACTTTTGCTAGAGATCATCTATAACGTTCTTCAGCTTTTACTAGAGATCATCTATAACGTTCTTCAACTTTTACTAGAGATCTCTAACGTTCTTCAACTTTTACTAGAGATCATCTATAACGTTCTTCAACTTTTACTAGAGATCATCTATAACGTTCTTCAACTTTTGCTAGAGATCTATAACGTTCTTCAACTTTTACTAGAGATCATCTCTAACGTTCTTCAACTTTTGCTAGAGATCATCTATAACGTTCTTCAACTTTTACTAGAGATCATCTATAACGTTCTTCAACTTTTGCTAGAGATATCTGACGTTCTTCAACTTTTACTAGAGATCATCTATAACGTTCTTCAACTTTTGCTAGAGATCTCTAACGTTCTTCAACTTTTACTAGAGATCATCTATAACGTTCTTCAACTTTTGCTAGAGATATCTGACGTTCTTCAACTTTTACTAGAGATCACCTATAACGTTCTTCAACTTTTGCTAGAGATCTCTAACGTTCTTCAACTTTTACTAGAGATCATCTATAACGTTCTTCAACTTTTACTAGAGATCATCTATAACGTTCTTCAACTTTTGCTAGAGATATCTGACGTTCTTCAACTTTTACTAGAGATCATCTATAACGTTCTTCAACTTTTGCTAGAGATCTCTAACGTTCTTCAACTTTTACTAGAGATCATCTATAACGTTCTTCAACTTTTACTAGAGATCATCTATAACGTTCTTCAACTTTTGCTAGAGATCTCTAACGTTCTTCAACTTTTACCAGAGATCATCTATAACGTTCTTCAACTTTTGCTAGAGATCATCTATAACGTTCTTCAACTTTTGCTAGAGATCTCTAACGTTCTTCAACTTTTACTAGAGATCATCTATAACTTTCTTCAACTTTTGCTAGAGATCATCTATAACGTTCTTCAACTTTTACTAGAGATCCTCTATAACGTTCTTCAACTTTTGCTAGAGATCTCTAACGTTCTTCAACTTTTACTAGAGATCATCTATAACGTTCTTCAACTTTTACTAGAGATCTCTACTTTCTTCAACTTTTACTAGAGATCATCTATAACGTTCCTCAACTTTTACTAGAGATCATCTCTAACGTTCTTCAACTTTTACTAGAGATCATCTATAACGTTCTTCAAGTTTTGCTAGAGATCATCTATAACGTTCTTCAACTTTTACTAGAGATCATCTATAACGTTCTTCAACTTTTACTAGAAATCCTCTATAACGTTCTTCAACTTTTGCTAGAGATCTCTAACGTTCTTCAGCTTTTACTAGAGATCATCTATAACGTTCTTCAGCTTTTACTAGAGATCATCTATAACGTTCTTCAACTTTTGCTAGAGATCATCTATAACGTTCTTCAGCTTTTACTAGAGATCATCTATAACGTTCTTCAACTTTTGCTAGAGATCATCTATAACGTTCTTCAACTTTTGCTAGAGATCATCTATAACGTTCTTCAACTTTTGCTAGAGATCTCTGACGTTCTTCAACTTTTGCTAGAGATCTCTGACGTTCTTCAACTTTTGCTAGAGATCATCTATAACGTTCTTCAAGTTTTGCTAGAGATCATCTGTAACGTTCTTCAACTTTTGCTAGAGATCTCTGACGTTCTTAAACTTTTGCTAGAGATCATCTATAACGTTCTTCAACTTTTGCTAGAGATCATCTATAACGTTCTTCAACTTTTGCTAGAGATCAACTATAACGTTCTTCAACTTTTGCTAGAGGTCTCTGACGTTCTTCAACTTTTGCTAGAGATCATCTATAACGTTCTTCAACTTTTGCTAGAGATCTCTAACGTTCTTCAACTTTTGCTAGAGATCATCTCTAACGTTCTTCAACTTTTACTAGAGATCATCTATAACGTTCTTCAACTTTTACTAGAGATCATCTATAACGTTCTTCAACTATTGCTAGAGATCTATAACGTTCTTCAACTTTTACTAGAGATCACCTATAACATTCTTCAACTTTTACTAGAGATCATCTATAACGTTCTTCAACTTTTACTAGAGATCATCTATAACGTTCTTCAACTTTTGCTAGAGATCATATATAACGTTCTTCAGCTTTTACTAGAGATCATCTATAACGTTCTTCAGCTTTTACTAGAGATCTCTAACGTTCTTCAAGTTTTACTAGAGATCATCTATAACGTTCTTCAACTTTTACTAGAGATCATCTATAACGTTCTTCAACTATTGCTAGAGATCTATAACGTTCTTCAACTTTTACTAGAGATCATCTCTAACGTTCTTCAACTTTTGCTAGAGATCATCTATAACGTTCTTCAACTTTTACTAGAGATCATCTATAACGTTCTTCAACTTTTGCTAGAGATATCTGACGTTCTTCAACTTTTACTAGAGATCACCTATAACGTTCTTCAACTTTTGCTAGAGATCTCTAACGTTCTTCAACTTTTGCTAGAGATCATCTATAACGTTCTTCAACTTTTGCTAGAGATCTCTGACGTTCTTCAACTTTTGCTAGAGATCATCTATAACGTTCTTCAACTTTTGCTAGAGATCTCTGACGTTCTTCAACTTTTACTAGAGATCATCTATAACGTTCTTCAACTTTTGCTAGAGATCTCTAACGTTCTTCAACTTTTACTAGAGATCATCTCTAACGTTCTTCAACTTTTACTAGAGATCATCTATAACGTTCTTCAACTTTTACTAGAGATCATCTATAACGTTCTTCAACTATTGCTAGAGATCTATAACGTTCTTCAACTTTTACTAGAGATCACCTATAACATTCTTCAACTTTTACTAGAGATCATCTATAACGTTCTTCAACTTTTACTAGAGATCATCTATAACGTTCTTCAACTTTTGCTAGAGATCATCTATAACGTTCTTCAGCTTTTACTAGAGATCATCTATAACGTTCTTCAGCTTTTACTAGAGATCTCTAACGTTCTTCAACTTTTACTAGAGATCATCTATAACGTTCTTCAACTTTTACTAGAGATCATCTATAACGTTCTTCAACTATTGCTAGAGATCTATAACGTTCTTCAACTTTTACTAGAGATCATCTCTAACGTTCTTCAACTTTCGCTAGAGATCATCTATAACGTTCTTCAACTTTTACTAGAGATCATCTATAACGTTCTTCAACTTTTGCTAGAGATATCTGACGTTCTTCAACTTTTACTAGAGATCACCTATAACGTTCTTCAACTTTTGCTAGAGATCTCTAACGTTCTTCAACTTTTGCTAGAGATCATCTATAACGTTCTTCAACTTTTGCTAGAGATATCTGACGTTCTTCAACTTTTACTAGAGATCACCTATAACGTTCTTCAACTTTTGCTAGAGATCTCTAACGTTCTTCAACTTTTACTAGAGATCATCTATAACGTTCTTCAACTTTTACTAGAGATCATCTATAACGTTCTTCAACTTTTGCTAGAGATATCTGACGTTCTTCAACTTTTACTAGAGATCACCTATAACGTTCTTCAACTTTTGCTAGAGATCTCTAACGTTCTTCAACTTTTACTAGAGATAATCTATAACGTTCTTCAACTTTTACTAGAGATCATCTATAACGTTCTTCAACTTTTGCTAGAGATATCTAACGTTCTTCAACTTTTACTAGAGATCATCTATAACGTTCTTCAACTTTTGCTAGAGATCTCTACTTTCTTCAGCTTTTACTAGAGATCATCTATAACGTTCTTCAACTTTTGCTAGAGATCTCTAACGTTCTTCAACTTTTACCAGAGATCATCTATAACGTTCTTCAACTTTTGCTAGAGATCATCTATAACGTTCTTCAACTTTTGCTAGAGATCTCTAACGTTCTTCAACTTTTACTAGAGATCATCTATAACTTTCTTCAACTTTTGCTAGAGATCATCTATAACGTTCTTCAACTTTTACTAGAGATCCTCTATAACGTTCTTCAACTTTTGCTAGAGATCTCTAACGTTCTTCAACTTTTACTAGAGATCATCTATAACGTTCTTCAACTTTTACTAGAGATCTCTACTTTCTTCAACTTTTACTAGAGATCATCTATAACGTTCCTCAACTTTTACTAGAGATCATCTCTAACGTTCTTCAACTTTTACTAGAGATCATCTATAACGTTCTTCAACTTTTACTAGAGATCATCTATAACGTTCTTCAACTTTTACTAGAGATCCTCTATAACGTTCTTCAACTTTTGCTAGAGATCTCTAACGTTCTTCAGCTTTTACTAGAGATCATCTATAACGTTCTTCAGCTTTTACTAGAGATCATCTATAACGTTCTTCAACTATTGCTAGAGATCTATAACGTTCTTCAACTTTTACTAGAGATAACCTATAACATTCTTCAACTTTTACTAGAGATCATCTATAACGTTCTTCAACTTTTACTAGAGATCATCTATAACGTTCTTCAACTTTTGCTAGAGATCATCTATAACGTTCTTCAGCTTTTACTAGAGATCATCTATAACGTTCTTCAGCTTTTACTAGAGATCTCTAACGTTCTTCAACTTTTACTAGAGATCATCTATAACGTTCTTCAACTTTTACTAGAGATCATCTATAACGTTCTTCAACTATTGCTAGAGATCTATAACGTTCTTCAACTTTTACTAGAGATCATCTCTAACGTTCTTCAACTTTTGCTAGAGATCATCTATAACGTTCTTCAACTTTTACTAGAGATCATCTATAACGTTCTTCAACTTTTGCTAGAGATATCTGACGTTCTTCAACTTTTACTAGAGATCACCTATAACGTTCTTCAACTTTTGCTAGAGATCTCTAACGTTCTTCAACTTTTACTAGAGATCATCTATAACGTTCTTCAACTTTTGCTAGAGATATCTGACGTTCTTCAACTTTTACTAGAGATCACCTATAACGTTCTTCAACTTTTGCTAGAGATCTCTAACGTTCTTCAACTTTTACTAGAGATCATCTATAACGTTCTTCAACTTTTACTAGAGATCATCTATAACGTTCTTCAACTTTTGCTAGAGATATCTGACGTTCTTCAACTTTTACTAGAGATCACCTATAACGTTCTTCAACTTTTGCTAGAGATCTCTAACGTTCTTCAACTTTTACTAGAGATAATCTATAACGTTCTTCAACTTTTACTAGAGATCATCTATAACGTTCTTCAACTTTTGCTAGAGATATCTAACGTTCTTCAACTTTTACTAGAGATCATCTATAACGTTCTTCAACTTTTGCTAGAGATCTCTACTTTCTTCAGCTTTTACTAGAGATCATCTATAACGTTCTTCAACTTTTGCTAGAGATCTCTAACGTTCTTCAACTTTTACCAGAGATCATCTATAACGTTCTTCAACTTTTGCTAGAGATCATCTATAACGTTCTTCAACTTTTGCTAGAGATCTCTAACGTTCTTCAACTTTTACTAGAGATCATCTATAACTTTCTTCAACTTTTGCTAGAGATCATCTATAACGTTCTTCAACTTTTACTAGAGATCCTCTATAACGTTCTTCAACTTTTGCTAGAGATCTCTAACGTTCTTCAACTTTTACTAGAGATCATCTATAACGTTCTTCAACTTTTACTAGAGATCTCTACTTTCTTCAACTTTTACTAGAGATCATCTATAACGTTCCTCAACTTTTACTAGAGATCATCTCTAACGTTCTTCAACTTTTACTAGAGATCATCTATAACGTTCTTCAAGTTTTGCTAGAGATCATCTATAACGTTCTTCAACTTTTACTAGAGATCATCTATAACGTTCTTCAACTTTTACTAGAGATCCTCTATAACGTTCTTCAACTTTTGCTAGAGATCTCTAACGTTCTTCAGCTTTTACTAGAGATCATCTATAACGTTCTTCAGCTTTTACTAGAGATCATCTATAACGTTCTTCAACTTTTGCTAGAGATCATCTATAACGTTATTCAGCTTTTACTAGAGATCATCTATAACGTTCTTCAACTTTTGCTAGAGATCATCTATAACGTTCTTCAACTTTTGCTAGAGATCATCTATAACGTTCTTCAACTTTTGCTAGAGATCTCTGACGTTCTTCAACTTTTGCTAGAGATCTCTGACGTTCTTCAACTTTTGCTAGAGATCATCTATAACGTTCTTCAAGTTTTGCTAGAGATCATCTGTAACGTTCTTCAACTTTTGCTAGAGATCTCTGACGTTCTTCAACTTTTGCTAGAGATCATCTATAACGTTCTTCAAGTTTTGCTAGAGATCATCTATAACGTTCTTCAACTTTTGCTAGAGATCATCTATAACGTTCTTCAACTTTTGCTAGAGGTCTCTGACGTTCTTCAACTTTTGCTAGAGATCATCTATAACGTTCTTCAACTTTTGCTAGAGATATCTGACGTTCTTCAACTTTTACTAGAGATCACCTATAACGTTCTTCAACTTTTGCTAGAGATCTCTAACGTTCTTCAACTTTTACTAGAGATAATCTATAACGTTCTTCAACTTTTACTAGAGATCATCTATAACGTTCTTCAACTATTGCTAGAGATATCTAACGTTCTTCAACTTTTACTAGAGATCATCTATAACGTTCTTCAACTTTTGCTAGAGATCTCTACTTTCTTCACCTTTTACTAGAGATCATCTTTAACGTTCTTCAACTTTTGCTAGAGATCTCTAACGTTCTTCAACTTTTACTAGAGATCATCTATAACGTTCTTCAACTTTTGCTAGAGATCATCTATAACGTTCTTCAACTTTTGCTAGAGATCTCTAACGTTCTTCAACTTTTACTAGAGATCATCTATAACTTTCTTCAACTTTTGCTAGAGATCATCTATAACGTTCTTCAACTTTTACTAGAGATCCTCTATAACGTTCTTCAACTTTTGCTAGAGATCTCTAACGTTCTTCAACTTTTACTAGAGATCATCTATAACGTTCTTCAACTTTTACTAGAGATCTCTACTTTCTTCAACTTTTACTAGAGATCATCTATAACGTTCCTCAACTTTTACTAGAGATCATCTCTAACGTTCTTCAACTTTTACTAGAGATCATCTATAACGTTCTTCAAGTTTTGCTAGAGATCATCTATAACGTTCTTCAACTTTTACTAGAGATCATCTATAACGTTCTTCAACTTTTACTAGAAATCCTCTATAACGTTCTTCAACTTTTGCTAGAGATCTCTAACGTTCTTCAGCTTTTACTAGAGATCATCTATAACGTTCTTCAGCTTTTACTAGAGATCATCTATAACGTTCTTCAACTTTTGCTAGAGATCATCTATAACGTTCTTCAGCTTTTACTAGAGATCATCTATAACGTTCTTCAACTTTTGCTAGAGATCTCTGACGTTCTTCAACTTTTGCTAGAGATCTCTGACGTTCTTCAACTTTTGCTAGAGATCATCTATAACGTTCTTCAAGTTTTGCTAGAGATCATCTGTAACGTTCTTCAACTTTTGCTAGAGATCTCTGACGTTCTTCAACTTTTGCTAGAGATCATCTATAACGTTCTTCAAGTTTTGCTAGAGATCATCTATAACGTTCTTCAACTTTTGCTAGAGATCATCTATAACGTTCTTCAACTTTTGCTAGAGGTCTCTGACGTTCTTCAACTTTTGCTAGAGATCATCTATAACGTTCTTCAACTTTTGCTAGAGATCTCTGACGTTCTTCAACTTTTGCTAGAGATCATCTATAACGTTCTTCAACTTTTGCTAGAGATCTCTGACGTTCTTCAACTTTTACTAGAGATCATCTATAACGTTCTTCAACTTTTGCTAGAATCTCTAACGTTCTTCAACTTTTACTAGAGATCATCTCTAACGTTCTTCAACTTTTACTAGCGATCATCTATAACGTTCTTCAACTATTGCTAGAGATCTATAACGTTTTTCAACTTTTACTAGAGATTACCTATAACATTCTTCAACTTTTACTAGAGATCATCTATAACGTTCTTCAACTTTTACTAGAGATCATCTATAACGTTCTTCAACTTTTGCTAGAGATCATCTATAACGTTCTTCAGCTTTTACTAGAGATCATCTATAACGTTCTTCAGCTTTTACTAGAGATCTCTAACGTTCTTCAACTTTTACTAGAGATCATCTATAACGTTCTTCAACTTTTACTAGAGATCATCTATAACGTTCTTCAACTATTGCTAGAGATCTATAACGTTCTTCAACTTTTACTAGAGATCATCTCTAACGTTCTTCAACTTTTGCTAGAGATCATCTATAACGTTCTTCAACTTTTACTAGAGATCATCTATAACGTTCTTCAACTTTTGCTAGAGATATCTGACGTTCTTCAACTTTTACTAGAGATCACCTATAACGTTCTTCAACTTTTGCTAGAGATCTCTAACGTTCTTCAACTTTTACTAGAGATCATCTATAACGTTCTTCAACTTTTGCTAGAGATATCTGACGTTCTTCAACTTTTACTAGAGATCACCTATAACGTTCTTCAACTTTTGCTAGAGATCTCTAACGTTCTTCAACTTTTACTAGAGATCATCTATAACGTTCTTCAACTTTTACTAGAGATCATCTATAACGTTCTTCAACTTTTGCTAGAGATATCTAACGTTCTTCAACTTTTACTAGAGATCATCTATAACGTTCTTCAACTTTTGCTAGAGATCTCTACTTTCTTCAGCTTTTACTAGAGATCATCTATAACGTTCTTCAACTTTTGCTAGAGATCTCTAACGTTCTTCAACTTTTACCAGAGATCATCTATAACGTTCTTCAACTTTTGCTAGAGATCATCTATAACGTTCTTCAACTTTTGCTAGAGATCTCTAACGTTCTTCAACTTTTACTAGAGATCATCTATAACTTTCTTCAACTTTTGCTAGAGATCATCTATAACGTTCTTCAACTTTTACTAGAGATCCTCTATAACGTTCTTCAACTTTTGCTAGAGATCTCTAACGTTCTTCAACTTTTACTAGAGATCATCTATAAGGTTCTTCAACTTTTGCTAGAGATCTCTACTTTCTTCAACTTTTACTAGAGATCATCTATAACGTTCCTCAACTTTTACTAGAGATCATCTCTAACGTTCTTCAACTTTTACTAGAGATCATCTATAACGTTCTTCAAGTTTTGCTAGAGATCATCTATAACGTTCTTCAACTTTTACTAGAGATCATCTATAACGTTCTTCAACTTTTACTAGAGATCCTCTATAACGTTCTTCAGCTTTTACTAGAGATCATCAATAACGTTCTTCAACTTTTGCTAGAGATCATCTATAACGTTATTAAGCTTTTACTAGAGATCATCTATAACGTTCTTCAACTTTTGCTAGAGATCATCTATAACGTTATTAAGCTTTTACTAGAGATCATCTATAACGTTCTTCAACTTTTGCTAGAGATCATCTATAACGTTCTTCAAGTTTTGCTAGAGATCATCTATAACGTTCTTCAACTTTTACTAGAGATCATCTATAACGTTCTTCAACTTTTACTAGAGATCCTCTATAACGTTCTTCAGCTTTTACTAGAGATCATCAATAACGTTCTTCAACTTTTGCTAGAGATCATCTATAACGTTATTAAGCTTTTACTAGAGATCATCTATAACGTTCTTCAACTTTTGCTAGAGATCATCTATAACGTTATTAAGCTTTTACTAGAGATCATCTATAACGTTCTTCAACTTTTGCTAGAGATCATCTATAACGTTCTTCAACTTTTGCTAGAGATCATCTATAACGTTCTTCAACTTTTGCTAGAGATCTCTGACGTTCTTCAACTTTTGCTAGAGATCTCTGACGTTCTTCAACTTTTGCTAGAGATCATCTATAACGTTCTTCAAGTTTTGCTAGAGATCATCTGTAACGTTCTTCAACTTTTGCTAGAGATCTCTGACGTTCTTCAACTTTTGCTAGAGATCATCTATAACGTTCTTCAAGTTTTGCTAGAGATCATCTATAACGTTCTTCAACTTTTGCTAGAGATCATCTATAACGTTCTTCAACTTTTGCTAGAGGTCTCTGACGTTCTTCAACTTTTGCTAGAGATCATCTATAACGTTCTTCAACTTTTGCTAGAGATCTCTGACGTTCTTCAACTTTTGCTAGAGATCATCTATAACGTTCTTCAACTTTTGCTAGAGATCTCTGACGTTCTTCAACTTTTACTAGAGATCATCTATAACGTTCTTCAACTTTTGCTAGAGATCTCTAACGTTCTTCAACTTTTGCTAGAGATCATCTATAACGTTCTTCAACTTTTGCTAGAGATCATCTATAACGTTCTTCAAGTTTTGCTAGAGATCATCTGTAACGTTCTTCAACTTTTGCTAGAGATCTCTGACGTTCTTCAACTTTTGCTAGAGATCATCTATAACGTTCTTCAACTTTTACTAGAGATCATCTATAACGTTCTTCAACTTTTGCTAGAGATCATCTATAACGTTCTTCAACTTTTGCTAGAGATCATCTATAACGTTCTTCAACTTTTGCTAGAGATCTCTGACGTTCTTCAACTTTTGCTAGAGATCATCTATAACGTTCTTCAACTTTTGCTAGAGATCATCTATAACGTTCTTCAACTTTTGCTAGAGATCTCTGACGTTCTTCAACTTTTGCTAGAGATCATCTATAACGTTCTTCAACATTTGCTAGAAATATTTGACGTTCTTCAACTGTTACAAAGCTCTTATATTGTCTATCAACATTTCTCAAAGTATTATTTCTTACAAATGTTCGTTCTGCAAAGGTAAAATCAAAATAAAATAATAAAAGCTGCGTGTTTTTCGCAAACAGTTCACAATATTTGCGGATACACTGAGATATCAAATAATAACATATGTGTAATGACAGATAGCATTGTCGAAATTGTCCTTTATGTTTCTATTAATCTATTTCTCCAGCCGTTGTTGAAGGCGCTGAATTAGGGCACTCCATTCTCAAGGTGCTGGCCACTGATATAGACGAACCAAATACTCCCGCGTCTCTGATCATATTTGAAAGCTCCTGCAAACCAGATGTGCTTTTCGTCGACACTTACTCAGGTAAACCAAATATAATGAATGCTTTCAAAGGACAATCATGTTTTCATTTTTTTTTATTTCGCTAATTTATTTATTTTTATTTAGAAAGAGACGAGCAAGATTAGAAAAATATGTTTCTCTTTAAATTTCAACTTGTCCACACACAATCAACTCTTCAACCCGAGCAACGACTTTGTCAGAAAAATGAGTACCAGAGGGTGATGCCATCGTGATATTAGTGGGTGAAGGTTTCAAAGAGAAAACGACCACTCAGGAAGCGACGAAATACGCATAAATTCAACGACTTCAGGATCAAACTAAGGCGACACCTCACATAGTAAAAAAGTAAAGTACCCCCCGTCACGCCAAGTGGCGTATAGGAAAATATGGTGTTAGTGACCCTATATTTTACAGACCTTCAGCACATGATTTTTGGGGTAATGTGGTCGGTATTACGCCCGTGCTGCTTTACTTTCCCCAAAAAATTCCGGCACCCATTTTAAGGCTAGGTGATCCTGGAAGCCGTCGGTTGGGATCGAACTCTACCCCTTGTCCTTTGTAGTCCAGTTCACTAACCACTGAGCTATCGCGGCTCCCGACACCTCACATACTGTAATGAAATTAGCTGCGGTATACATCCAGAACGACTGAGTATCATATAATTAATTTATATTTCGCTCTTAAACCGTGACTGGACCAGTAGACTGGCAGTGGCGAATACTATTGGTAATGGAAACAAAAGATGATATAGTTAGTCGTATCTCAATGGTAAATAACTTGTTAACGTTTGGAGACCAAAGGATAGAACTGAGCACGTCTCAGCGAGAAACGACCTGGTAATGCCAGAAGATCAAGTGATAGAGCTGAGCATATCTCAGTGGTAAACGATCTGGTAGTAACAGAAGATCAAGAGATAGAACTGAGCATATCTCAGCGAGAAACGACCTGGTAATGTTAGAAGATCAGGAGATAGAGCTGAGGTTATCTCAATGGTAAACGACCTGGTAATGTGAGAAGAACAAAATTTGTGACTGAAATATAACAAGAAGAGTATGCGGTCTCCAAGGCAAGAAGTTATACATTTTTAAGAAGGGAAGAAACGCAAAATTAAAATAAGAAGAGTAAAGATATCAGACCGACAGTCGAAAGGTTGAATTCATTCAAGATCAGCATAATAAATGCAGCCAATGAGACATGCGGAGTTGTGGAAATGAATAATCTTAGAAGTAAAATAACATAATCATGGAATGAACCAGTTAAAGAAACATTACCAAAAAAAAAAAAAAAAAGAAACACTACAATATATGGGATAAAAGCAAACAGCTAGTAAGACAATATTGAGTAGATACTAGCAAAGAGGTCACTCAAAGAGAGTAGTCTAATTGCAAAACTAATATTATGGAAAGACATTGAAGAAACATTCATCATCATCATTGAGTGCCCTATCCGCATCGAAGGTTGGCTACCATGGAGCGCCATTCCACTCTGTCTCTTGCTTTGATGGTGCAGATTGTCATAGGCTGACTTGTCAGTAACTTGATGTTACTCGTCCATTTTAGTCTTGGTCTGCCTCTGCCTCTTTTATCTTGTATTTTCCCTTCTAAAATTACTTTTATTAGACTTTTGTGTCTTTTAACATGACCAAAAAATTTCATTTGTCTTGCTCTAATTGTGTTTAGTAGTTCTATTTTCCATTTTCAGTTGTTTTAAAACTTCTTCGTTTGTTTTCTTTTCTTTCCATCCAATTCTATATATTCTTCTATAAATCCACATTTCAAAGGCTTCAATTTTCTGTTCTGTTTTCTGGTCTAATGTCCATGTTTCTGCACCATACAGGAATATTGAGAAGATGTAACATTTTGCTATTCTTAGTTTCATTAGAAACATTAAGTAATGATAATTAGAATAAACTAGGAATTTCTACAAAAAACCAAATATCAGATCAGCGAAAAGCAAACTGAACATTAAAATCTGGCATAAATCATAAATTATGAAAACGATGCAGAGACACCATTGTATGAACAAAAAAACTTAGAAAAATTCTCTATAAAAGATAAAGACATAGAAATCAAACCTCAACTATTTGAAGCACAGAGAGGAGTGAGAAAACACGAAGGATTACATAGATTCTATCTTTTCGCAAAAACGACAGAGAAATCAATGGATTATAACTAAGAGTTGTATCAATAATTGATGCAGAATAGAAAGGCTTGAAGTGGCATGACAAAAGTGCTAACAAAGAACTGCAAGAAAGTACCAATCTAACACAAGGAAAAAAAGAGATGCGACAAAGACGATGGCACTGGTGAGCGACCAACCACTGCAAAGTCAAATGAGAGAATTATACGTCATGCCCATTTTGGGATTCTCAGGTGAAGAGAAAATGGATTTGCAAAAGTATGCGTGAAAAGACAGGTGGAAACGGATGAAAGTGACTGGAAAGGCATAGAACATTCTTAACAAAGTGGCACTCAGGAGACGATTTGAAAAATGTTTGGTGATGACACGTGCTCCATTTTTGAAAGGATGATTATGAAAAAGAAGAGGAAGAAGAAGAAGAACAAGAAGAACAAGAAGAAGAAGAAGAAGAACAAGAAGAAAAAGAAGAAGAAGAACAAGAAGAACAAGAAGAAGAAGAACAAGAAGAACAAGAAGAAGAAGAACAAGAAGAAGAAGAACAAGAAGAACAAGAAGAAGAAGAACAAGAAGAAGAAGAACAAGAAGAACAAGAAGAAGAAGAACAAGAAGAACAAGAAGAAGAAGAACAAGAAGAACAAGAAGAAGAAGAACAAGAAGAAGAAGAACAAGAAGAACAAGAAGAAGAACAAGAAGAAGAAGAACAAGAACAAGAAGAACAAGAACAAGAAGAAGAAGAACAAGAAGAACAAGAAGAAGAAGAACAAGAAGAACAAGAAGAAGAAGAACAAGAAGAACAAGAAGAAGAAGAACAAGAAGAACAAGAAGAAGAAGAACAAGAAGAACAAGAAGAAGAAGAACAAGAAGAAGAAGAACAAGAAGAACAAGAAGAAGAACAAGAAGAAGAAGAACAAGAAGAACAAGAAGAAGAACAAGAAGAACAAGAACAAGAAGAACAAGAAGAAGAAGAACAAGAAGAACAAGAAGAAGAACAAGAAGAAGAAGAACAAGAAGAAGAAGAACAAGAAGAACAAGAAGAAGAAGAAGAAGAACAAGAACAAGAAGAACAAGAAGAAGAAGAACAAGAAGAACAAGAAGAAGAACAAGAAGAAGAAGAACAAGAAGAAGAAGAACAAGAAGAAGAACAAGAAGAAGAACAAGAAGAAGAAGAACAAGAAGAACAAGAACAAGAAGAACAAGAACAAGAAGAAGAAGAACAAGAAGAACAAGAACAAGAAGAAGAAGAACAAGAAGAACAAGAACAAGAAGAACAAGAAGAAGAAGAACAAGAAGAAGAAGAAGAAGAACAAGAAGAAGAAGAACAAGAAGAAGAAGAACAAGAAGAACAAGAAGAAGAAGAACAAGAACAAGAAGAACAAGAACAAGAAGAACAAGAACAAGAAGAAGAAGAACAAGAAGAACAAGAACAAGAAGAACAAGAAGAAGAAGAACAAGAAGAAGAAGAAGAAGAACAAGAAGAAGAAGAACAAGAAGAAGAAGAAGAAGAAGAACAAGAAGAAGAAGAAGAAGAACAAGAACAAGAAGAACAAGAAGAAGAAGAACAAGAAGAACAAGAAGAAGAACAAGAAGAAGAAGAACAAGAAGAAGAAGAACAAGAAGAAGAACAAGAAGAAGAACAAGAAGAAGAAGAACAAGAAGAACAAGAAGAAGAACAAGAAGAACAAGAACAAGAAGAACAAGAAGAAGAACAAGAAGAACAAGAACAAGAAGAACAAGAACAAGAAGAACAAGAACAAGAAGAACAAGAACAAGAACAAGAAGAAGACCTGGTTCTAATATTTGTAAGCAAAAAAAAAGACATTCATTAGATTAGAGTATTAGACAGAAAATTTCTTATTCAGCAATCAATTTTTGCTATACATGCTATATATAATGATTTAAAAAGATTTCGTTACGCATTTAATCAACTTTTGCTATACATTTAATTAACTTTTCCTGCAAATTTAATCAAATTTTGCTATACATTTAATCAATTTTTCCTGCAAATTTAATCAACTTTTGCTATGGAATTAAACGTGTACGCCGTCTTAGGCCACTAGAAGGACGGCAGTTTGAAAATCGTCACCAGTTTCTCATAGCGGACAGACAGGGACTCTCTGGCAAATACTGAAACAATATGGACTATTGTACTTCGTTTTAGTATTTGAGATGAGATGGTATAGGGAAATCCTGTCCATATCTTCTACTTATCATAACACAAATGGAGAAGTGCTCATAAATCCCATAAATAAATCCCATATCTGTGGCCTCTAATCGTCTTTTCATTTGTTTTGTCTACTGTCCATGATTTGCTTCCATAGGTCAGAATTGGCTCTATATAGCACTGATGAACTTTCTCACTTCTACTGACATGGACTTGTTGCATAAGACGTTTTAATTTTCTGAAATGCTATCCTGGTCTGAGCTATTCTGCTTTTTATTTCTGTGGTGCATCTTCATCTGATGTTATTATTGTGCCCAAGTATTTTACGTGTTGCGCTTCTTATAGATTTGTCCTGTTTATTTTTATGTTGTGTGATGGTGATGATCGGTTTTCCTCGATATGACCATTACTTCTGTTTTCATTCTTCTACGTTTCGTACTTACCAGCCTAATAGAAATAATACCTGAATGCTTGTGCACGACTTTACCAAGTTAGCCACTGTAAAGAATGAAGCGATGCTGTCAACTCATAAACATTCATCATAACATCAGGAGTACAATGGATATGTAATTGTCATCGCTTCTATTAATCACATACATAGACCACTTATGTAAAACAGTTAGCACAACAAAGGAAGATAACAAATTGAGAGAGCTACTCCAATACCAACAACACGAAACAATCTAAACAACATCTAGATGATGGCAACAAAATATGCAAGGATACCAAACACAAATTTCATAGATCGAATAGAAGTTATTTTTGTAATAAAATATAAACAGGAAGCACACATCTCCATCGAGAAAACAACAAGAAAGCCAGGGACGTATCTATAGGAGGATTATACCAAGAAAGTATCATATCGTGCACTAGACAAATCTTTTTACTACTAGATCAATTACTGGATGCCATTACTGTTTCTCTCATAGGATTGACTTCCAGGTTACGCACATGCAACATTATTTATTTTAGCTTTATAACAATGCAGAGGGCGCTGAATTAAGCATTTTATTTTGGCATTAGCTTTATAACAATGCAGAGGGCGCTGAATTAGCGTTTTATTTTGGAATTAGCTTTATAACAATGCAGAGGGCGCTGAATTAGCGTTTTATTTTGGAATTAGCTTTATAACAATGCAGAGGGCGCTGAATTAAGCGTTTTATTTTGGCATTAGCTTTATAACAATGCAGAGGGCGCTGAATTAGCGTTTTATTTTGGAATTAGCTTTATAACAATGCAGAGGGCGCTGTTTTTACGTTTTATTTTGGTATTTACCTTATGGCACAATTTTTGTACATTCCTTTCCTCACAGACCACAACCATAAGTATCAATGAATATCTGGCAAGTAAAGCTGGGAATGTTCACATAAAACGAAATGAGAAACAAACTCTTTCCTAAATATCTAATATATCTACCACCCCTGCTCTAAAGAATACGAAATAACATTTGTGATCATTGTTGTATGCAACTACCTACACCGTCCCCTTTCTGTTACCCATCGGTAATTTATAGAATGTAAATATTTCCTTTCTGGAAAGTTCATTTTGTAAGTTTTCATTAGAAGCTGGTAAATGGGACCACGCTGCTGTAGATATCGATATGTTCCAGGTGAACTTTTCGTCAAGAACGACATAGACTGGGAGGTAAATAAAGTTATCACATGCGACGTCACAGCTCATTCACAGTCTTCAAGCACGAGCACAGCAACTATAACTGTGAATGTCAATAACACAAACGACGGCATCCCGACGTTCAGTCAGGTACATATTTTTGAGTGTCAATAATCATAAAATTAAACTGAGCGACTGTGTGATCGATCGCTTGATAAACTATCCATGTTCTTTTATTTACGGTTCTAAAACAAAATTTGTTCTTGTCGATTAGTAAAACATTAACAAACAGACTCGGAAAGATGAACAATGCCTTCAGATTTATTATCTGAAATTAGCGTGGTGAAAGTGGTGCTGATGAAATAAATAGCTTATCCATTCCTCGCGTGTTAGATGTTCTCAACGCTCTTGCCATGCACACACCAATACACATCTGGCTTTTTGTTTTCTTATATTGATTTATATATATATATATATATGGAGAATTTATTCTGGCTACCTTTCAGTCATTTTTTTTGGTTTGTCACTTTGCCTCCGATATAAACAATATTCCTTCAGTGACGTCACCTCAATACTGCTAAATCGACATTTCCTGATCAACACGACCATTACTAGCCAATGAGCGAACAGATAAACGCGACGTTTCAAGGTAATTAGAGACGACCGCAGACATGGCCTCTGCAGAATGACAGCACCAAGTTAAGAAAGCAATTTTTAAATAACACTCCGACTCTGATTCGCTTTTGTATCCCCGCTCATTAAAAAAAAAAAAAAATACTAAATATTTCTTAACTTGTTGCTGGGCTTTTTTTCTATGGAATTCCCCTCTATATATATCAAGACATCACCCTCACACCAGGACCCGTTATTTACATAAAAATGAGGTTACCAACACTTGTATGTAATATCATTCCTATAATATTGTTATAAACATGCACGTAAGCAGATATTTGAATAAAATGTATAAACTTATTTTGTCATATATAACATAGGAACCACAACAATAGTGGCTTACAAAGTCTGGGACCCTACACCGACCCGCCCTTAACTTTATAACAAAGTCATTTCAAGGTCGTCACCTCAATGACGCTGAGTCGACGTTTCAACACGACCCTTACAAGCCTCTATAAACCACAAGATCAGCAAAGCATTGGTGAGCGAACCAACACACGATCGGTTAGACACAGCCGCAGCAATGACGTCAGCAAATGTTAAATATTAACATTTCTAATTTCACTATATAACACTGCGACGCCGTTAGATCTATCGATCCAGGCATTCATCAATTCTTTATAAACATAATTTTGCACCAAAGTGAGGGATTTCCCCAAATATATCACCGCAAGAGAGAGAGAGAGAGAGAGAGAGAGAGAGAGAGAGAGAGAGAGAGGTCAGTGACCGAATTCCCTAAGCCCCAGTTACTGCGTGAGGGGGACCCACCGCGACACCTTTGGTGACGCCACGCAATAATACATTTTCCCACTAACACATATAAACAAACACCAAACACAGCGAAGGATACGTCACCGCGAGAGGTCAGTGAGGGATACGTCACCGCGAGAGGTCAGTGAGGGATACGTCACCGCGAGAGGTCAGTGAGGGATGCGTCACCGCGAGAGGTCAGTGAGGGATACGTCACCACGAGAGGTCAGTGAGGGATACGTCACCGCGAGAGGTCAGTGAGGGATACGTCACCGCGAGAGGTCAGTGAGTGGTACGTCACCGCGAGAGGTCAGTGAGGGATACGTCACCGCGAGAGGTCAGTGAGGGATACGTCACCGCGAGAGGTCAGTGAGGGATACGTCACCGCGAGAGGTCAGTGAGGGATACGTCACCGCGAGAGGTCAGTGAGTGGTACGTCACCGCGAGAGGTCAGTGAGGGATACGTCACCGCGAGAGGTCAGCGAGGGATATGTCACCGCGAGAGGTCACCGAGGTCACCGACCAACAAGTTAAAGCAACCTTTTCTCTTTCAACAGAGCGGTATATATAAGAATATATAAGCAAAAAAAAAAAAAAGAAGTTATTGTCGCACATTTCTTTGCTATTTTAATAACTACAGTTAATAAAAGTTATCTGCCTGATGTTTATAAACGAGTTGTGGAGTCGATATGATCTGTTAGTTTCATCGTTAAATGCAAAGAAGAGAACGCTGTTTTGGTAATAAGGTGGACGTGAGTTCATTCCCAGCATGACGATCTCCAGTTCTGTGTAGCTAAAATATACAAATGATAAAATATACTATTCTCACTAAGTTGGTGAATGCAATAGTTGCGAGATGAAGCATTTTATTTTCATCTGTTGTGTCTTAATCTGTGAAGTTTAATTTAGTCGACAGATCATCTTCAATGCGCAAAGGACAACTCCATAATGCTTATACTCCTCCTCTGGGTGCTCTCCAGTACGAAAAACGTCAAAAGAAAGTATAACAGAAAAAAAAGAAAGAAAGAAATCTCAGAAGTAGGAACGAAATAAAGGAAAGTAGGAAGTAAAGAATGAATGAATAATTAATTGGATGAATGAAGGAAGGAAGTAAGGAAGAAAGGGAGGGAAGGGAAGGGGATGGAAGGAAGGAAGGAAGGAAGGAAGGAAGGAAGGAAGGAAGGAAGGAAGGAAGGAAGGAAGGAAGGAAGGAAGGAAGGAAGGAAGGAAGGAAGGGAAGGAAGGAAGGAAGGAAGGAAGGAAGGAAGGAAGGAAGGAAGGAAGGAAGGAAGGAAGGAAGGAAGGAAGGAAGGAAGGAAGGAAGGAAGGAAGGAAGGAGCCTAATCTTACCTTGAGTATGGCATGTACTCGCAGAAAGTATGCCGATAATTTTTCTTTTTTTTCGTTATTTTAAACCGTTGGTAAAATTGTTGAAAGACATGGCCAGCACTAAATCAATGTCGTCCTTCTTTACCAGTTAAATAGAAAGCTCTTCAGTGCCCATTTCAAGCTTGGTGAACCTGGAAGCCAATCCTCGGTATTTTCCGTCCAAGTGAAATAAAATGTATAAACTGTACAGCAAATGGCAATTGCACTAGGTCATGCAGCCGTTATTCTCGTTCTTCACGTAAGATTCCTGGCATACCACAGAAGATGGTCTTAACTTTTTCAGTACGGAAGGTATTTATTTAGTGGTAGAGATTTCAGAGACAAAATGTTTCATGGTTTGAAATATTAATCTACATGTTTATATTTATCTAACATATACATATTATGTATGGATTTTTAGATAATTAAACAAGGAATTCGATTTCACCCAAATCAGGATGATACAAGACACAATAAGAATATGGTTTGATGACAGTTTACACTAATCAAATTGAGAGTGACGCACTGTGCGGCTAAACGTACATGACCGAAATCGACAAGGCGCATGGTGCGTCGTAACGTAGAAAAAGAGTTAAAGTAGTAGGGTAAACTCGAGGCTTTCGCCCACAAATGTGACGGTTGCAATAGGTTTCTTGATTTCACGGGTTCTGCCATTTGATTTTGTCCTGGATGGACAGCAGTGCTAGGTCTTCTATATCAAGAGATCCCAGCGTTGCGAATATAGCGGGGATCTTCACATCGTTAGATAGTCCTTTGTGAGCGCAAATCTCTTAACCAGGGAGCCCATCTACAGAAACAAGTAAGGTCTTTACCAGCTGTGGGTCGCTGCTGATATTGTGAAGCTTTTGCTCCAGAGAAAATGAGATAAAAATGTTAAGATAGTTTTTTTTTTCCTTGCGTGCATTGTTATGATCGCCCGTGCGCTGCCGGGGCCCGAAAGGGAAGTAAAGAATAGCGGCGCTGTACCCTACCAGGCATGTTCGTAAGAGGCGAGAAAGGAGGGTTAGGCATGGGACTGGCTATCCCATACTGTAAAAAAATAAGCCGAAAAAACTTCACAAACATGAACAAGTCAAAGAAAGATAAAGTAAATCCGTCAACCAGGAAAGAGAAGGGCTCTCTGTCTAAGAGACGTATGACGCAATCCGGAGAAAGCCATAAGGAGTCCGGGTTGCCGACTCACCCTTTGTCTACCAGGAAATCATCCAGAATTGGCACCTGGAATGTTCGTACCCTTAACGAACAGGGAAAAGCGGCACAAGTGGCAGCAGAAATGAACAACTACAAGATAGATATTCTGGGAATGTGTGAAACAAGATGGCTGGGAGCGGAGAGAATAAAATTGAATACAGGGGAGATGATTTTATCATCAGGACACCAGGAACCAGGAGCACAACATAGCGAAGGGGTAGCTATAATGCTATCAAAGAATGCACAGAAGACACTAATAGAATGGGAGGCAGTGGGACCAAGACTGGTGAGAGCAACATTTAGAACAACCAAAAACAAAATAAAATTACACATTATACAATGCTATGCACCAACCAACGATAAAGATGACTCAGTTAAAGATGATTTTTATAAACAGCTACAATGCCAGATGGATGCAAGACGAGCCAAGGATATTATAATCTTGATGGGAGACCTAAATGCTAAGGTAGGATCAGACAACAGAGGCTTTGAAGAGATTATGGGAAAACATGGACTTGGAGATATAAACGAGAATGGAGAGATATTTGTGAATTTCTGCGCCCTTAATCAAATGAGCCTAGGAGGAACAATATTCCAACATAAAAGAATACACAAAGCTACATGGGTGTCACCAGATCATAGAACGGAAAATCAAATTGATCACATATGTATTAATAATAAGTTTAAGTCATCCTTACAGGATGTAAAAGTATATAGAGGGGCAGATATAGCTTCTGATCATCATCTGCTGTTAGCCAAACTTAAAATTAAATTAAAAAGGTATACTACAACGAATAAGGGCAGAACGTATTTCAATGTAGGGTTTCTTAAAGAACAAGGAATTAAAGATAAATTCGCAGTCACAATATCAAACAAATACCAAGTCCTCCAACAACTAGAAAATACAATAAATATAGAAGATCATTGGAAACAGGTAAAAAATATATGGAAAGAGACATGCGAAGAAACACTGGGGAAAAGAGAACGCCAGAATAAGGCATGGATGACAGCAGAGACCCTGGATAAAATTAAAGAAAGAAAGAACAAGAAAGCAGACATAAATAAAAGCAAAACAAGAAGTAATAAAGCCAAGACACAGGAAGCTTACACAGAGGTGAACAAAGAAGTGAGAAGATGCATTAAAAGGGATAAGAGGAAATATATAGATGAATTAGCTAAAGAGGCAGAAGAAGCAGCAAATAAAGGGAATATGAAAGAACTGTACAACAGCACAAAGAAATTAGGTGGAAAATTCAAACAGATCAACGCCTTTATCAAAGATAAGAAAGGAAATCTGCTTAGTAATATAAAGGAACAAATGGAGAGATGGAAGGAGCACTTTGAAGAACTTTTGAACAGACCTGGCTCAAATAATCCTCCAGATATACTACCAGCAGAAGAAGAATTACACGTTAACTGCGGAAAACCAAGCAAAGAAGAAATAATGAAAGCCATCAAACTGTTAAAAGATGGTAAAGCCACAGGACCAGATGAAATTCCTTCGGAAGCCATCAAAGCAGATATTATCACCTCTACCAAGATGTTACATAATCTATTGGATAAAATTTGGGAGAGGGAAGAAATACCTAAAGACTGGAGAGAAGGTTATATGATCAAACTACCAAAGAAAGGAAGTTTACAGGAGTGCACAAATTATAGGGGAATTATACTACTATCAGTGCCAGGAAAAATATTAGGCAGAATCATTCTGGAGAGACTAAAAGAGGCTATAGAGAAACACTTGAGAGATGAACAAGCAGGTTTTAGGAAGAACAGATCATGTGCTGATCAAATAACTACTCTACGTATAATAGTTGAACAAAGTTTAGAACTAAAATCCCCACTTTATATTGGATTCATAGATTACGAAAAGGCATTTGATAGTTTAGACAGAAGAATGCTTTGGAAGTTGCTGAGTCATTATGAATCCCCATAAAGTTTATTAACCTGATAAAAACAATGTATGAAGGAACAAAATGTAGTGTGGTGCATGAAGGACAGCTTACAGAAGCATTTGAAATAAGAACAGGAGTAAGGCAAGGATGCCTTCTGTCTCCATTTCTCTTTCTACTGGCCATAGATTGGATTATGAAAATAACTCAAAACAACAGAAATGGGATCCAGTGGTCACTGACCAAACAACTTGATGATTTAGACTTTGCTGATGACATAGCTCTCCTATCACACAGCCACCAACAGATGCAAGATAAAATGAGTATATTAGATGAGAGATCACAACAGCTAGGACTAAAGATTAATAGAGATAAGACCAACATTATGAGAATTAATGCAGTTGGCAATAACCAAATAAAACTAGGAGAAATACCTCTACTAGACGTACAATCTTATATATATCTGGGCAGTAATATAGATAAAGAGGGAGGAACAGAAAACGATACCAAAATAAGGATATCAAAAGCAAGAGGAGCTTTCATTGCACTGGGAAACATATGGAAATCCAAAGAAATTAGGCTAAATACAAAAATACAAATTTTCAACTCCAATGTTAAGTCGGTTCTATTATATGGCTGTGAAACATGGAGAATAACAAAATTGACAATCACGAAGGTACAGACTTTCATTAATGGATGCTTGCGCAGAATAAAGGGATGGAAATGGCAGGACAAAGTCACAAACGTGGAATTATGGAAATGTACCGGTCAAATACCAGTGGATAAAGAAATACAGCGAAGACGATGGCGATGGATAGGACACACACTACGGAAACCAACTGAGAGTATTACACAACAGGCCCTTTTTTGGAATCCCCAGGGGAAAAGACAAAGAGGAAGACCAAGGAATTCTTGGAGAAGACAGATTGAAGCAGAGATGAAGATGATGGGGAAGACATGGAATGATCTTAAAAGAATTGCAAAAAACAGAACGACTTGGAAAGTGTTTGTTGAAGACCTATGCTCCACTGGGAGCTAAAAGGTAGAAGAAGAAGCATTGTTATGATAAAAGACATGAGAAATTATGTCTTTGTGCTGCTCCCATTTATTTGTGCTTTACTCTGCACATATACATATGTTACAATAAGAACAATGGCATAATTAACAGTGAGAGCAAACCAAATAAAATTACTGTTTTACTAACGACTTGCTTCTTTCTCTCTTCAGCCATTCTATACCGTGCCTATACTAGAAAACACACCTGCACAAACATCAATAATTCAAATGACGTCAACAGATCCAGATAATGACGCTGTAACATATAGTATTGATCCAAATGGTTTGTATTTGTAATGGTTTTACATATACATTGTAATTAGTGAGTTATTTATATTACACATACATCAAAGAAAAGTGAAGCTGTATATGTTGTTAGAAGCGACTGATGAGCGTTGGGCATGGGACTGGTTGCACGGTATTGTAATTAAATAAGTTTCATAACCTTCACAAACATAAAAATCAAAGAAATCGAAACAGTGTAATTTCACCATTCTGGATAGATAAGGGCTATGTATCTATGACGTTAGTCGGTGTTGTAACATGACTCGCTGACTCACCTTTTTTCTGCAAGAAAACCTTCACAGTTGGCAGAGTGAGTGGGCTATAAATGAGCAAGGAAAAGTGGCACATGAATTTAGTTAAACATATTTTTTGTATTTACACCATTGCTAGGTCAGTCCTGTTAAAAAGACGTGAAGCGTGGAGAATAACATAAACTATGGCGATACAGATTCTTATTAATGGATGTTTGATGAGAATAAAAGATGGAAATGGCAAGTTAAAATAGAATTATGGGAAAGTAACAGACAAACATCGGCTGAGAATTAGATACGACAACACGACGGCAGTAATTAAAACACATTGGGGAAGCAGTATAACGCAACAGGACTTTTATAGAAGTCTCCAGGGAGGGCGTCATAGGGGAAGGTAAAACTATATTTGGTGAAAACAAGTAGAAACAAAGATGATGAAGATGGGAAAGACATGGGACGATCTTAAGATATGGCACTAAATTGGACGGCTTGTAAAATGTTTGTTAAAGACTTATGTTGCAGAGAAAGTTAGAAGAAAACGATATCAAAGAACATAATTATCAGGACTGGAACAGGGAATGTAAGGTATATCTATTAAACATCTTTATTGTGCAGAAACATGGATACCTGATGGCACTAAGTAGGACAAGAGAAAATACAATCAAAGTCCAAGAAATGTGGATTTTTAGAAGGAAGGGGAGAATTGAGTAGACAGAGATGAAGACAAATAATGTACTTTACAAACAGTTGAAAGTGAACAAAGACATAATTACAAAAAGACCAATTAAACGTTTTGAAGAAATAAAAATAAAATAAGTGACATAAAGTTATTTATAGAGGAAAATATAAAGTGAATGAGGTAAAGAAGAACAACGAGTAAATTGAGCTGACAACATCAAGCGATGGACAAGAGAATTTATGACCACGTGAACCATCAAGGTAAGAGACAAAGTGAAATAAAACGATTCGTGATACCAACCTTCGATGCGGAGACGGGAACATATTGATTGTGAATTACTGATGATGAAAGTTTTTCTTGTGTCTCAGGTGTAATAAATCATTGGTACAGGAATTTTCTGTAGTCTCGGGAATACATTCTTCAGCTGTAAGCTTTAGAGTCTCCTTGATCCATAGACTAGTTTTTCGATATTCTTTTAAAACTTCCTTTCAATTTCGTTCAATTTGTTATATCAATAAATATTTGCAACAATGAAACATAACTATATTTTAGTAAGAGTATACAAAGACAAACGATATAACGATATATAAAACATATACAAACAAATTGAAGAATTAACCGGAAGAAAAACGCAATCAAAAACTGGATGTTTAAGAAGGAGAGGGAGATCTCCACACTGGATGTTTAAAATCAAAGGAAGGAGAACTGTTGATTGAACAAGAAAGCAAAAGGGAACGATGGACAGAATACATTAAAGATCTTTATAATGATGAGCGAACAGAAGTAAATATTAAGGATAATGGAAAAGGACCAGAAATACTCAGAGAAGAAGTGGAAAACGCCTTGCGCAATATGAAAGCAGGCAAAGCTCCTGGACCAGATAATATAACTAAAGAAGAGATTGAAGCCATGGGTGATTTTGGAATATAAATAAAAACAAAAATATTGAATGATATCTACAACAGCGGATATATACAAGTCGACCTGCTCAAATAAATATTCATAGCCCTACCAAAGAAATCGGGTGCGATTGAATGTGATAAACATCGCACAATAAGCCTTATGAGTCATATGACTAAGATATTACTAAGAATCATCATGCGAAGAGAGCAAAACAAAATCAGTTCAGAAATTAGTGACAAATAGTGTGGTTTTGTTAGAGATAAAGGAACAAGCAATGTCATTTATATCATAAGATCTTTAGTAGAACGAGCCATAGAGGTGAAAACAGATTTATAGCTATGTTTCATAGATTATACCAAAGCATTTGACAAAGTAAAGCACCAAGAAATAATGAGCATTTTAGAAAGCATAAACATAGACAGCAAAGATCTAAGAATAATAAAGAACATATACTGGCAACAAACAGCGACCATGAGAACTGGAAACCAATTAGGAATGTTTCAACAAATAAAACAGGGTGTTAGACAAGGTTGTGTGCTGTCACCAGATTTGTTTAATATTTATAGTGAGATTATTTTAAGATGCATAGGGGTCGTACAGGTTTTACAGAAGAATGTTGAGAATACCATGGACAGCTAAGAAGAGTAATGAAAATGTTCTGAAAGAGGTCAAAGTAAAAAGAGAGCTAATTTCCAATATTAGGAAGAAACAATCATCATTTTTTGGCCATGTAATGAGAAGAGAACAACTGGAATATATTGTAACAAGTGGAACATTTTAGGGATGAAGAGATAGAGGGAAGCAAAGAGAAAAAATACCAGACAGCTTAAGAGAATGGCTTGGCAGAAGGTCAACAACAGAAATGATAAGGAACTGTCGAGATCGAAAGTTGTGGAGCGACATGATCACCTACGCCAGTAGGCCCGGTACTTGATGATGATGATAAAAAGACATATGTGGATCACTTTGTGGTCGTGTTTAGATTATGGGACAGTGGCGAGAGTATGCATAGAGAACTGTGAGAAATAAGTGAGCTAATCGCACCACAATGAGAGTGTGTTCTAAATGGGAAATGTTTATTTGAGAGAAAGTTAATATATTAATTACAATGTTTATTTTATTAAATGTAATGTATTAATTACAATTTTTTTTGTAGAGAAATTTAATGTATTAATTACAATGTTTATTGTAGAGAAATTTATTGTATTAATGACTGTTTATTGTAGAGAAATTTAATGTATTAATTACAATGGTTATTGTAGAGAAATTTAATGTATTAATTACAATGTTTATTTTAGAGAAATGTAATGTATTAATTACAATGTTTATTTTAGAGAAATTTAATGTATTAATGACTGTTTATTGTAGAGAAATTTAATGTATTAATTACAATGTTTATTTTAGAGAAAGGTAATATATTTATTAATTACAATGTTTATTTTAGAGAAATTTAATGTATTAATTACAATGTTTATTTTAGAGAAAGGTAATATATTTATTAATTACAATGTTTATTTTAGAGAAATTTAATGTATTAATTACAATGTTTATTTTAGAGAAATGTAATGTATTAATTACGATGTTTACTTTAGAGAAATGTAATGTATTAATTACAATGTTTATTTTAGAGAAAGGTAATATATTTATTAATTACAATGTTTATTTTAGAGAAATTTAATGTATTAATTACAATGTTTATTTTAGAGAAAGGTAATATATTTATTAATTACAATGTTTATTTTAGAGAAATTTAATGTATTAATTACAATGTTTATTTTAGAGAAATGTAATGTATTAATTACGATGTTTACTTTAGAGAAATGTAATGTATTAATTACAATGTTTATTTTAGAGAAAGTTATTTATTATGTTTATTTATAAATCAGCTTTATATTCATCATAAAAATCATCTTTACACTCATCATAAAATGCAAACCTGTTGTGACCCGAAACAAAGTGGCAGACCTGACAATTAAATATTAAATAACTGATATCTGAGGGTATGAAGCTTGTCTTTGTTTGCGATCCTTTTCATTGAGACTAAGCCATGATGGGTTCTCTGAATACAACGGCTGTTTCTTTATGAATTAAAGAGTTTTAACTTGTTCACTTCAATTATATTAGACACATCCATATTAAGTATATAGTTAAAAAAGTTAAGAGCCCCGTCACGCTAAGTGGCGTATAGGCCTTTATATACTCTCCTACAGGTGCATTTTTTTTTTCTGGAAGGTTTTTTTTAATTTTCCGTAAAGTACACGTACCAGTTGTCTTTGTGATTGAATGTTGAGATTAATGCCATTAAAATGTTGAGTCATGTCAACCAAAAATACTACCTGGCATATTCACTGAGGGTTCGATAATTATTTAACTACCAGACTACTCTTCATATCCATGAAAAGATTGACTTCAGCACGTAAGTCATAGCATCTTTTCTCAATATATCCCTTTATCTTAACCAGCATAAAATAAAGTAAAGAGCTCGGTTACGACAAGTGGCGTATAGTAAAAATGTTGTTAGTGACCATAATTTTTATAGACCTTCAGCACATGATTTTTGGGGTAATGTGGTCGGTATTACGCCCGTGCCGCTTTACTTTCCCATAAAAAAATCCGGTACCCATTAAAAGCTGGATGAACCCGGAAGCCGTCGATTAGAATCGTACCCGACCTCTTGTCCTTTGTAGTCCAGTTCACTAACTATTGAGCTATCGCGGCTCATATTAAATATGCCTTTATTTAATTAGTCTTGCTATTATTAAGAGATTTCTTTGCTGACTAACGAGCAGGAAGTGTCACATTCTGTTGTTAAAGTCACATTAACTCTTTCCGTACGTTTCGCCACACTGTGCGCTACGCTCACGTTGATTAGTGTGAACACCATCAAACTATATACATTTTACATGTCTTGTATCATCTTGATATTGGTGAAATCTAATACCTTGTTCAATTATCTAAACATTCATATATAATATGTTATAAGTTAAATAAATAAATATGTAGATTGATTCTTAAAACCATGAACAATTTTGTCTCTGAAATCTCTTCTGTTGTGTGGATATAAAGCTTCCGCGTGGTCAGAGTTGAACATTACCAAATGATATATCAAATTGCTTATGTTGTAATAACAAATAAAACGTGTATTAATGACAGTTTTATCATCTCCAGCTATTTTCGACATCTCCAGTGCTGCCGTAGTTTCTCTCAAAATTGTTCCTGACTATGAGACAACATCATCTTACCTGGCAACTGTCACTGTAACAGACACCGGAAGTCCTCCTTTGTCATCTACGTGCCTATTGCAGGTTTTTTTTTTTTTTTTTTTTTACAAACTTTTCATTACAATACGCTTGATTACAAGTATTTTAAAAACACTTTAGTCAGCTGTATATTTTATAATCAATTTTCATTACATAATGGGGATTGGTTTTATGAGACGATCGCATAGACGTGTAGATTTAATTTCAATTTCATTCTATTCTATCCATGAAACCAGTTTTATTGCAGTCAGGAATTTCTCATATACGTTCCACTGTTTGTCACAGCGTTTGGTAAGTTCCGTTGTCAAGGTCGCTCCGTGCACGTCCTACTCCACTGCACAGACGACGATTCCAAATATCTTTAGTCACCTCTTACGACATACGTAGCAGGTAACCGTGGCTTTATTCTTTTCACTCCTCACCGTCGGAGCCCTGGTGGCCACACGGGATTCTATTCTATTCTATTCTATTCTATTCTATTCTATTCTATTCTATTCTATTCTATTCTATTCTATTCTATTCATAGAACACGAGAAACCTATAGAACAACTTGAAAAGGTAAAAGTTTATGATTTGAGAGGAAGGAGAGCTACAACGTTGTATTGTTCTCGGCAACAGAACGGGAGTGAGAGAAAGTGGAAAAAAAGTATTTGAAGTTAGAAAATCAATTTATTTTGAAACAAAAAATCAAAATAAATAAATGCGATTATGCATCAAGTT
The DNA here is from genome assembly GCA_032433765.1 of Megaustenia siamemsis. Lineage (NCBI taxonomy): Eukaryota > Metazoa > Mollusca > Gastropoda > Stylommatophora > Ariophantidae > Megaustenia > Megaustenia siamemsis. The sequence goes on along the minus strand of JAVIAB010000125.1, from coordinate 17,262,788 downwards.
TTGAAAATGAGAAAATGTTTTATCCAGTATTGCATATGACCAATATTGATCTGTTGATATATGATGAACAATAAATTATCATCAACATTAGTTTTCAAAAATAAAGATACAGCTCCTAAGAGCAAAATATAAACGCGTGAGAAATCTGATCAATACTTTTGCACATAAAAAAATCGACAACAACAAAAGAGCAACAGCAACATTATCTTATTTCTAAAAATAATGCAACAAATCAAGGCGTAGGGTATAATAAAAATGTAGAAATGAACAGTCAAGATATGAAAATAGAAGAGAGAACAAAGACACGGAATGTTCAAGTTGTTTAGAATACGTAAGTCCTGAGAAATGTTCATTACTTGCACAAGTCTTGTGGCTTTGTTACAAACTATTATAAAATATAACTTATACTTACATTACCAATTGTCGGTGTCACCTCATTTCTTTGCACATGATTTATGCTTACATTACCCACGATCTCTGTTTCTTATTTTGTACACGGTTTATCTATAGACAAATCAATGTAGCAATTTTTTTTTTCCACATGATATATCCATACCTTAATCTCTGTACTAGTTACTGCTAATTCGCACAAGATTTATACTTACATTACCCATTTTCCGTTATAACCAGTTACATTTTACCAAGTTTATCTTTTCTTCATTTTGTACTCACAAATTACAATACGATAACCACTGTTTCTGTTATATAGATTTTTATTATTTATTTATTTATTTTTGTTTTTTTTTTGTGGGGGGGGGGATTCGACTTATCTGTCATCATCATGTGCCATAAATGTTAGCGTTGGTGATCGTGTCTTTCCTGAATTATCTGTCCACAGTGCATCGTATCAATTGTGTTGTTGGCTGTTTACCGTGCCACACAATCAGGCTATCTAGTATTTCTTGATATGATTATCCTCGACAACATAAGAAGATAATTTGCCATTGCTTTCCTTCATGGCAGTAACTGTGCTAGTTGGAAATCGCAACCATTGCCTCTAAAATTGAAATCCTCTGCCTGCCATCACGGAGTGGAGACCATAATCGGCAGGACTTGTCGGCTGCTCCCACAACACCATCCACGCAAACCTCGGGGGGGGGGGGAGTAAAGGTGTACACCACCTTACCAAAGGGTGTCCAGTAGACTAGCTGAGAAGAGTAGACGTCTTACTCCTCTTATGGTAGCGGATATCCCTATACCCTTATGCTTGACTTATCTGGAATTCCACGGTCAACATCAGGTCGCATGTTCTTTATAGAACGTTGTATTCACTAATTCATCACAGCCCGTCTGAAAGAATCTCTATCTCTAGCCAGATCTCCCATATAACGTTTCATTCATCACAGCCCGTCTAAAGAATCTCTATCTCTAGCCAGATCTCCCATATAACGTTTCACTCATCACAGCCCGTCTGAAAGAATCTCTATCTCTAGCCAGATCTCCCATATAACGTTTCACTCATCACAGCCCGTCTGAAAGAATCTCTATCTCTAGCCAGGTCTCCCATATAACGTTTCATTCATCACAGCCCGTCTGAAAGAATCTCTATCTCTAGCCAGATCTCCCACAGAACGTTTCACTCATCACAGCCCGTCTGAAAGAATCTCTATCTCTAGCCAGATCTCCCACAGAACGTTTCACTCATCACAGCCCGTCTGAAATAATCCCGGTCTCTAGCCAGGGCACCTACTTCTTTATTTTTCCTGTCATGGTTTCTTGGCAGTCTACAATCAGTAGTTTGTCCTTGCTTTCTGACGGGTTCCGACCACTTAACACCTTCGGTCCCTGTTTTGCCCTGAGCCCTATACCAAGCTGTTCCAGCTCCTACCTTTCAGTCCGTTTTTAGCTGAGTCGATTATCAGCGATTTCTTCCAACAGACGTGCGCACTGTAGAAGGGGAGCTAAACTTATATCCATGGCAACTGTTAATTTTTCCTTTTAAAACATAGTTTTCTCTTCTGTTATCTCATGTCACTGAAAACATCTTTCGGATAAACGTAAAACAAACAACTCCCTGCTCGGGATGGTGGTAGTGACTATTCATATACAACGGGAAGTGGAGATCACTCAAGTGGAGTGGAGAGTGCTGGGGAAATAGAGGCCAGTGCTGTCGCAGCGATGTGTACAGCAGCGGTTTGTATTGATCTGCATCCACGGCTGAAAAAAAAAATGCTTATAACCCTAACCGGAACCTACAAGAGACAAATAATCATCATCATCAAGCACCGGACCTGCTGGCGTTGGTGATCATGTCTCTCCACAACTTTCGATCTCTTCGTCCTCAATTTTCACAGTTGTCACAATATATTCCAGCAGCTCTCTTCTCATTACATGGTAAAAAAATGATGATTGTTTCTTCCTAATATTGGAAATTAGCTCTCTTTTTGCTTTGGCCTCTTACAGAACATTTTCATTACCCTTCTTAGCTGTCCATGGTATTCTCAACATTCTTCTGTAAAACCACATTTCTACAGACGCCAGTGATTTTCTTGTCTGTTGTCCTATTTTCCATGATTCACATCCATATGTTAAGACTGGCTCTACGTAACATTTAAGAACTCTTTTTTCTTGTTTCTATTGTCAAAAATGGATTGCATAGTATCTTCCTAATTTTGTTGAAAGCTGCTTTTGCCTGAGCCATTCTGCATCTCACCTCTGTTGTACATCTTCCATCTGAGGTTAACAAAGTTCCCAAATATTTAAATTCATTTACCTGTTTTAATATTGTTCCACTTGTCTTTATTTTGCACTGAGGTGATGTCTTTTTCTTTGTTGTTACCATTACTTCTGTCTTTTTGCTATTAAGGCTGAGTCCTTTATTTTTGCTTTCTTTCACTATAATGTCCAACATTTTTTGTAACTCATTTTCACTCTTAGCGATTAAGACTGTATCATCAGCATACCTTAGATTATTTATATTATTGCCTTCGATTGTTACTCCAGGCATGCCCCTTATGGATCTTAAAATAATCTCACTATACATATTAAACAAATCTGGTGACAGCACAAAACCTTGCCTAACACCCCGTTTTATTTGTTGAAACATTCCCAATTGGTTTCCAGTTCTTATGTCCGCTGTTTGTTGACAGTAGATGTTCTTTATTATTCTTAGATCTTTGCTGTCTACGTTTATGCTTTCTAAAATTGTGATTATTTCTTGTGCTTTACTTTGTCAAATGCTTTGGTGTAATCTATGAAACAGGTATAGATCTGTTTTCACCTTTATGGTTCTTTCTACTAAAGATGTATATGGCATTGCTTGTTCCTTTATCTCCAACAAAACCACACTGTTCATCACTAATTTCTGGACTGATTTTGTTTCGTACTCTTCGCATGATGATTCTTACACCAATAATAATAAATGAATATTATTCTTTCTTCTTCCTCCTCTTCTTCTTCTTCTATCCTTCCTCTATTGCCGTTGGCGTCGAGGGAGATACAATCTGTGATTCTTTGCTCTTCTGTTGGCCTCTTCTGATGTTATCCCTCCTAGTGACTCTAGTATTCCCTTTATCCATCTCTTTCTCGGTCTTCCTCTTAATCTGGCATTTTCGTAGCTTTTGTTTATGGGGCTTTGAGTCATTGTTAGTTCTTTTTGTCTTGTTATGTTGCCGAACCAATTTATCTGTTGTTTCTTTATGCATTCGATTCAACCAATTTCGAGTTTCTTTCTCAGGTCAGTGTTTCTTACTCTGTCCCCTAAGCTGTTTCCTGTCATTCTTCTGACACATTTAATTTCGGTGGTTGTTATCTTTCTTATTGTTCTAGAGTCCAGCGTCCAATTCTGGCACTGATAACTCAGAGTTGGTAGAAAAATTGATTTGTATATTGCCCTTTTTGCTTCCGTAGTTATTGATTTGTTTTTCAATAGTGTTGAAACTTGGCATGAGTATTATTATAGAGGGAAATTTCCGAGGCGATAATCAGCGAATCAATTCAGAGGAAGAGGTATGTTTACAGCACTCGGAAAAAAAATGACAAATAATCAACAACAGAAAAAAAAATATGTGCTCCTAAGCAGGATTGAACCCAAACCTTTATGGCACAGCGCCTTGCCACGAAAAGCCAAACGCTAGAGAACACTGCCAACTCGGCTAACTAAAGGCAAACAATGACCAGTACAGCCTAAACAGCAATCAATTCCTGGTCAGTGTAATTAAAGATTTTGTTTACACAGATTGATCCTAACAAATCATGACTCCTTTGTTACTGGCACTGTTCTTTCTCTTTCAAACAGTTTAATCATGACTCCTTTGTTACTGGCACTGTTCTTTCTCTATCAAACAGTTTAATCATGGCTCCTTTGTTACTGGCACTGTTCTTTCTCTATCAAACAGTTTAATCACGACTCCTTTGTTACTGGCACTGTTCTTTCTCTTTCAAACAGTTTAATCATGACTCCTTTGTTACTGGCACTGTTCTTTCTCTATCAAACAGTTTAATCATGACTCCTTTGTTACTGGCACTGTTCCTTTTCTTTCAAACAGTTTAATCATAATTCCCTTGTTACTGAGAGATATTTTGTTTCAAATTAATTTATCCAAACAAATTTACAGCAGCCCACGAAATTATAAACCTGTTTCAAAAGATAAGAACACTACTCCTGGCTCTAAAATCCGGCTGATGCGCACTTTTGTTATATTTACACTCTTGCGAAAGAGTGACCTTACAGCAGAGCGAGAAAGAACATACAAGCTATGGATATGAAATGTTCTTGTAAGGTTTTGGGTATCTCTTATTTAGAACATATCTTGCATAAAAAAATAACTAGCAAAAAGATACAAGCAATCAGAGTCCATGATAATTTTTTTTTGTTCAACTATTACGAATAAATGCAAAATAAAATGGTTCGGCTACATATATTGATTATCTGGCCTGTCAAAGACCAATCTGCATTGAACAGTGTAAGGAGGGAAAAAAGGACAGGTAGGCAGAGAAAGAGATGAGAAGATAACATCAAAGAATGGACAGGTAGGCAGAGAAAGAGATGAGAAGATAACATCAAAGAATGGACAGGCCTCAACTTCGAAGAGTTGCTAAAAAGGATGACTGACGACAGAGATAAGTTTCGATGGTTGTTGAGGTCAAATCACCGACACCAATGATTATGGGATGATGAAGAAGAAATCGATATGTCTTCTTTACTGACAGTTATTTTCTTTAAAGCTGATTTGTCATGAGAAATCGAAATGCCTTCTTTACTGGCAGTTATTTTCTTTAAAGCTGATTTGTCCTGAGAAATCGATATGTCTTCTTTACTGGCAGTTATTTTCTTTAAAGCTGATTTGTCATGAGAAATCGAAATGCCTTCTTTACTGACAGTTATTTTCTTTAAAGCTGATTTGTCCTGAGAAATCGATATGCCTTCTTTACTGGCAGTTATTTTCTTTAAAGCTGATTTGTCCTGATAAATCGATGTGTCTTCTTTACTGACAGTTATTTTCTTTAAAGCTGATTTGTCATGAGAAATCGAAATGCCTTCTTTACTGGCAGTTATTTTCTTTAAAGCTGATTTGTCCTGAGAAATCGATATGTCTTCTTTACTGGCAGTTATTTTCTTTAAAGCTGATTTGTCATGAGAAATCGAAATGCCTTCTTTACTGACAGTTATTTTCTTTAAAGCTGATTTGTCCTGAGAAATCGATATGTCTTCTTTACTGGCAGTTATTTTTTTTAAAGCTGATTTGTCATGAGAAATCGAAATGCCTTCTTTACTGCCAGTTCATCATCATTATGTGCCATACCGGTTGTCGTAGACGATCATGTCCTTCCACAATCTTCTATCTACAGTGCATCGTATCAGTTCTAATGTTCACTGTTTGCCATGGCATGACACCAAACTATCTAGCATCTTCTCTCTTTGTCGACTGCGATCTCTCTTTCCTTTTATTTTGCCAGTTGTAACCAAGTATTCAAATTTTCCTCTTCTCATGATGTGCCCGAAAACTGTTGATTGTTTACTGCCAGTTACTTTAAAAAAGACTGATTTATCGTCACAGTATCTGTTGTTTCTCTCTCCCGCTCTTTGTTTATCTTTCTTATTAACAATTTCATGTTTGCAATTAACAGTTCATATTTGCAATTAACAATTTCTTATTTGCAATTAATAGTTTCATATTTGCAATTAACAATTTCATATTTGCAATTAACAGTTTCATATTTGCAATTAACAACTTCATATTTGCAATTAACAGTTTCATATTTGCAATTAACAGTTTCATATTTTCAATTAATAATTTCATATTAGAAATTAGTAGTTTCATATTTGCAATTAACAGTTCATATTTGCAGTTACAATTCCTTATTTGCAATTAATATTTAGATTATTTGCGATTAACAATTTCATATTTGCAATTTACAGTTTCATATTTGCATTTAACAATTTCATATTTGCAATTAGCAGTTTGATATTTGCAATTAATAATTTCATTTTTGCAACTAACAGTTTCATATTTGCAATTAATAATTTCATATTTGCAACTAACAGTTTCATATTTGCAACTAAAAGTTCTCTCTCGCATGTCTCAGCTTTTAACCTTCGTTCAATGATGTTTTCATCTGAACAAGAAACAAGACAATACTCACAAACGCACACACACAAAACCATTATAACTTTAACTGAATATCCATTTGGTCTGCATTTTCTCGTTGACAGCTGATCATCGCTCCAGTGAACGAGTTCAAACCAGAGTTCCTTGTCTCCCCCTGTGTTGGTACTGTACCTGAAGATGCTGTTCCTGGTAAGTTCTAAGAGCTCACCCATCTATTCATTGCACATAATCTATTTTTTATAATAACGACAATACTGTTCTAAAACGTCGGCAATTTTCAATATCGCATCATCTTTAGCATCTTCTCCACAACTACAATTATTATTATTTTCTTTCTTTCATTGTTTCTTTCTTTCTTTTTTTTCTTCTTTATCTTTCTTTCTTTCTTTCTTTTTTCTTTCTTTCTTTTTTTACATTCTTTCTTTCTTTCTGGCCTTCATCCGATGTCCACAAAAGGAGTGGATCGCCCTCTTTATCCTTAAAAGGTCGTTAAGTTGGAGAAAATGCACTGTACTTTGGTATTAGGTAGAATTGTGATATTTGCATCTTTTGGCCGTCCAACATATCCGACCTCAGAATGACGTTTTTGAGTATGGGATTGCCTTCCCTATCGATGACTACTCACTTTGCCAGACTGGGCTGGTTAATCTGTTTTTAGGGGCATCGCGAAGAAGCAGAGTATGATCAGGATAATTCTGGTTCACCGATTCTGGAGCAATCCATCAGCTATGAGTCGCTGGCAGCTTTCAGTCCTGTTGATGATGTTCACCGTCATTAAAATTTAATAACGTCGCTAACACTACCATCATTCTAATTATCATTATCACTATAATCATCACTATGGCAACCATAATTATCATCATCAATATCATCATGACTTTCTCCATCGTTACCACCACTGTCACCACCACTACTACCACCATCAGTGTCACCATCATAATCGTAGCTGTCAACATCACCCTTATTATCATCATCACCACTACTATCATCATCATCGCCACCATTATAAATTCCACCACAATATCATTAGTAGCATTATCATTACTGTCACCAATATCACTAATACTACCACCACCACCATTATCATTACTGTCACCAATATCACTAATACCACCACCATCATTATCATTACTGTAACCAACATCATTAATACCATCACCACCACCATTATCATTACTGTCACCAACACCACTATTATCATCACCAACACCATTATTATTACTGTCACCAACATCACTAATACCACCACCACCATTATCATTACTGTCACCAACATCACTAATACCACCACCACCACCATTATTATTACTGTCACCAACACCACTAATATCATCACCACCACCATTATTATTACTGTCACCAACACCACTAATATCATCACCACCACCATTATTATTACTGTCACCAACACCACTAATATCATCACCACCACCATTATTATTACTGTCACCAACATCACTAATATCATCACCACCACCATTATTATTACTGTCACCAACACCACTAATATCATCACCACCACCATTATCATTACTGTCACCAACACCACTAATATCATCACCAACACCACTAATATCATCACCACCACCATTATCATTACTGTCACCAACACCACTAATATCATCACCACCACCATTATCATTACTGTCACCAACACCACTAATATCATCATCACCACCATTATCACTACTGTCACCAACACCACTAATATCATCACCACCACCATTATCATTACTGTCACCAACATCACTAATACCATCACCACCACCATTATCATTACTGTCACCAACATCACTAATATCATCACCACCACCATTATCATTACTGTCACCAACATCACTAATACCACCACCACCATCATTATCAAATTCATGCAAAATAAACATATAACGGTATGAAGCAGCTAAATTAATTGGAAAACAAGACAAGCTACATCTCGGCAAAAACCTTCATTAGGTATAACACACAAACTATTAAAATTAAACAAAGAAATCCAAGTAAAATAAAAACAAGACTTTAATGAGACTAATCTAAAAACTGTCGCCAGCATTTGGGGTAAATTCTTCTTATCTTACATTCAGTAGTGAGAACTGAAGTTGACAGATCATTAGACAAGCATCTACTCACAGATATACGCAAACATAAAACACACACACACACATATAATATTTCAACGAAAAGATAACGGACACATGCATTTGAAAGCACTTTGATACTCTCAAGCAAACACAAACACACAAGTAGACCAGCTAAAATTGGCAAGGAAAGGCTCGTAGCAACAAGAAGATATAAAAGTCTTGTAGGGGTTCCGACTGTCGTCAGTCCGGACATCCACATATCCACCCTGAGTCAGTTCCAACACCGATCGTAACATGAAGCCGTTAAAACACGTGTCATTCAATTATATTTTTTAGTCGCTCTCTCTCTCTCTCTCTCTCTCTCTCCTCCCCATATACTTATCACTTTATAACAACACTAGTACATACACAAACATACACAAACATATACAATAAAATGCATAAACATAATGAATAAATATGTTCCAAGATATGCCATATTGACGTACTGTAAATTAATCTACAACATTAGTGGCAACTCCTAAGAGGTTAATGATTTCTCTCTCTCTTCTACCTTTTAGCTCCCAGTGGAGCATAGGTCTTCAATAAACACTTTCCAAGTCGTTCTGTTTTTTGCAATTCTTTTAAGATCATTCCATGTCTTCCCCATCATCTTCATCTCTGCTTCAATCTGTCTTCTCCAAGAATTCCTTGGTCTTCCTCTTTGTCTTTTCCCCTGGTTAATGATTTGTATTGCTGTTATTTTTTTTATAATTCGCAAATCAAGTACACATTTTTAGTTGAGTTTCTATTAAAACAGGCTAGTCAGACAATCTATTCATATCTCTGTCAGACGATACAATTTAACACAGCGATTACGTGTGTACAAATGTATATCTTTGGTGTGAATACAAATGTATATCTTTGGTGTGAATACAAATGTATATCTTTGGTGTGCATACAAATGTATATCTTTGGTGTGCATTTACCAGGTACCTCAGTGGTAGTGGTGTCAGCTAAAGACGATGATGCGGGCCTTGATGGTGTAATGACCTTCGCTATAAATACCAACGGTGTACCGTTTTTCATTGGGAGGTCTTCAGGTACGTACCGTCCGAGTCTGTTCAATTTTATTATTCTACATATTCCCCAAATATTGTGTACGTGCATAGTTTTAAACTAATATCAACTTTTGCTTTAACGTAAGTCAATTGTGATCTGGTTGTTCCTTATAGCAATAGCCTCCTTGTACAAACGTACATGATCAATGGTGTTCTGTTTTGTTGTTCTGATAAAGTAAAGTGTTATTTCAATGCTCGAATGATTTGGGTGTTTTGAATACATAAAGAAACAACAGATAAAATGGTGTGGCCACTTGATAAGACAGAAAGATCAAAACAAACATAACTCAACGAGCCCTCAATAAACGTTGCGAGCACACCAGACTTAAGGGACAACCACGATAACGATGGATTGATGGAATGTTGGAAGCACAAGGAAAGATAACAGCAGCAGATTTCAACAAGAGAGCAAAGGAGCGCAAATTATATCTCCCCTAAACGCTGAAAAGCAAATGAGAAGGAAAGAAGAAGACGAAGGAAAATATTTTGGAAAACACTAGCATCGCAGATTCGTTAACAGAGACATTGTGTGTTACAGATGATCCACTGCCTCCAAAGTGCCTGCAGTTTTGTGGATGCAAGAAATATCGATTGTTTGTGTTTTCGTGGACAGTGGTATGTCTTATTAGGAGAGATAAAACAATATTGGACAAAATAACGGTATGGTTAAAGCTTCACGTAACAAGTGGACAACACAGACCAGAACGAGGTTTTCATGTAGTAGGCCTTCAACTGGAACAAACATACAACACAAACCAGAACGAGGTTTTCATGTAGAAGGTCTTCAACTGGAACAAACATACAACACAAACCAGAACGAGGTTTTCATGTAGTAGGCCTTCAACTGGAACAAACATACAACACAAACCAGAATGAGGTTTTCATGTAGTAGGCCTTCAACTGGAACAAACATACAACACAAACCAGAACGAGGTTTTCATGTAGTAGGCCTTCAACTGGAACATACATACAACACAAACCAGAACGAGGTTTTCATGTAGAAGGTCTTCAACTGGAACAAACATACAACACAAACCAGAACGAGGTTTTCATGTAGTAGGCCTTCAACTGGAACAAACATACAACACAAACCAGAACGAGGTTTTCATGTAGTAGGCCTTCAACTGAAACAAACATACAACACAAACCAGAACGAGGTTTCCATGTAGTAGGCCTTCAACTGAAACAAACATACAACACACGTACAAATATGTATTGAAAATTTAAAATAATAATGTAAAAATATATAATGTCTTGTTCTGAGCTGGAAAACAGATCAGACTTTTGTCTCCTCTTTAAATTTATTTCTTTCGGTCAATTCAATATCTGGCCTTTATTAGTAGTTTAATTGTGAATGTACAAAATGAAGACAACTTCAATGGTATATCTGTTATATAATGGTATATGTGTTATATAATGGTATATCTGTTATATAATGGTATATGTGTTATATAATGGTATATGTGTTATATAATGGTATATCTGTTATATAATGGTATATCTGTTATATAATGGTATATGTGTTATATAATGGTATATCTGTTATATAATGGTATATATGTTATATAATGGTACATATGTTATATAATGGTATATATGTTATATAATGGTATATCTGTTATATAATGGTATATCTGTTATATAATGGTATATCTGTTATATAATGGTATATCTGTTATATAATGGTATATCTGTTATATAATGGTATATCTGTTATATAATGGTATATATGTTATATAATTGTATATCTGTTATATAATGGTATATCTGTTATATAATGGTATATCTGTCACTGAGGATGCCTTCTTGAAAGTACATCAATTTAGAATAAAACCTCAACTATGTAAGATTGACAACTTTCAAATGTGGAGCCTGATAAAAAGCTCACACCACGTGATTTTAGACACATGGCCATAAGGTGTTAAAGTCCATATATTTTATAGACATTCGGCACCAGATTTTTGGGTAATTTGGTTTGTACTAGGCTCGAGCTACTTTTCTGTTTTAGAAATAAATCCGGTACCCCATTAAGGCTTTGTGAACTTGGAAGTCGTCGGTCAGGATCGAACTCGGCATCATGTTTTTGGTAGTCCAGTTCACTAACAACTGAGCCATCGCGGCTCACATACAACGATCTAAGGGATGCAAAAACATCGAGCTACTGGAACCATTCATCAGTATGCACTTGTTTCCTCGCTTGTTGACGGCGACAAGGATCTTTGGTGTAGTCCGGAGTGCTGTGACGTTAGCTCTAACAATAACGAGCAGCGAGCGGTCAGTTTCCACAATATTCAACGTTTAGTGCCATTTTGTTGATCTGCGAAATTATTTGCATGTTTACATGTTATGAAAAGGGGAGCCGCGATAGCTCAGTGGTTAGTGAACTGGACTACAAAGGACAAGAGGTAGGGTTCGATCCCAACTGACGGCTTCTGGTTCACCCAACCCGACGACATTACCCCAAAAATCATGTGCCGAAGGTCTGCAAAACTTATGGTCACTAACACCATATTCCCTATACGCCACTTGGCATGACGGGGGTTCGTTACTTTTTTTATGTTATGAAAAGAACATTTAAATGTGCCCTCAACTTTGGAACGGGGGGGGGGGGGGGAGAGAGAGAGATGGAGACTGAGTGGTGTAGAGGTAGAGACGTCGACCTCTGAACAAGAAGGTTCCGGGAATCCTATTTCAGTCTGTGTGACTTTTTTTCCACTTCGAATCCTGGTTTAACTCTCCCCTTGGTCTATGGGTAGTGTGATCTGGTGACGTCTTTCACTATCGGTAAACAGCAACAAACAGGAGCTTCTGTGTGCCACTCGGTAATGAGCAACAAACACGAGCTTCTGTGTGCTACTCGGTAATGAGCAACAAACACGAGCTTCTGTGTGCTACTCGGTAAACGCAACAAACACGAGCTTCTGTGTGCCACTCGGTAAACAGCAACAAACACGAGCTTCTGTGTGCTACTCGGTAAAAAGCAACAAACACGAGCTTCTGTGTGCCACTCGGTAAACAGCAACAAACACGAGGTTCTGTGTGCCACTCGGTAAACAGCAACAAACACGATCTTCTGTGTGCCACTCGGTAAACAGCAACAAACACGAGCTTCTGTGTGCTACTCGGTAAACGCAACAATCACGAGCTTCTGTGTGCCACTCGGTAAACAGCAACAAACACGAGCTTCTGTGTGCTACTCGGTAAACAGCAACAAACACGAGCTTCTGTGTGCCACTCGGTAAACAGCAACAAACACGAGGTTCTGTGTGCCACTCGGTAAACAGCAACAAACACGATCTTCTGTGTGCCACTCGGTAAACAGCAACAGACACGAGCTTCTGTGTGCTACTCGGTAAATAGCAACAAACACGAGGTTCTGTGTGCCACTCGGTAAACAGCAACAAACACGAGCTTCTGTGTGCTACTCAGGTAATGAGCAACAAACACGAGCTTCTGTGTGCTACTCGGTAAACAGCAACAAACACGAGGTTCTGTGTGCCACTCGGTAAACAGCAACAAACACGAGCTTCTGTGTGCTACTCAGTAATGAGCAACAAACACGAGCTTCTGTGTGCCATTCGGTAAACAGCAACAAACACGAGGTTCTGTGTGCCACTCGGTAAACAGCAACAAACACGAGGTTCTGTGTGCCACTCGGTAATGAGCAACAAACACGAGTTTCTGTGTGCTACTCGGTAAACAGCAACAAACACGAGCTTCTGTGTGCTACTCAGTAATGAGCAACAAACACGAGCTTCTGTGTGCCATTCGGTAAACAGCAACAAACACGAGGTTCTGTGTGCCACTCGGTAAACAGCAACAAACACGAGCGTCTGTGTGCCACTCGGTAATGAGCAACAAACACGAGTTTCTGTGTGCTACTCGGTAAACAGCAACAAACACGAGCTTCTGTGTGCCACTCAGTAATGAGCAACAAACACGAGTTTCTGTGTGCCACTCGGTAATGAGCAACAAACACGAGCTTCTGTGTGCCACTCAGTAATGAGCAACAAACACGAGTTTCTGTGTGCCACTCAGTAATGAGCAACAAACACGAGCTTCTGTGTGCCACTCGGTAATGAGCAACAAACACGAGTTTCTGTGTGCTACTCGGTAAACAGCAACAAACACGAGCTTCTGTGTGCCACTCAGTAATGAGCAACAAACACGAGTTTCTGTGTGCTACTCGGTAAACAGCAACAAACACGAGGTTCTGTGTGCCACTCGGTAAACAGCAACAAACACGAGCTTCTGTGTGCCACTCGGTAAGCAGCAACAAACACGAGCTTCTGTGTGCCACTCGGTAAACAGCAACAAACACGAGCTTCTGTGTGCCACTCGGTAAACAGCAACAAACACGAGCTTCTGTGTGCCACTCGGTAAACAGCAACAAACACGAGCTTCTGTGTGCCACTCGGTAAGCAGCAAGAAACACGAGCTTCTGTGTGCCACTCGGTAAACAGCAACAAACACGAGCTTCTATGTGCCACTCGGTAAACAGCAACAAACACGAGCTTCTGTGTGCTACTCGGTAAACAGCAACAAACACGAGCTTCTGTGTGCCACTCGGTAAACAGCAACAAACACGATCTTCTGTGTGCCACTCGGTAAACAGCAACAAACACGAGCTTCTGTGTGCTACTCGGTAAACAGCAACAAACACGAGGTTCTGTGTGCCACTCGGTAAACAGCAACAAACACGAGCTTCTGTGTGCTACTCGGTAATGAGCAACAAACACGAGCTTCTGTGTGCTACTCGGTAAACAGCAACAAACACGAGGTTCTGTGTGCCACTCGGTAAACAGCAACAAACACGAGCTTCTGTGTGCCACTCGGTAATGAGCAACAAACACGAGTTTCTGTGTGCTACTCGGTAAACAGCAACAAACACGAGCTTCTGTGTGCCACTCGGTAATGAGCAACAAACACGAGCTTCTGTGTGCCATTCGGTAAACAGCAACAAACACGAGGTTGTGTGTGCCACTCGGTAAACAGCAACAAACACGAGCTTCTGTGTGCCACTCAGTAATGAGCAACAAACACGAGTTTCTGTGTGCCACTCGGTAATGAGCAACAAACACGAGCTTCTGTGTGCCACTCAGTAATGAGCAACAAACACGAGTTTCTGTGTGCCACTCAGTAATGAGCAACAAACACGAGCTTCTGTGTGCCACTCGGTAATGAGCAGCAAACACGAGTTTCTGTGTGCTACTCGGTAAACAGCAGCAAACACGAGGTTGTGTGTGCCACTCGGTAAACAGCAACAAACACGAGGTTCTGTGTGCTACTCGGTAAACAGCAACAAACACGAGCTTCTGTGTGCCACTCGGTAAGCAGCAACAAACACGAGGTTCTGTGTGCCACTCGGTAAGCAGCAACAAACACGAGGTTCTGTGTGCCACTCGGTAAACAGCAACAAACACGAGGTTCTGTGTGCCACTCGGTAAGCAGCAACAAACACGAGGTTCTGTGTGCCACTCGGTAAGCAGCAACAAACACGAGGTTCTGTGTGCCACTCTGTAAACAGCAACAAACACGAGCTTCTGTGTGCCACTCGGTAAACAGCAACAAACACGAGCTTCTGTGTGCCACTCGGTAAACAGCAACAAACACGAGCTTCTGTGTGCTACTCGGTAAACAGCAACAAACACGAGGTTCTGTGTGCCACTCGGTAAACAGCAACCAACACGAGCTTCTGTGTGCTACTCAGTAATGAGCAACAAACACGAGCTTCTGTGTGCCACTCGGTAAACAGCAACAAACACGAGCTTCTGTGTGCCACTCGGTAATGAGCAACAAACACGAGGTTCTGTGTGCTACTCGGTAAACAGCAACAAACACGAGCTTCTGTGTGCTACTCAGTAATGAGCAACAAACACGAGCTTCTGTTTGCCATTCGGTAAACAGCAACAAACACGAGGTTCTGTGTGCCACTCGGTAAACAGCAACAAACACGAGCGTCTGTGTGCCACTCGGTAATGAGCAACAAACACGAGTTTCTGTGTGCTTCTCGGTAAACAGCAACAAACACGAGCTTCTGTGTGCCACTCAGTAATGAGCAACAAACACGAGTTTCTGTGTGCCACTCGGTAATGAGCAACAAACACGAGCTTCTGTGTGCCACTCAGTAATGAGCAACAAACACGAGTTTCTGTGTGCCACTCAGTAATGAGCAACAAACACGAGCTTCTGTGTGCCACTCGGTAATGAGCAACAAACACGAGTTTCTGTGTGCTACTCGGTAAACAGCAACAAACACGAGCTTCTGTGTGCCACTCATTAATGAGCAACAAACACGAGTTTCTGAGTGCTACTCGGTAAACAGCAACAAACACGAGGTTCTGTGTGCCACTCGGTAAACAGCAACAAACACGAGCTTCTGTGTGCCACTCGGTAAGCAGCAACAAACACGAGCTTCTCTGTGCCACTCGGTAAACAGCAACAAACACGAGCTTCTGTGTGCCACTCGGTAAACAGCAACAAACACGAGCTTCTGTGTGCCACTCGGTAAACAGCAACAAACACGAGCTTCTGTGTGCCACTCGGTAAGCAGCAACAAACACGAGCTTCTGTGTGCCACTCGGTAAACAGCAACAAACACGATCTTCTGTGTGCCACTCGGTAAACAGCAACAAACACGAGCTTCTGTGTGCTACTCGGTAAACAGCAACAAACACGAGCTTCTGTGTGCCACTCGGTAAACAGCAACAAACACGAGCTTCTGTGTGCTACTCGGTAATGAGCAACAAACACGAGCTTCTGTGTGCCACTCGGTAAACAGCAACAAACACGAGCTTCTGTGTGCTACTCGGTAATGAGCAACAAACACGAGCTTCTGTGTGCCACTCGGTAAACAGCAACAAACACGATCTTCTGTGTGCCACTCGGTAAACAGCAACAAACACGAGCTTCTGTGTGCTACTCGGTAAACAGCAACAAACACGAGGTTCTGTGTGCCACTCGGTAAACAGCAACAAACACGAGCTTCTGTGTGCTACTCGGTAATGAGCAACAAACACGAGCTTCTGTGTGCTACTCGGTAAACAGCAACAAACACGAGGTTCTGTGTGCCACTCGGTAAACAGCAACAAACACGAGCTTCTGTGTGCTACTCAGTAATGAGCAACAAACACGAGCTTATGTGTGCCATTCGGTAAACAGCAACAAACACGAGGTTCTGTGTGCCACTCGGTAAACAGCAACAAACACGAGGTTCTGTGTGCCACTCGGTAAACAGCAACAAACACGAGCTTCTGTGTGCCACTCGGTAATGAGCAACAAACACGAGTTTCTGTGTGCTACTCGGTAAACAGCAACAAACACGAGCTTCTGTGTGCCACTCGGTAAGCAGCAACAAACACGAGCTTCTGTGTGCCACTCGGTAAACAGCAACAAACACGAGCTTCTGTGTGCCACTCGGTAAACAGCAACAAACACGAGGTTCTGTGTGCCACTCGGTAATGAGCAACAAACACGAGGTTCTGTGTGCCACTCGGTAAAAAGCAACAAACACGAGGTTCTGTGTGCCACTCGGTAATGAGCAACAAACACGAGTTTCTGTGTGCTACTCGGTAAACAGCAACAAACACGAGCTTCTGTGTGCTACTCAGTAATGAGCAACAAACACGAGCTTCTGTGTGCCATTCGGTAAACAGCAACAAACACGAGGTTCTGTGTGCCACTCGGTAAACAGCAACAAACACGAGCGTCTGTGTGCCACTCGGTAATGAGCAACAAACACGAGTTTCTGTGTGCTACTCGGTAAACAGCAACAAACACGAGCTTCTGTGTGCCACTCAGTAATGAGCAACAAACACGAGTTTCTGTGTGCCACTCGGTAATGAGCAACAAACACGAGCTTCTGTGTGCCACTCAGTAATGAGCAACAAACACGAGTTTCTGTGTGCCACTCAGTAATGAGCAACAAACACGAGCTTCTGTGTGCCACTCGGTAATGAGCAACAAACACGAGTTTCTGTGTGCTACTCGGTAAACAGCAACAAACACGAGCTTCTGTGTGCCACTCAGTAATGAGCAACAAACACGAGTTTCTGTGTGCTACTCGGTAAACAGCAACAAACACGAGGTTCTGTGTGCCACTCTGTAAACAGCAACAAACACGAGCTTCTGTGTGCCACTCGGTAAGCAGCAACAAACACGAGCTTCTGTGTGCCACTCGGTAAACAGCAACAAACACGAGCTTCTGTGTGCCACTCGGTAAACAGCAACAAACACGAGCTTCTGTGTGCCACTCGGTAAACAGCAACAAACACGAGCTTCTGTGTGCCACTCGGTAAGCAGCAACAAACACGAGCTTCTGTGTGCCACTCGGTAAACAGCAACAAACACGAGCTTCTATGTGCCACTCGGTAAACAGCAACAAACACGAGCTTCTGTGTGCTACTCGGTAAACAGCAACAAACACGAGCTTCTGTGTGCCACTCGGTAAACAGCAACAAACACGATCTTCTGTGTGCCACTCGGTAAACAGCAACAAACACGAGCTTCTGTGTGCTACTCGGTAAACAGCAACAAACACGAGGTTCTGTGTGCCACTCGGTAAACAGCAACAAACACGAGCTTCTGTGTGCTACTCGGTAATGAGCAACAAACACGAGCTTCTGTGTGCTACTCGGTAAACAGCAACAAACACGAGGTTCTGTGTGCCACTCGGTAAACAGCAACAAACACGAGCTTCTGTGTGCCACTCGGTAATGAGCAACAAACACGAGTTTCTGTGTGCTACTCGGTAAACAGCAACAAACACGAGCTTCTGTGTGCCACTCGGTAATGAGCAACAAACACGAGCTTCTGTGTGCCATTCGGTAAACAGCAACAAACACGAGGTTCTGTGTGCCACTCGGTAAACAGCAACAAACACGAGCTTCTGTGTGCCACTCAGTAATGAGCAACAAACACGAGTTTCTGTGTGCCACTCGGTAATGAGCAACAAACACGAGCTTCTGTGTGCCACTCAGTAATGAGCAACAAACACGAGTTTCTGTGTGCCACTCAGTAATGAGCAACAAACACGAGCTTCTGTGTGCCAGTCAGAAATGAGCAACAAACACGAGTTTCTGTGTGCCACTCAGTAATGAGCAACAAACACGAGCTTCTGTGTGCCACTCGGTAATGAGCAGCAAACACGAGTTTCTGTGTGCTACTCGGTAAACAGCAGCAAACACGAGGTTGTGTGTGCCACTCGGTAAACAGCAACAAACACGAGGTTCTGTGTGCTACTCGGTAAACAGCAACAAACACGAGCTTCTGTGTGCCACTCGGTAAGCAGCAACAAACACGAGGTTCTGTGTGCCACTCGGTAAGCAGCAACAAACACGAGGTTCTGTGTGCCACTCGGTAAACAGCAACAAACACGAGGTTCTGTGTGCCACTCGGTAAGCAGCAACAAACACGAGGTTCTGTGTGCCACTCGGTAAGCAGCAACAAACACGAGGTTCTGTGTGCCACTCGGTAAACAGCAACAAACACGAGCTTCTGTGTGCCACTCGGTAAACAGCAACAAACACGAGCTTCTGTGTGCCACTCGGTAAACAGAAACAAACACGAGCTTCTGTGTGCTACTCGGTAAACAGCAACAAACACGAGGTTCTGTGTGCCACTCGGTAAACAGCAACCAACACGAGCTTCTGTGTGCTACTCAGTAATGAGCAACAAACACGAGCTTCTGTGTGCCACTCGGTAAACAGCAACAAACACGAGGTTCTGTGTGCCACTCGGTAAACAGCAACAAACACGAGCTTCTGTGTGCTACTCGGTAATGAGCAACAAACACGAGCTTCTGTGTGCTACTCGGTAAACAGCAACAAACACGAGGTTCTGTGTGCCACTCGGTAAACAGCAACAAACACGAGCTTCTGTGTGCCACTCGGTAATGAGCAACAAACACGAGTTTCTGTGTGCTACTCGGTAAACAGCAACAAACACGAGCTTCTGTGTGCTACTCAGTAATGAGCAACAAACACGAGCTTCTGTGTGCCATTCGGTAAACAGCAACAAACACGAGGTTCTGTGTGCCACTCGGTAAACAGCAACAAACACGAGCGTCTGTGTGCCACTCGGTAATGAGCAACAAACACGAGTTTCTGTGTGCTTCTCGGTAAACAGCAACAAACACGAGCTTCTGTGTGCCACTCAGTAATGAGCAACAAACACGAGTTTCTGTGTGCCACTCGGTAATGAGCAACAAACACGAGCTTCTGTGTGCCACTCAGTAATGAGCAACAAACACGAGTTTCTGTGTGCCACTCAGTAATGAGCAACAAACACGAGCTTCTGTGTGCCACTCGGTAATGAGCAACAAACACGAGTTTCTGTGTGCTACTCGGTAAACAGCAACAAACACGAGCTTCTGTGTGCCACTCATTAATGAGCAACAAACACGAGTTTCTGTGTGCTACTCGGTAAACAGCAACAAACACGAGCTTCTGTGTGCCACTCAGTAATGAGCAACAAACACGAGTTTCTGTGTGCCACTCGGTAATGAGCAACAAACACGAGCTTCTGTGTGCCACTCAGTAATGAGCAACAAACAAGAGTTTCTGTGTGCCACTCAGTAATGAGCAACAAACACGAGCTTCTGTGTGCCACTCGGTAATGAGCAACAAACACGAGTTTCTGTGTGCTACTCGGTAAACAGCAACAAACACGAGCTTCTGTGTGCCACTCAGTAATGAGCAACAAACACGAGTTTCTGTGTGCTACTCGGTAAACAGCAACAAACACGAGGTTCTGTGTGCCACTCTGTAAACAGCAACAAACACGAGCTTCTGTGTGCCACTCGGTAAGCAGCAACAAACACGAGCTTCTGTGTGCCACTCGGTAAACAGCAACAAACACGAGCTTCTGTGTGCCACTCGGTAAACAGCAACAAACACGAGCTTCTGTGTGCCACTCGGTAAACAGCAACAAACACGAGCTTCTGTGTGCCACTCGGTAAACAGCAACAAACACGAGCTTCTGTGTGCCACTCGGTAAACAGCAACAAACACGAGCTTCTATGTGCCACTCGGTAAACAGCAACAAACACGAGCTTCTGTGTGCTACTCGGTAAACAGCAACAAACACGAGCTTCTGTGTGCCACTCGGTAAACAGCAACAAACACGATCTTCTGTGTGCCACTCGGTAAACAGCAACAAACACGAGCTTCTGTGTGCTACTCGGTAAACAGCAACAAACACGAGGTTCTGTGTGCCACTCGGTAAACAGCAACAAACACGAGCTTCTGTGTGCTACTCGGTAATGAGCAACAAACACGAGCTTCTGTGTGCTACTCGGTAAACAGCAACAAACACGAGGTTCTGTGTGCCACTCGGTAAACAGCAACAAACACGAGCTTCTGTGTGCCACTCGGTAATGAGCAACAAACACGAGCTTCTGTGTGCCATTCGGTAAACAGCAACAAACACGAGGTTCTGTGTGCCACTCGGTAAACAGCAACAAACACGAGCTTCTGTGTGCCACTCAGTAATGAGCAACAAACACGAGTTTCTGTGTGCCACTCGGTAATGAGCAACAAACACGAGCTTCTGTGTGCCACTCAGTAATGAGCAACAAACACGAGTTTCTGTGTGCCACTCAGTAATGAGCAACAAACACGAGCTTCTGTGTGCCAGTCAGAAATGAGCAACAAACACGAGTTTCTGTGTGCCACTCAGTAATGAGCAACAAACACGAGCTTCTGTGTGCCACTCGGTAATGAGCAGCAAACACGAGTTTCTGTGTGCTACTCGGTAAACAGCAGCAAACACGATTTTGTGTGTGCCACTCGGTAAACAGCAACAAACACGAGGTTCTGTGTGCTACTCGGTAAACAGCAACAAACACGAGCTTCTGTGTGCCACTCGGTAAGCAGCAACAAACACGAGGTTCTGTGTGCCACTCGGTAAGCAGCAACAAACACGAGGTTCTGTGTGCCACTCGGTAAACAGCAACAAACACGAGCTTCTGTGTGCCACTCGGTAAACAGCAACAAACACGAGCTTCTGTGTGCCACTCGGTAAACAGCAACAAACACGAGCTTCTGTGTGCTACTCGGTAAACAGCAACAAACACGAGGTTCTGTGTGCCACTCGGTAAACAGCAACCAACACGAGCTTCTGTGTGCTACTCAGTAATGAGCAACAAACACGAGCTTCTGTGTGCCACTCGGTAAACAGCAACAAACACGAGGTTCTGTGTGCCACTCGGTAAACAGCAACAAACACGAGCTTCTGTGTGCTACTCGGTAATGAGCAACAAACACGAGCTTCTGTGTGCTACTCGGTAAACAGCAACAAACACGAGGTTCTGTGTGCCACTCGGTAAACAGCAACAAACACGAGCTTCTGTGTGCCACTCGGTAATGAGCAACAAACACTAGTTTCTGTGTGCTACTCGGTAAACAGCAACAAACACGAGCTTCTGTGTGCTACTCAGTAATGAGCAACAAACACGAGCTTCTGTGTGCCATTCGGTAAACAGCAACAAACACGAGGTTCTGTGTGCCACTCGGTAAACAGCAACAAACACGAGCGTCTGTGTGCCACTCGGTAATGAGCAACAAACACGAGTTTCTGTGTGCTTCTCGGTAAACAGCAACAAACACGAGCTTCTGTGTGCCACTCAGTAATGAGCAACAAACACGAGTTTCTGTGTGCCACTCGGTAATGAGCAACAAACACGAGCTTCTGTGTGCCACTCAGTAATGAGCAACAAACACGAGTTTCTGTGTGCCACTCAGTAATGAGCAACAAACACGAGCTTCTGTGTGCCACTCGGTAATGAGCAACAAACACGAGTTTCTGTGTGCTACTCGGTAAACAGCAACAAACACGAGCTTCTGTGTGCCACTCATTAATGAGCAACAAACACGAGTTTCTGTGTGCTACTCGGTAAACAGCAACAAACACGAGCTTCTGTGTGCCACTCAGTAATGAGCAACAAACACGAGTTTCTGTGTGCCACTCGGTAATGAGCAACAAACACGAGCTTCTGTGTGCCACTCAGTAATGAGCAACAAACAAGAGTTTCTGTGTGCCACTCAGTAATGAGCAACAAACACGAGCTTCTGTGTGCCACTCGGTAATGAGCAACAAACACGAGTTTCTGTGTGCTACTCGGTAAACAGCAACAAACACGAGCTTCTGTGTGCCACTCAGTAATGAGCAACAAACACGAGTTTCTGTGTGCTACTCGGTAAACAGCAACAAACACGAGGTTCTGTGTGCCACTCTGTAAACAGCAACAAACACGAGCTTCTGTGTGCCTTTCGGTAAGCAGCAACAAACACGAGCTTCTGTGTGCCACTCGGTAAACAGCAACAAACACGAGCTTCTGTGTGCCACTCGGTAAACAGCAACAAACACGAGCTTCTGTGTGCCACTCGGTAAACAGCAACAAACACGAGCTTCTGTGTGCCACTCGGTAAACAGCAACAAACACGAGCTTCTGTGTGCCACTCGGTAAACAGCAAC
The DNA here is from genome assembly GCA_032433765.1 of Megaustenia siamemsis. Lineage (NCBI taxonomy): Eukaryota > Metazoa > Mollusca > Gastropoda > Stylommatophora > Ariophantidae > Megaustenia > Megaustenia siamemsis. The sequence continues at coordinate 17,239,586 of JAVIAB010000125.1, read as the reverse complement.
AAACACGAGCTTCTATGTGCCACTCGGTAAACAGCAACAAACACGAGCTTCTGTGTGCTACTCGGTAAACAGCAACAAACACGAGCTTCTGTGTGCCACTCGGTAAACAGCAACAAACACGATCTTCTGTGTGCCACTCGGTAAACAGCAACAAACACGAGCTTCTGTGTGCTACTCGGTAAACAGCAACAAACACGAGGTTCTGTGTGCCACTCCGTAAACAGCAACAAACACGAGCTTCTGTGTGCTACTCGGTAATGAGCAACAAACACGAGCTTCTGTGTGCTACTCGGTAAACAGCAACAAACACGAGGTTCTGTGTGCCACTCGGTAAACAGCAACAAACACGAGCTTCTGTGTGCCACTCGGTAATGAGCAACAAACACGAGGTTCTGTGTGCCATTCGGTAAACAGCAACAAACACGAGGTTCTGTGTGCCACTCGGTAAACAGCAACAAACACGAGCTTCTGTGTGCCACTCAGTAATGAGCAACAAACACGAGTTTCTGTGTGCCACTCGGTAATGAGCAACAAACACGAGCTTCTGTGTGCCACTCAGTAATGAGCAACAAACACGAGTTTCTGTGTGCCACTCAGTAATGAGCAACAAACACGAGCTTCTGTGTGCCAGTCAGAAATGAGCAACAAACACGAGTTTCTGTGTGCCACTCAGTAATGAGCAACAAACACGAGCTTCTGTGTGCCACTCGGTAATGAGCAGCAAACACGAGTTTCTGTGTGCTACTCGGTAAACAGCAGCAAACACGAGGTTGTGTGTGCCACTCGTTAAACAGCAACAAACACGAGGTTCTGTGTGCTACACGGTAAACAGCAACAAACACGAGCTTCTGTGTGCCACTCGGTAAGCAGCAACAAACACGAGGTTCTGTGTGCCACTCGGTAAGCAGCAACAAACACGAGGTTCTGTGTGCCACTCGGTAAACAGCAACAAACACGAGGTTCTGTGTGCCACTCGGTAAGCAGCAACAAACACGAGGTTCTGTGTGCCACTCGGTAAGCAGCAACAAACACGAGGTTCTGTGTGCCACTCGGTAAACAGCAACAAACACGAGCTTCTGTGTGCCACTCGGTAAACAGCAACAAACACGAGCTTCTGTGTGCCACTCGGTAAACAGCAACAAACACGAGCTTCTGTGTGCCACTCGGTAAACAGCAACAAACACGAGCTTCTGTGTGCTACTCGGTAAACAGCAACAAACACGAGGTTCTGTGTGCCACTCGGTAAACAGCAACCAACACGAGCTTCTGTGTGCTACTCAGTAATGAGCAACAAACACGAGCTTCTGTGTGCCACTCGGTAAACAGCAACAAACACGAGGTTCTGTGTGCCACTCGGTAAACAGCAACAAACACGAGCTTCTGTGTGCTACTCGGTAATGAGCAACAAACACGAGCTTCTGTGTGCTACTCGGTAAACAGCAACAAACACGAGGTTCTGTGTGCCACTCGGTAAACAGCAACAAACACGAGCTTCTGTGTGCCACTCGGTAATGAGCAACAAACACGAGTTTCTGTGTGCTACTCGGTAAACAGCAACAAACACGAGCTTCTGTGTGCTACTCAGTAATGAGCAACAAACACGAGCTTCTGTGTGCCATTCGGTAAACAGCAACAAACACGAGGTTCTGTGTGCCACTCGGTAAACAGCAACAAACACGAGCGTCTGTGTGCCACTCGGTAATGAGCAACAAACACGAGTTTCTGTGTGCTTCTCGGTAAACAGCAACAAACACGAGCTTCTGTGTGCCACTCAGTAATGAGCAACAAACACGAGTTTCTGTGTGCCACTCGGTAATGAGCAACAAACACGAGCTTCTGTGTGCCACTCAGTAATGAGCAACAAACACGAGTTTCTGTGTGCCACTCAGTAATGAGCAACAAACACGAGCTTCTGTGTGCCACTCGGTAATGAGCAACAAACACGAGTTTCTGTGTGCTACTCGGTAAACAGCAACAAACACGAGCTTCTGTGTGCCACTCATTAATGAGCAACAAACACGAGTTTCTGTGTGCTACTCGGTAAACAGCAACAAACACGAGGTTCTGTGTGCCACTCGGTAAACAGCAACAAACACGAGCTTCTGTGTGCCACTCGGTAAGCAGCAACAAACACGAGCTTCTGTGTGCCACTCGGTAAACAGCAACAAACACGAGCTTCTGTGTGCCACTCGGTAAACAGCAACAAACACGAGCTTCTGTGTGCCACTCGGTAAACAGCAACAAACACGAGCTTCTGTGTGCCACTCGGTAAGCAGCAACAAACACGAGCTTCTGTGTGCCACTCGGTAAACAGCAACAAACACGAGCTTCTGTGTGCTACTCGGTAAACAGCAACAAACACGAGGTTCTGTGTGCCACTCGGTAAACTGCAACAAACACGAGCTTCTGTGTGCTACTCGGTAATGAGCAACAAACACGAGCTTCTGTGTGCCACTCGGTAAACAGCAACAAACACGAGCTTCTGTGTGCTACTCGGTAATGAGCAACAAACACGAGCTTCTGTGTGCCACTCGGTAAACAGCAACAAACACGATCTTCTGTGTGCCACTCGGTAAACAGCAACAAACACGAGCTTCTGTGTGCTACTCGGTAAACAGCAACAAACACGAGGTTCTGTGTGCCACTCGGTAAACAGCAACAAACACGAGCTTCTGTGTGCTACTCGGTAATGAGCAACAAACACGAGCTTCTGTGTGCTACTCGGTAAACAGCAACAAACACGAGGTTCTGTGTGCCACTCGGTAAACAGCAACAAACACGAGCTTCTGTGTGCTACTCAGTAATGAGCAACAAACACGAGCTTCTGTGTGCTACTCGGTAAACAGCAACAAACACGAGGTTCTGTGTGCCACTCGGTAAACAGCAACAAACACGAGCTTCTGTGTGCTACTCAGTAATGAGCAACAAACACGAGCTTCTGTGTGCTACTCGGTAAACAGCAACAAACACGAGGTTCTGTGTGCCACTCGGTAAACAGCAACAAACACGAGCTTCTGTGTGCTACTCAGTAATGAGCAACAAACACGAGCTTCTGTGTGCCATTCGGTAAACAGCAACAAACACGAGGTTCTGTGTGCCACTCGGTAAACAGCAACAAACACGAGGTTCTGTGTGCCACTCGGTAAACAGCAACAAACACGAGCTTCTGTGTGCCACTCGGTAATGAGCAACAAACACGAGTTTCTGTGTGCTACTCGGTAAACAGCAACAAACACGAGCTTCTGTGTGCCACTCGGTAATGAGCAACAAACACGAGCTTCTGTGTGCCATTCGGTAAACAGCAACAAACACGAGGTTCTGTGTGCCACTCGGTAAACAGCAACAAACACTAGCTTCTGTGTGCCACTCAGTAATGAGCAACAAACACGAGTTTCTGTGTGCCACTCGGTAATGAGCAACAAACACGAGCTTCTGTGTGCCACTCAGTATTGAGCAACAAACACGAGTTTCTGTGTGCCACTCAGTAATGAGCAACAAACACGAGCTTCTGTGTGCCAGTCAGAAATGAGCAACAAACACGAGTTTCTGTGTGCCACTCAGTAATGAGCAACAAACACGAGCTTCTGTGTGCCACTCGGTAATGAGCAGCAAACACGAGTTTCTGTGTGCTACTCGGTAAACAGCAGCAAACACGAGGTTGTGTGTGCCACTCGGTAAACAGCAACAAACACGAGGTTCTGTGTGCTACTCGGTAAACAGCAACAAACACGAGGTTCTGTGTGCCACTCGGTAAGCAGCAACAAACACGAGGTTCTGTGTGCCACTCGGTAAGCAGCAACAAACACGAGGTTCTGTGTGCCACTCGGTAAACAGCAACAAACACGAGCTTCTGTGTGCCACTCGGTAAACAGCAACAAACACGAGCTTCTGTGTGCCACTCGGTAAACAGCAACAAACACGAGCTTCTGTGTGCTACTCGGTAAACAGCAACAAACACGAGGTTCTGTGTGCCACTCGGTAAACAGCAACCAACACGAGCTTCTGTGTGCTACTCAGTAATGAGCAACAAACACGAGCTTCTGTGTGCCACTCGGTAAACAGCAACAAACACGAGGTTCTGTGTGCCACTCGGTAAACAGCAACAAACACGAGCTTCTGTGTGCTACTCGGTAATGAGCAACAAACACGAGCTTCTGTGTGCTACTCGGTAAACAGCAACAAACACGAGGTTCTGTGTGCCACTCGGTAAACAGCAACAAACACGAGCTTCTGTGTGCCACTCGGTCATGAGCAACAAACACGAGTTTCTGTGTGCTACTCGGTAAACAGCAACAAACACGAGCTTCTGTGTGCTACTCAGTAATGAGCAACAAACACGAGCTTCTGTGTGCCATTCGGTAAACAGCAACAAACACGAGGTTCTGTGTGCCACTCGGTAAACAGCAACAAACACGAGCGTCTGTGTGCCACTCGGTAATGAGCAACAAACACGAGTTTCTGTGTGCTTCTCGGTAAACAGCAACAAACACGAGCTTCTGTGTGCCACTCAGTAATGAGCAACAAACACGAGTTTCTGTGTGCCACTCGGTAATGAGCAACAAACACGAGCTTCTGTGTGCCACTCAGTAATGAGCAACAAACACGAGTTTCTGTGTGCCACTCAGTAATGAGCAACAAACACGAGCTTCTGTGTGCCACTCGGTAATGAGCAACAAACACGAGTTTCTGTGTGCTACTCGGTAAACAGCAACAAACACGAGCTTCTGTGTGCCACTCATTAATGAGCAACAAACACGAGTTTCTGTGTGCTACTCGGTAAACAGCAACAAACACGAGCTTCTGTGTGCCACTCAGTAATGAGCAACAAACACGAGTTTCTGTGTGCCACTCGGTAATGAGCAACAAACACGAGCTTCTGTGTGCCACTCAGTAATGAGCAACAAACAAGAGTTTCTGTGTGCCACTCGGTAAACAGCAACAAACACGAGCTTCTGTGTGCCACTCAGTAATGAGCAACAAACACGAGTTTCTGTGTGCTACTCGGTAAACAGCAACAAACACGAGGTTCTGTGTGCCACTCTGTAAACAGCAACAAACACGAGCTTCTGTGTGCCACTCGGTAAGCAGCAACAAACACGAGCTTCTGTGTGCCACTCGGTAAACAGCAACAAACACGAGCTTCTGTGTGCCACTCGGTAAACAGCAACAAACACGAGCTTCTGTGTGCCACTCGGTAAACAGCAACAAACACGAGCTTCTGTGTGCCACTCGGTAAACAGCAACAAACACGAGCTTCTGTGTGCCACTCGGTAAACAGCAACAAACACGAGCTTCTATGTGCCACTCGGTAAACAGCAACAAACACGAGCTTCTGTGTGCTACTCGGTAAACAGCAACAAACACGAGCTTCTGTGTGCCACTCGGTAAACAGCAACAAACACGATCTTCTGTGTGCCACTCGGTAAACAGCAACAAACACGAGCTTCTGTGTGCTACTCGGTAAACAGCAACAAACACGAGGTTCTGTGTGCCACTCGGTAAACAGCAACAAACACGAGCTTCTGTGTGCTACTCGGTAATGAGCAACAAACACGAGCTTCTGTGTGCTACTCGGTAAACAGCAACAAACACGAGGTTCTGTGTGCCACTCGGTAAACAGCAACAAACACGAGCTTCTGTGTGCCACTCGGTAATGAGCAACAAACACGAGCTTCTGTGTGCCATTCGGTAAACAGCAACAAACACGAGGTTCTGTGTGCCACTCGGTAAACAGCAACAAACACGAGCTTCTGTGTGCCACTCAGTAATGAGCAACAAACACGAGTTTCTGTGTGCCACTCGGTAATGAGCAACAAACACGAGCTTCTGTGTGCCACTCAGTAATGAGCAACAAACACGAGTTTCTGTGTGCCACTCAGTAATGAGCAACAAACACGAGCTTCTGTGTGCCAGTCAGAAATGAGCAACAAACACGAGTTTCTGTGTGCCACTCAGTAATGAGCAACAAACACGAGCTTCTGTGTGCCACTCGGTAATGAGCAGCAAACACGAGTTTCTGTGTGCTACTCGGTAAACAGCAGCAAACACGAGGTTGTGTGTGCCACTCGGTAAACAGCAACAAACACGAGGTTCTGTGTGCTACTCGGTAAACAGCAACAAACACGAGCTTCTGTGTGCCACTCGGTAAGCAGCAACAAACACGAGGTTCTGTGTGCCACTCGGTAAGCAGCAACAAACACGAGGTTCTGTGTGCCACTCGGTAAACAGCAACAAACACGAGGTTCTGTGTGCCACTCGGTAAGCAGCAACAAACACGAGGTTCTGTGTGCCACTCGGTAAGCAGCAACAAACACGAGGTTCTGTGTGCCACTCGGTAAACAGCAACAAACACGAGCTTCTGTGTGCCACTCGGTAAACAGCAACAAACACGAGCTTCTGTGTGCCACTCGGTAAACAGCAACAAACACGAGCTTCTGTGTGCTACTCGGTAAACAGCAACAAACACGAGGTTCTGTGTGCCACTCGGTAAACAGCAACCAACACGAGCTTCTGTGTGCTACTCAGTAATGAGCAACAAACACGAGCTTCTGTGTGCCACTCGGTAAACAGCAACAAACACGAGGTTCTGTGTGCCATTCGGTAAACAGCAACAAACACGAGGTTCTGTGTGCCACTCGGTAAACAGCAACAAACACGAGCGTCTGTGTGCCACTCGGTAATGAGCAACAAACACGAGTTTCTGTGTGCTTCTCGGTAAACAGCAACAAACACGAGCTTCTGTGTGCCACTCAGTAATGAGCAACAAACACGAGTTTCTGTGTGCCACTCGGTAATGAGCAACAAACACGAGCTTCTGTGTGCCACTCAGTAATGAGCAACAAACACGAGTTTCTGTGTGCCAGTCAGTAATGAGCAACAAACACGAGCTTCTGTGTGCCACTCGGTAATGAGCAACAAACACGAGTTTCTGTGTGCTACTCGGTAAACAGCAACAAACACGAGCTTCTGTGTGCCACTCATTAATGAGCAACAAACACGAGTTTCTGTGTGCTACTCGGTAAACAGCAACAAACACGAGGTTCTGTGTGCCACTCGGTAAACAGCAACAAACACGAGCTTCTGTGTGCCACTCGGTAAGCAGCAACAAACACGAGCTTCTGTGTGCCACTCGGTAAACAGCAACAAACACGAGCTTCTGTGTGCCACTCGGTAAACAGCAACAAACACGAGCTTCTGTGTGCCACTCGGTAAACAGCAACAAACACGAGCTTCTGTGTGCCACTCGGTAAGCAGCAACAAACACGAGCTTCTGTGTGCCACTCGGTAAACAGCAACAAACACGATCTTCTGTGTGCCACTCGGTAAACAGCAACAAACACGAGCTTCTGTGTGCTACTCGGTAAACAGCAACAAACACGAGGTTCTGTGTGCCACTCGGTAAACAGCAACAAACACGAGCTTCTGTGTGCTACTCGGTAATGAGCAACAAACACGAGCTTCTGTGTGCCACTCGGTAAACAGCAACAAACACGAGCTTCTGTGTGCTACTCGGTAATGAGCAACAAACACGAGCTTCTGTGTGCCACTCGGTAAACAGCAACAAACACGATCTTCTGTGTGCCACTCGGTAAACAGCAACAAACACGAGCTTCTGTGTGCTACTCGGTAAACAGCAACAAACACGAGGTTCTGTGTGCCACTCGGTAAACAGCAACAAACACGAGCTTCTGTGTGCTACTCGGTAATGAGCAACAAACACGAGCTTCTGTGTGCTACTCGGTAAACAGCAACAAACACGAGGTTCTGTGTGCCACTCGGTAAACAGCAACAAACACGAGCTTCTGTGTGCTACTCAGTAATGAGCAACAAACACGAGCTTCTGTGTGCCATTCGGTAAACAGCAACAAACACGAGGTTCTGTGTGCCACTCGGTAAACAGCAACAAACACGAGGTTCTGTGTGCCACTCGGTAAACAGCAACAAACACGAGCTTCTGTGTGCCACTCGGTAATGAGCAACAAACACGAGTTTCTGTGTGCTACTCGGTAAACAGCAACAAACACGAGCTTCTGTGTGCCACTCGGTAAGCAGCAACAAACACGAGCTTCTGTGTGCCACTCGTTAAACAGCAACAAACACGAGCTTCTGTGTGCCACTCGGTAAACAGCAACAAACACGAGCTTCTGTGTGCCACTCGGTAAACAGCAACAAACACGAGCTTCTGTGTGCCACTCGGTAAGCAGCAACAAACACGAGCTTCTGTGTGCCACTCGGTAAACAGCAACAAACACGATCTTCTGTGTGCCACTCGGTAAACAGCAACAAACACGAGCTTCTGTGTGCTACTCGGTAAACAGCAACAAACACGAGGTTCTGTGTGCCACTCGGTAAACAGCAACAAACACGAGCTTCTGTGTGCTACTCAGTAATGAGCAACAAACACGAGCTTCTGTGTGCCACTCGGTAAACAGCAACAAACACGAGCTTCTGTGTGCTACTCGGTAATGAGCAACAAACACGAGCTTCTGTGTGCCACTCGGTAAACAGCAACAAACACGATCTTCTGTGTGCCACTCGGTAAACAGCAACAAACACGAGCTTCTGTGTGCTACTCGGTAAACAGCAACAAACACGAGGTTCTGTGTGCCACTCGGTAAACAGCAACAAACACGAGCTTCTGTGTGCTACTCGGTAATGAGCAACAAACACGAGCTTCTGTGTGCTACTCGGTAAACAGCAACAAACACGAGGTTCTGTGTGCCACTCGGTAAACAGCAACAAACACGAGCTTCTGTGTGCTACTCAGTAATGAGCAACAAACACGAGCTTCTGTGTGCCATTCGGTAAACAGCAACAAACACGAGGTTCTGTGTGCCACTCGGTAAACAGCAACAAACACGAGGTTCTGTGTGCCACTCGGTAAACAGCAACAAACACGAGCTTCTGTGTGCCACTCGGTAATGAACAACAAACACGAGTTTCTGTGTGCTACTCGGTAAACAGCAACAAACACGAGCATCTGTGTGCCACTCAGTAATGAGCAACAAACACGAGTTTCTGTGTGCCACTCAGTAATGAGCAACAAACACGAGCTTCTGTGTGCCACTCAGTAATGAGCAACAAACACGAGTTTCTGTGTGCCACTCAGTAATTAGCAACAAACACGAGCTTCTGTGTGCCACTTGGTAATGAGCAGCAAACACGAGTTTCTGTGTGCTACTCGGTAAACAGCAGCAAACACGAGGTTCTGTGTGCCACTCGGTAAACAGCAACAAACACGAGGTTCTGTGTGCTACTCGGTAAACAGCAACAAACACGAGCTTCAGTGTGCCACTCGGTAAGCAGCAACAAACACGAGGTTCTGTGTGCCACTCGGTAAGCAGCAACAAACACGAGGTTCTGTGTGCCACTCGGTAAACAGCAACAAACACGAGGTTCTGTGTGCCACTCGGTAAGCAGCAACAAACACGAGGTTCTGTGAGCCACTCGGTAAGCAGCAACAAACACGAGGTTCTGTGTGCCACTCGGTAAACAGCAACAAACACGAGCTTCTGTGTGCCACTCGGTAAACAGCAACAAACACGAGGTTCTGTGTGCCACTCGGTAAACAGCAACAAACACGAGCTTCTGTGTGCTACTCGGTAAACAGCAACAAACACGAGGTTTTGTGTGCCACTCGGTAAACAGCAACAAACACGAGCTTCTGTGTGCTACTCGGTAATGAGCAACAAACACGAGCTTCTGTGTGCCACTCGGTAAACAGCAACAAACACGAGGTTCTGTGTGCCACTCGTTAAACAGCAACAAACACGAGCTTCTGTGTGCCACTCGGTAAACAGCAACAAACACGAGGTTCTGTGTGCTACTCGGTAAACAGCAACAAACACGAGCTTCTGTGTGCCACTCGGTAAGCAGCAACAAACACGAGCTTCTGTGTGCCACTCGGTAAACAGCAACAAACACGAGCTTCTGTGTGCCACTCGGTAAACAGCAACAAACACGAGCTTCTGTGTGCCACTCGGTAAACAGCAACAAACACGAGCTTCTGTGTGCCACTCGGTAAACAGCAACAAACACGAGCTTCTGTGTGCCACTCGGTAAACTGCAACAAACACGAGCTTCTGTGTGCCACTCGGTAAACAGACATTCGACTTTTGAAATCGTAAAGAGTAGACCAACAAATGACCGTTGCCCGGCAACATTTTAAAGAAATAAAAAAACAAAAACTTCTAAAATACAAAGTAAAAGAGGCAGAGGCAGACCAGGACTAACTGCATAAATAACATTAAAAGAGGGACAAGTCAGCCTATGTCAACCTGCACTGTGAAAGGAAGAGACAGAGCTGAATAGTGCTCCATGGTAGTCAACCTTCGATGCGGAGACGGCACTCAATGATGATGATGGAAACTACGAAAAAAAAAAAAAAAACTCGTCAAAACTTTCGACGATAGTCTATAAGAGTACCTCTGATATTGGAGAATATCTGCTTGTATGGCTAGGGATGCAATCCATTCTTGATAATAGAAATAAGATAAATGGTTTTTAAATGTTACATAGAGCCAGTCATAACATATGGATGTCAATCATGGACAATATTACAACAGAGAAGAAAATCACTGGAGGCTGTAAAGATGTGGTTTTACAGAAGAATGTTGAAAATACCATGGACAGCTAAAGAGAGTAATGAAAACGTCTGAAAGAGGCCAAAGCAAAAAGAGAGCTAATTTCCAATATTAAAATGAAACAATCATCATGTAATGAAAAGAGAACAGCTGGAATATATTGTAACAACTGGGAAAATTGAGGGACGAAGAGATAGAGGGAAGCAAAGAGAAAAGATACCAGACAGCTTAAGAGAATGGCTTGGCAGAATGTCAGCAAACAAACAAACAAAACAAATAAACAATGTTAAAGTGAACAATTTTGAGTTTATCAATAATTATTCTTTTAAATAGCACAACTATATGAAAAACAACAAGTTATAGGAATGAGAATCTGTATCTAAAAAAGTAAGTACATATCTTACCGTAGCTGTGTCATAGAATGGATGCAACAGTTTATACCTGAATATTAGCTAGCTTGTTTCATAAGTCGTGCCCAACTTTAAAAATCAATATCTGTTAAACCGCTTTTTGTATTTTTTTCAAAATTTGCATGTATAGTTATAATGATTAGAACCCAACAGGGAATTAATTTCATTAAAAACAAACATTTGGTTATTATTATTGCTTATTTGATTTATATAAATTTATAACGACCCATTGATGTAGTCAAAACTTAGTGTTTACAGTATTTAAGTTAAAAATAGCGATTACAAATCTATACACGCTCAAATTTACGATTTTTCACGCTTTCCGCGTGAGTTCTCTGACACAATTAGACACTTGTAGTAAACACGAGGCATTGTGTGTTCCATTTCCGTTAATTCAGCGGCGTAACGTGGAACAATAACATTTATCATGAGTCTTAAAATGAAATTCTGCAGTTTACAAAACATCGCAATAAAAATGTATGACTATTTTTGCAAAGAGGCTAAACGAGGAAGATTATTTCATTCTTTAGAAAACCCTGAGAATAGGACAAGACACATTTTGGATTTATCTAAACGGTCATTTAATCGCTGGATTCAAGCACGTGACCGTCAATGTTCAAAATATACAAAATCACAAGGAAGAGCAAAAATGTTGGATAATTTCGACAGTGAACTTATTAGAAGTGAAATTCGCAAAATGTTGGGTATGAATGAAACTGTTACAATAAGAAAATTAAAAGTATCGCTGAAAAAGAACAACAGTATTGAAATATCAAAGTCTACATTATGGAGGAATGTGAGAGCTGCAGGCTTTACATTCAGAAAGTATTCCAATGGACGAAACATCATCTGTGAGAAGCCACATATAGTAGTCATGAGAAGCAAGTACTTACGTGAAGTAAAAGAGGTGCGCAAGCAAGGTTATGATATTGTGTACTTGGATGAAACATGGATCAATGCTCACCACACTAAGCAAAGGGAATGGCAGTCATCAGATGGAAAGATTAAGAGATTAATACCTAGCAGCAAAGGACAGCGCTTGATAATTGCTCATGCAGGTAGTCGACAACATGGACTAATACAGAATGCAGAGCTAATTTTTCTTTCAAAATCCATAGACAATCGGGATTATAACTCTGAGATGAATGGTCACATATTTAGACATTGGATTGAAAATTCTGTTCTCCCAGCACTAGATCGACCATCTTGCCTAATAATGGACAATGCAGGGTACCACAACATTGTTGCACTTGAAGATAAAGTCCCGACGTCATCCAGTACAAAAGATGCTATTAAGATATGGCTCACAAAGGAGCACATACAATTTAATAACATGTACTTAAAACCTGAATTACTAACTCTCATCATCATCATTGAGTGCCGTCTCCGCAACGAAGGTTGGCTACCATGGAGCGCCATTTTGCTCTATCTCTTGCTTTGATGGTGCAGGTTGTCAACTCAGTAAAGCAAAAACAGAGGACACAGATTTTTCAAATAGATAAGATTATCCAAGAGCACGGTCATATAAGTTTGAGGCTGCCACCTTGCCATGCTCATTTAAATCCAATAGAACTAATCTAGGCAAAATTAAAAGGACAAGTGGCAGATGAAAATACAACATTCAAAATATGCGATGTAAAGACTCTTGCTAATCTCGCTTTATTAAATATAGACAAAGATTATTGGGCTAAATGTGAAGACCACGTCTTAAAACAGGAAGAGGAATATTGGAAAAATGATGGTTTGTGGAATGTTCAACCCCAAACAGTTATTAATCTTTTAGACTCGTCTGATTCAGAATGAAAGTATATAGCCCCCACAATGTTGGCCCCTATATTACCTTAAATTATTTCAACAAACGGTCCTTTTCAGGACCACACAACTATGAAAATTGGACATACAGGTATACCTTGATATTATTATCGTCCGTCCTCGAACTGAGCAGACAATAATTCTCCTGGTGTTTTGTTTTATCCAGTTATTTCCCCATTACGGCCACGCCTTTACCTAGTGAAAATTAATCATAGACCAGCAACTACAGTAATTTCTATTCTTTAGGGCTTCACAATTTACAATTTTGACAAACATCAAAGAAATATCGCCGCTTTAAGAAAACTGCAGCTGCAAGATATTTGTTAAATATACATTTAAAGGGTCTTTTGCATTCTAATAACATTTGGAAAATTTCAAATGTATTTAACAAACGGTTAGAGAGTAATAGCGTTTTGAAGTTGGGCATATGTTTTGAAACGAGCTATAGCAGGTTTATCCTCGCCTGAAGGGCACGTGACAAAGGACGTGGTAAACACAATTCAATAAAATTTTAAAAAAGTAAAGTACCCCCGTCACGCCAAGTGGCGTATAGGGAATATGGTGTTAGTGACCATACATTTTACATACCTTCGGCACATGATTTTTGAGGTAATGTGGTCGGTATTACGCCCGTGCCGCTTTACTTTACCAGAAAAAATCCGGTACCCATTAAAGACTGGGTGAACCGGACACCGTCGGTTGGGATCGAATCCTACCTCTTGTCCTTTGTAGTCCAGTTCACTAACCACTGAGCTATCTCGGCTCCCGCCATAAATGTTAATTGTGAAGAAATGTGAACAGAGCACACAAAGCTGGCCTGAGGTCATGGACATGCTGTTTCTCTTTCAGGGCTAATTATAGTGGCCTCAAAGCTTGACTACGAAACGGTCCCAGTGTACAACATTGAGATCCTCGTTAGCGACAACTCGTCATCATCTCAACAAAGTAATAAGGTACGTTCGTTAACTCTGGTTAAACATCTTCATTATCATCAGCATCAGTCACTCGACCTTGGTGGTCATTAAGGCACACTTGACGGGACTTTGGGGCAATCTTAGCGATCGCTTGGACTACTTTGACGGTCTTTGGGGCAAACTTGACAATCGCTTGGACAGCCATGACGGTGGCTGGGGCAACGTCAACTGTCGTTAGGGCAACCTTGATGGTCTTCGTGTAACCTTGATGGTCTTCGGGTAACCTTGATGGTCTTCGTGTAACCTTGATGGTTTTCGTGTAACCTTGATGGTCTTCGGGTAACCTTGATGGTCTTCGGGTAACCTTGATGGTCTTCGGGTAACCTTGATGGTCTTCGTGTAACCTTGATGGTTTTCGTGTAACCTTGATGGTCTTCGGGTAACCTTGATGGTCTTCGGGTAACCTTGATGGTCTTCGGGTAACCTTGATGGTCTTCGGGTAACCTTGATGGTCTTCGTGTAACCTTGATGGTCTTCGGGTAACCTTGATGGTCGTCGGGCAACCTTGATGGTCTTCGGGTAACCTTGATGGTCTACGGGCAACCTTGATGGTCTTCGTGTAACCTTGATGGTCTTCGGGTAACCTTGATGGTCTTCGTGTAACCTTGATGGTCGTCGGGCAACCTTGATGGTCTTCGTGTAACCTTGATGGTCGTCGGGCAACCTTGATGGTCTTCGTGTAACCTTGATGGTCTTCGGGTAACCTTGATGGTCTTCGGGTAACCTTGATGGTCGTCGGGCAACCTTGATGGTCTACGGGCAACCTTGATGGTCTACGGGCAACCTTGATGGTCTTCGGGTAACCTTAATGATCTTTAAAACAAACTTGATGGTCTTTTGGGTAATAATGATAGTCATTGTGGATAATCTGGACGGTCTTTTTGGGGTAGCGTTCATAGTCTTTGGGGATAATCTGGACGGTCTTTTTGGGGTAGTGTTCATAGTCTTTGGGGATAATCTGGACGGTCTTTTGGGCAAACTTGATGTTCGTTAGAGCAAACTTGATTGTCTTTGGAGCAACACTGATGGTGGCTGTGACAACATTGATGACCACTGGACCAAACTTGACTGTCGTTTGGTCAAACTTGAGGATCGTTGGGGCAACCTCTAAAGGTCTTTTGGGCAACTTGATGGTTGTTGGGCTAAACTTTATGGTCATTTGGGCAACCTTTATGGTCGTTGGGGTAACCGTGATGGCTATTGGGCTAACCTTCACTATCGTTGAGGCAATCTTGATGGTCTTCGTGGCAATCTTGATGGTCGTTGGAGCAATAATGGCGATCACTTGGACTGCCTTGATTCGTTGGTGATGCAATCTTAATGGTCTTTCAGGCAACCTTAATGGTCTTTCGGGCAACCTTAATGGTCTTTCGGCCAACCTTAATGGTCTTTCAGGCAACCTTAATGGTCTTTCAGGCAACCTTAATGGTCTTTCGGGCAACCTTAATGGTCTTTCAGGCAACCTTAATGGTCTTTCAGGCAACCTTAATGGTCTTTCGGGCAACTTTAATGGTCTTTCGGGCAACCTTAATGGTCTTTCGGGCAACTTTAATGGTCTTTCAGGCAACCTTAATGGTCTTTCGGGCAACCTTAATGGTCTTTCAGGCAACCTTAATGGTCTTTCAGGCAACCTTATTGGTCTTTCAGGCAACCTTAATGGTCTTTCAGGCAACCTTAATGGTCTTTCGGGCAACCTTAATGGTCTTTCGGGCAACCTTAATGGTCTTTCAGGCAACCTTAATGGTCTTTCGGGCAACCTTAATGGTCTTTCAGGCAACCTTAATGGTCTTTCGGGCAACTTTAATGGTCTTTCGGGCAACCTTAATGGTCTTTCGGGCAACTTTAATGGTCTTTCAGGCAACCTTAATGGTCTTTCAGGCAACCTTAATGGTCTTTCAGGCAACCTTAATGGTCTTTCAGGCAACCTTAATGGTCTTTCGGGCAACCTTATTGGTCTTTCAGGCAACCTTAATGGTCTTTCAGGCAACCTTAATGGTCTTTCAGGCAACCTTAATGGTCTTTCAGGCAACCTTAATGGTCTTTCAGGCAACCTTAATGGTCTTTCAGGCAACCTTAATGGTCTTTCAGGCAACCTTAATGGTCTTTCAGGCAACCTTAATGGTCTTTCGGGCAACCTTAATGGTCTTTCAGGCAACCTTAATGGTCTTTCGGGCAACCTTAATGGTCTTTCGGGCAACTTTAATGGTCTTTCGGGCAACCTTAATGGTCTTTCGGGCAACCTTAATGGTCTTTCGGGCAACCTTAATGGTCTTTCGGGCAACATTAATGGTCTTTCGGGCAACCTTAATGGTCTTTCGGGCAACTTTAATGGTCTTTCGGGCAACTTTAATGGTCTTTCGGGCAACCTTAATGGTCTTTCGGGCAACCTTAATGGTCTTTCGGGCAACCTTAATGGTCTTTCGGGCAACCTTAATGGTCGACAAGGCACGATTGACGGTCGTTGGGCAGCCTTGACATTGTCTTCGCAACTTTCTTCCAACCATCACAATTAATAGCTTTATTTTGAGATGTGACGAAAGTTAATCGTGTTCATTCTCTGGAGTTGTCTTCCCACAGCATTCTCTGTTTGCTTTGTCTTCTTATTCATTGTATGATCTTAGAAATTAACCTGTAGATCATATAATATGTCCTACCATTTTAATTTTCGTTATTTTACCGCAGATAATACATACACACTACAACACAATCTTCATCCCAACGTTGTGCTATCAAAATCATTCCTTGACCCTAGATGAAAGAACAATAAGAAAAATAACCTCTACTGAGATGAAATGTGTTAGTCGAATGGCAGGAAACAGCCTGAGAGATATGATCAGAAAAAAAGAACTGACAACAAAGCTAGGAGTAACTCCCGCCATAGAATATATAAAGAAGCAACCGATAAAATGATTTAGTCACGTGACAAGGCAGAAAGATCAAAATACGACACAACGAGCCTTCAACAAACATTGCGAGAACACCAGACCCAAGAGCCGACTATGAAAAAGATGGATTGACGGAATATTAAGAACACTAAGAAACACAACAGCAGCAGAGGCGAAGAGAAAAGCAAAAGACCGCAAATTATATCTCCCCTCGACGCTGAAAGATAAATGAGGAAGGAAAGGTTAATAAGAAGAAAATAGTAAGTCTTTTTTCCGCCCTGTAGGTCTGTGGATTATGATGTTTAATCGTTCATCGGATATATGGCCTGTATACGATATAAACAATATCTGTGTATATTATCTCATTTCTAAAGCCTGTATTCTTCCTTCAAGATCACCAGATAGTACGCATGTTGCGCAGCCACATAGGAATACACACACACACACACACCACTACTGATCGTATTTTTATCCTTGTTCTGAGGAATATGTTTTTACTTTTTCGTGTATGTTTTAGTCTCGCCAGTGCACATATAATCCAATGTACATTCCTCTTCTTCTTCTTTCTTTCAACACCCTGTGGAGCATAGGTTAGGGTCACCATTCGTCCCCGATTTTCGGGGACAGTCCCCAATGTGTAGAAGTTGTCCCCGGAAAAAAATGTGTCCCCGATTTCAGTGAATAAATAAATGTTCATACACGGAATTGGCACTCTTTTAAAATAATCACTAGGACTCAGGACGTTACTGAGTTGTGTTTCTTTATCCCAGACTGAGCGGCATTAGCAGGAAGATAAAAGAGAAGACTTGGACGCGTTGTGTCGGAGATAGCTCTTTGAACTCTTGAAGCGCGGTGCTACGTCACTTCTATTCCAGCCACTGACTTCTATTCTATCTATCTATTGACCTTTCGAGCCGTAACCGGCCCATAGGGTGTAAACCAAGATACACCTTCTCCTATACGAATTTTTGTTCTAGCAGTTTTCTTTTAAAGATATTTTATCAAATCTCGCCATCTGTCTCTGTTCTGTGCAAGCAGTTCTATCTCATTGAGGGAGCCGATTTCTGCTGCTCTTGCCTCTCTCATCAATGTTCTTCTCAGTGTCTCCCTGGGTCTTCCTCTTATTCTTTTACCTGTTGTTTCCCATATGAGGGCTTGCTTTGCTATTCGGTTATTGTCTCTTCTCATCACATGTCCAACGTATGACCATCGTCTTTTCTTTATTACTGAAGATATTAGTGGTTGATTGGCGATTTCTCTAATTTCCTCGTTTGTTTTGAATTCGTTCCATGCTATACCAAGTATTTTCCTTAGACATTTATTTTCGAATGCGTTCAACTTTGTTTCTATATCTCTTGTTGTTTTCCAGCTTTCACACGCATACGTAAGGGTTGATAGTGCATTTGATTTGAATAGCCTAAGTTTTGTGTTTGTGCTGATGAGTTTTGTTTTCCACAACTTTTCAAGGCTTCTGAAAGACATTGCTGCTTTAGCCATTCTGATTCTAATTTCTTTGCTCGTATCCCCTTCTCGATCAATGTGACTTCCAAGATAGATGAAGTGATCGATCTCTTCTACTGGTTTGTTTTCCATGTATATTTTGTCACTTGTTGGAATTAAACTTTTCATGACTTTAGTCTTTTCATGATTGACCTCAAGCCCAATTTTGCTGGCTATTGATGATAGTTCATTTGTGTTTTCCTGCATCGTTTTTATCTGACTGCTGATGAGAACTATGTCATCAGCAAAGTCGAGGTCCTCCAAATGGTCTCCTTGTATCCATTCGATGCCTTTATTACCAGTGCAGCATTTCTTCATTATAAAGTCCATAACAATTCCAATAACAAGGGCGATAAAATACATCCTTGTTTAACCCCAGTTTCTATTGGGAAACATTCGCTCAGTCCTTCCTCTGTTCGAACTGCACATGTGTAACCATCATACATGTCTTTGATAATATTTATGATTCTTGATGGTAAACCATATTGCTTCAGAATTTTCCACAAAGAATC
This sequence comes from Megaustenia siamemsis, assembly GCA_032433765.1. Taxonomy (NCBI): domain Eukaryota; kingdom Metazoa; phylum Mollusca; class Gastropoda; order Stylommatophora; family Ariophantidae; genus Megaustenia; species Megaustenia siamemsis. The sequence continues at coordinate 17,220,910 of JAVIAB010000125.1, read as the reverse complement.
TCTATGAATACTATCAAATGCTTTTTTGAAGTCGATGAAGTGGGATGGGTTTAATTTTTTAAAAAGCAGACACACTCTCTCTCTCTCTCTCTCTCTCTCTCTCTCTCTCCCACCCACCCCCTGCCTTTCCGGACATCTCCCGCCAAAGTATCTTTCCCGGCCAATTTTCAAATCAGTCCGAGTGTAATGACACTACAGTGCAGTCGTGTTTCCTATTTGTGATCAGTGGACGTCTGTTGCATAAAAACAATGCTTTCCAAAAAACGTAAGTGTCATTTTAGTGATTCGCTGAAAGCTGAATTTCCATTATACAAGCAATTTTAGAGGATGGAACGCTAGTGAAATGTAATATATGTAGTTCAAATTTTTTTAGAGCTAATTTCCATTATTCGGAAGACACAATCATCATTTGTTGGCCATGTAATGAGAAGTGAACAGCTGGAATATATTGTAACAATTAGAAAAATTGAGGGATGAAGAGATAGAGGGAAGCAAAGAGAAAAGATACCAGACAGCTTAAGAGAATGGCTTGGCAGAAGGTCAACAACAGAAATGATAAATAACTGTCGAGATTCTAAAGTTGTGGAGAGACACGATCACCTACGCCAGCAGGCATGGTACATGCTAATGAAGATGATGATATTGTCTTTACATATTTGGAGTGGGCTAGAGAGAGAGAGAGAGAAAGAGAGAATATACATGTCCTTTACTGTTAATAAATGTGAGCATTTTAATATTTATTTTTTTTTACTATTTTGTGCTTCTTGTGCCGCTCAATTTGCTTTTACAACTCGTTACTAGACAAAAGTTAGGATTAATTTCATGAAGAATCAAACAACGTTTGAGACGTCTGAGAAAACATTTCTAGTTGCAATTTCGTTGCTCACACACGTCAGATTGAACTCGATCAATCAAATAATACAACAATACAATAACTTGTGTAATAAATTTGCGTTGTCTTCAACACAGCAAAACTGTACGATCACCGTTACAGATGTTCCGGACCAGAGCGTGGACTGTCTGCCTAATGATGTTGTTGTTATCAAATATCAGTTTCCCATTGGTCGACAAGTGGCGTTCTTGAACTGCACAGTCGGCAACAAGAAAGTGCCTCTGAATTACGCAATCGTGAATCCTGTCGATACAACATTCAAGGTGTGTCTTGTGTTGTTGTTGTTGTTGTTGTTGTTGTTGTTGTTGTTGTTGTAAATGTAAAGAAAATTATTATACAACTACTTTAAAGGATTAGAAAGACATAGAAGACAGTAAAAGTCAAGTACCCCCGTCACGCCAAGTGGCGTATAGGGAAATATGGTGTTCTATCTATTGACCTTTCGAGCCGTAACCGGCCCATAGGGCGTAGACCAAGATACACCTTCTCCTATATGAATTTTTGTTCTAGCAGTTTTCTTTTAAAGATATTTTATCAAATCTCGCCATCTGTCTCTGTTCTGTGCAAGCAGTTCTATCTCATTGAGGGAGCCGATTCCTGCTGCTCTTGCCTCTCTCATCAATGTTCTTCTCAGTGTCTCCCTGGGTCTTCCTCTTTTTCTTTTACCTGTTGTTTCCCATATGAGGGCTTGCTTTGCTATTCGATTATTATCTCTTCTCATCACATGTCCAACGTATGACCATCGTCTTTTCTTTATTACTGAAGATATTAGTGGTTGATTGGCGATTTCTCTAATTTCCTCGTTTGTTTTGAATTCGTTCCATTCTATACCAAGTATTTTCCTTAGACATTTATTTTCGAATGCGTTCAACTTTGTTTCTATATCTCTTGTTGTTTTCCAGCTTTCACACGCATACGTAAGGGTTGATAGTACATTTGATTTGAATAGCCTAAGTTTTGTGTTTGTGCTAATGAGTTTTGATTTCCACAACTTTTCAAGGCTTCTGAAAGACATTGCTGCTTTAGCCAGTCTGATTCTAATTTCTTTGCTCGTATCCCCTTCTCGATCAATGTGACTTCCAAGATAGATGAAGTGATCGATCTCTTCTACTGGTTTGTTTTCCATGTATATTTTGTCACTTGTTGGAATTAAACTTTTCATGACTTTAGTCTTTTCATGATTGACCTCAAGCCCAATTTTGCTGGCTATTGATGATAGTTCATTTGTGTTTTCCTGCATCGTTTTTATCTGATTGCTGATGAGAACTATGTCATCAGCAAAGTCCAGGTCCTCCAAATGGTCTCCTTGTATCCATTCGATGCCTTTATTACCAGTGCAGCATTTCTTCAATATGGTGTTAGTGACCCTATATTTTACAGACCTTCATCACATGATTTTTGGGGTAATGTGGTCGGTATTACGCCCGTGCTGCTTTACTTTCCCAGAAACAAATCCGGTACCCATTTAAGGCTGGGTGAACCCGGAAGCCGTCGGTTGGGATCGAACCCTACCCCTTGTCCTTTGTAGTCCAGTTCACTAACCACTGAGTTATCGCGGCTCCCTAAGACAGTAAATTAAAAATATAAAATAAAAGAACAAAAAGACTATCAAGTTGCACGTTTACAGAAAGGATATCAAGTATGCGATAACTAGTCATTTCTGGGCACTACTTTATTTTGCATCCATTTCTTATTTATTTAAACGGAGTATGCACTTTACGCATTGGCATTATGTACTTTCACATATAATTATGTTTTCACTTTCAGCAGTCATGAGATTTTGCCAGTTTGTAGTTAAACAATCATTCATAGAAATCATGTTTTATCTTAAATCTGAATGCATTGTGCCGTTTTTCTAATACTATTTTACCTGATATAATATTTTGCGAAAGTTTTCAGCAGTTTTATTGCAGCAGCACAACAAAAATAATCAAAATTCTTACTCTCTTCTTATCCTTCGTTTTCACTTTCAGCAAGAATATATTGAAACTATAATAAATGGATATAATATACAAATGATAATAATACTAATAATAATACAATATATTTGAATCCTAGATTAAGATACCTATCTGAGATTAACATGTTTACGATACCGTAGTAAAAATTACTACTATAATTATAAAATTAGGAGCTCTAGAAATATAATTTTCTTTGAACTTTTTGGCACACAGCTGTGTTTACACTACGACAGTCACAGAGGACTTGATTTTCCTGTCTCAGGAGGTGGATTTAAGACCTGAATATGACTGCAGGAGTCGGTCGAGTTACATTGTTGATTGGTACAGGCGCCGTATGCCCGTTAGTATGTTCGTATACCTCATTGTCCCGAGTCAAAAAGGGTTGTCAGTAGATGACTGAGAAAATCCACTGGTGGGTGACAGCTAAAAAAAAAAAGAAAAAGAATAGGAAAATCGACCAATTTCTTTAAAATTCAAACTATACGAGATCGTATCTCACAAAATGAGAAAACGAATCCAAAATTCAAGGGTCACCGGAAGTAGTAATTAGGAAAGTACACGTTTAAAAGGGGGGGGGGTGTTTGACCAAGGTAAAATGTACAATTTTGAAGAATGTGTGTTTTGATGCGGTAATTTTTACTACCGTTTCGTAATCTAGAAATAACCAAGAACTAATCTATAAATAATTTTTTTTTTAGAATCAGCTCGATCAAAACACAGGGGGATTAACTCTAGAGAACATCCCATTGCGCCAGCTCTATAATTTGAGCATTAACGTTAGTAACGGCGTCTTCACTAACATGGCGACACTCATCGTTCTAGCAGAACAGGAACTGAAATTTGTCAACCTGCCAGCAAACACTTCAGTGATAGAAGGAGATCCGGGGAAGGTCTTGTACACGATCGAAGCTTGCTGCGTCTTCTTCCCGCCCAAGTATAGCATCTTAAGTGGGAACACTGATTCACGAGTAACATTGACAAGTTCAAATGGAGTTTTAACATTAATGGTGCCATTCGACCGAGAGTATCAGGCTGAATACAATTACCAAATTCAAGCCACATCTGATAGTGGCCAAACTGTTACTAGTAACTTTACTGTGTATGTTGTTGACATTAACGACAATGATCCAAAGTTTTCTTCCGGCGTTGTTCAAGTGAATGTAGATGAGACATTTTCGCCACCACACCTCATTGACACGTTTCCAGCTACAGACGCTGATGCTGGGGTTAATGCAGAATTAACTTACAGTATATCCACAGGAAATAATGAGGGTAAGTTTTCTGTAGATCCAACAAGCGGGCAACTGACTTTGGTCAACCAGCTGGACTACTACACGACTAACATGTACACTTTAGGTATAACGGCAGCGGATAAAGGCTCTCCGTCTCGGACATCAACTATAACGGTCGTTGTGAACGTACAGGACAACAGTCAAACGCCCCCACAGCTCATCCCCACGGGAGGACCTTACACAGCAACGCTAAGCGAGGACTCTGCTCTGGGGATGTCTGTGTTTCAAATACAAGCAAATACATCCAGATCAAAGTTTAGTTACCAGATCGTATCAGGAAACACCAACAACTGTTTTCTAATTGACCCTAACAACGGCACCATCATCATTGTGAGGCGTTTAGATCGTGAAAGTATCGATTACTTCTCGCTGAACCTCAGTGCAAAAAACGATAAAGGAGATTCAGTATTTGCAACTTTAAACATAAACATTACAGACGTTAACGACAATTGTCCTGCATTTTCCAGTGGCGTATTTGTATTCAGTGTCCCAGACCAGACAATCGCTGGTTACGTCGTTGGGTTTATTAACGTCACAGATCCAGACAAAGGCCCGAATGGGACGGTTACTTTAAAAATAGAACCAGGAGGAAATGTCGGAGACGCTTTCACAATCAATGGATTCAACTTAGAAATAAAAACTCAAGTGGATTACACCGTCGTCAACATGTACAGATTGTCAGTAACAGCTACGGACGGGGGGAATCCTTCCCAGAGTACAACAGCATTAATCGTAGTCCATATTTTGAACGGGAATATCCCCTTTTTTAACATTACTTCATACACAATCTCAGTTCCAGAAAATGCAAGTGTTGGTTCCCAAATCTACGACGCAGACGCATCAGGCAAGAAGGCTGTAGAGGATGGAAGTTTAACTTACTCTATTATAGCAGGAGATGTCAATTCTAATTTTAGAATTAGGTCAAGGTCAGGTCAAATTGTCATCGATAAAAATCTGGACTTCGAGACTCCACCCCAAACATTAATTTTAACCGTTTTGGCCAGCAATACCGACCAGCAAACTTTAACCTCCTCCCTCAGCTTAACTGTGAGCATCACTGACGTGAACGAGTACGACCCATATTTCTCCCAGAAGTCGTTCAGTTTCAATGTCAGCGAACTGGAAAAACCAAACTTCGTTATTGGAGCCATACAAGCCACGGACAACGATGCCGGGCCATCAGGTGATGTCATGATAACGTGGACTGGGTCTTCAGATGACTTTATTATAGATCAACTAACAGGCAGGATAACAGTCGAGAAACTTCTAGATTTCCTAATCAAACAATATTACGTCTATACAATAACTGCCAGTGACCACGGAACGCCTGTGAGATCATCCATTGCAGCTGTTATTATTAATATCATCGATGAAAATAATCATTACCCGGTATTTATTAACGACACAAAAATAGTTACGGTATACGACTCAGTGCCAATCGGTAGTGAGATATTTCAAGTTCACGCCTATGATCTTGATACGGGTCCAGCTGGAAAGGTATCTTTTGAAATTCTACAGTCAACACAAACATTTTCAATAAATGAAAGCACTGGAATCATTTATACCAACGTACGTTTGAATGGGGTTACAACTCCAACACATTTGGTGTCTATCCGAGCATTTGATGCCGGGACGCCAGTGTTTGACAGTACCATGGGTATCACAATACAAGTTACTCCCACATACCAAAATTATTACGATCCAGTTTTCCCTACGAGCCCGCCGTGTCCATCAAGTGTTTCTGTGCCCAGAAATTCTCCTACTGGTTACGTTGTTTCAACATGTCCAGCCACCGACAGTGACATGGGAATCAGCGGGGAGATAGAGTACATGATTGTATCTGGAAACCAGGATGGGTATTTTTTTATTGATAACAAGTCTGGTACAGTAACCACGGCAACACAGCTCTCGACGGCCGGTAACTTGTACAATTTTAATATTCTTGCCATTGATTTGGGGAGCCCTAGAAGAAATGGAACTAGATCTTTAAATATCGGGATAGTTCCTCAATTACACGACACTATCAAGTCAGATTACAGTTTTACCGTCCCAGAAAATATAACAGTCGGAGAACAGGTCGGTCAGATTGTTGTGCAAGACGGGCGAACTGTGTCGACGTATACCATATCAAGCGGTAACTATGACAACGTTTTTGACATACGCCAGAACGGAAATAACGGAAACATGTTTACCACAAAAAGCCTTGACCGAGAAACCTTCTCACTTTATTCCCTTGTCGTCGACATGGCAAGCGACGTTGATGTTCATACAATTGTCGTTAAGGTTGAAGTCACTGACGTCAATGACTGTCTACCAACGTTTCCTTATCCGGCATTAAATCTGAAAGTCGCTGAGAACACTCCATTAAACACAATTGTATATACAGTGTCCTACACGGATCTAGATACTGATGCTGTGAACAGAAATAATTCGCTCTCTATGGTGCCATCTGTTCCCTTCAACATCGATCAATCTGGCAACATTTTCGTGACCTCCGCCCTAGATTATGAGACCATGCCTCACTCATATACATTCACTGCATTTGCCACGGAAAACACCTGGCCATCGGATTTCTCATCAATGACAATCAACGTTGATCTTATCGACGTGGACGAGACAGAATCGTTATCAACATCGGACAGAACGGACGGAGCTCTACTCTCTCTGGAGATACCCCACCAAGCTGCAGTGGGTGACCATGTTTATACCATGCAGCCTGGAGACTTTGGCTTGATCCCAGCACAGGGGTCCAGTTTTCAATATGTCTTCTACAAGACTATAAGTCCGTTCAGGTAAGTCTTTACAACTTCATTTAGACAAACAGAAAAAACATGGTAGACATAATGACTGAATTAAATTACCTTATGTAGACATACAATCAGACATACATAGTAGACATAGTGACTGAATTAAATTACCTTATGTAGACATACAATCAGACATACATAGTAGACATAGGGACTGAATTAAATTACCTTATATAGACATACGAGCAGACAGACATAGTAGACATATAGTTATAATTAAATTACCTTATGTAGACATACAAGTAGACAAACATAGTAGACATACTGACTGAATTAAATTACCTTATGTAGACATACAATCAGACATACATAGTAGACATACTGACTGAATTAAATTACCTTATGTAGACATACGAGCAAACAGACATAGTAGACATACTGACTGAATTAAATTACCTTATGTAGACATACAATCAGACATACATAGTAGACATAGTGACTGAATTAAATTACCTTATGTAGACATACGAGCAGACAGACATAGTAGACATAGAGTTTGTATTAAATTACCTTATGTAGACATACAAGTAGACAAACATAGTAGACATAGAGTTTGAATTAAATTACCTTATGTAGACATACGAGCAAACAGACATAGTAGACATAGAGTTTGAATTAAATTACTTTATGTAGACATACGAGCAGACAGACATAGTAGACATAGAGTTTGAATTAAATTACCTTATGTAGACATACGAGCAGACAGACATAGTAGACATAGAGTTTGAATTAAATTACCTTATGTAGACATACGAGCAGACAGACATAGTAGACATAGAGTTTGAATTAAATTACTTTATGTAGACATACGAGCAGACAGACATAGTAGACATAGAGTTTGAATTAAATTACCTTATGTAGACATACGAGCAGACAGACATAGTAGACATAGAGTTTGTATTAAATTACCTTATGTAGACATACGAGCAGACAGACATAGTAGACATAGAGTTTGAATTAAATTACCTTATGTAGTCATACGAGCAGACATACATAGTAGACAGAGTTTGTATTAAATTACCTTATATAGACATACGAGCAGACAGACATAGTAGACATAGCGTTTGTATTAAATTACCTTATATAGACATACGAGCAGACAGACATAGTAGACATAGAGTTTGAATTAAATTACCTTACGTAGACATACGAGCAGACATACATAGTAGACATAGAGTTTGAATTAAATTACCTTATATAGACATACGAGCAGACAGACATAGTAGACATAGAGTTTGAATTAAATTATCGTTATGTAGACATACGAGCAGACAGACATAGTAGACATAGAGTTTGTATTAAATTATCGTTATGTAGACATACAATCAGACATACATAGTAGACATAGTAACTGAATTAAATTACCTTATGTAGACATACGAGCAGACAGACATAGTAGACATAGAGTTTGAATTAAATTATCGTTATGTAGACATACGAGCAGACAGACATAACAGACACGCTGACTGAACTGAATCACCTCATTTAGACAAACGAGCAGAAAGATGTAGCAGAGATTCTGACTATATTTAAATATGTTATATAGACAGACGAGCAGAAAGATGTAGCAGAGATTCTGACTATATTTAAATATGTTATATAGACAGACGAGCAGAAAGATGTAGCAGAGATTCTGACTATATTTAAATATGTTATATAGACAGACGAGCAGAAAGATGTAGCAGAGATTCTGACTATATTTAAATATGTTATATAGACAGGCGAGCAGAAAGATGTAGCAGAGATTCTGACTATATTTAAATATGTTATATAGACAGGCGAGCAGAAAGATGTAGCAGAGATTCTGACTACATTTAAATATGTTATATAGACAGACGAGCAGAAAGATGTATGTAGCACACATACTGGCTGAATTACAAACAAATCGACGAATGCCCAGACAGACTCTTTTCTTTATTAACAAAGTACAGAGTCAGAATAGCAGGCAAAAGTATAAATGCTAACACAGACGTAGAACGATGCATACATAAACACGAAGGGAGACAAGTAGATTGTTAAATACACTGATATATATTTTTTAAACTGCAATGAGCCAGTATGACTCATACATGAGACTGAAGAATTCAGTACTTAACAATAGTTTGATATATTCGCGTGCATTCCCATTTCATTGATATCAGGTGTGTATACGTGGATGTACGGGTGAATTAATAGTATAGATTTATTCATGTTATATATGAATAAACATATCAATAGTTATACTTTTTGTTATGTAAGTAAACTTGTAGTGTCTTCGAGTAAAATGAGGAACCTTTTTAAAAAAAAAAAATATTCAACGATTGTGAAAAATGATGAACATAAATCTACAACTTCTTTTTTCCTTCCTTCCTCATTTGCCTTTCAGCGTCGAGGCGAGATATAATTTGCAGACTTTGGTCATCTCCTAGCCTTTACTACTGTTATATGTCCTACGATTTCTAATATTCCGTCAATCTATCTTTTTCGTGCTTGCCTTTTGGATCTGGTATTCTCATAACGTTTATTGAGGGCCTGTTGTGCTTTAATCTTTGTGACCTATCACGTGACCAAACCAGTGTATATGTTTTTTTTTTAATGTATACTCTTCTCTCTCTCTACTACCTTTCAGCTCCCTGTGGAGCATAGGTCTTCAACAAACACTTTCCAAGTCGTTCTGTTTCTTGCCATTCTTTTCAGATCACTCCATGTCTTCCCCATCATCTTCATCTCTGCTTCTGTTCGTCTTCTCCAAGAATTTCTTGGTCTTCCTCTTTGTTTTTTGTCCCCCTGGGGATTCCAAAAAGGGCCTATTGTGTAATCTCTCAGTTGTTTCTTTTCTTTGACTTGTCCATGTTTGTGAAGTTTTTTCGGCTTATTTTTTTACAGTATGGGATAGCCAGCCCCATGACCAGCCCTCCTTTCTCGCCTCTTACGAACATGCCTGGTAGGGTACAGCGCCACTATTCTCTACTCCCCTTTCGGGCCCCGGCAGCGCACGGGAGTTTATGTATACTATGAATTCTTAGTTCTTTTTTTTTCCTCAGTTCTTCATTTCTGATCTTATCTTTCAGGCTGTTTCCTGTCATTCGTCTAACACATTTCATCTCGGTAGTACTTATTTTTCTTATTACTCTTGTAACTGGATCCACACATCTACAAATGCACACACGAAATTCACGAATGAAAACCCGTACATATAAACACATTCATCGCATACGTTGATTGATGTAAAGGGTTGACCAGAAGACAAGTCAGGCATTAGTCAATTTATTGATGAGAATTACGAAATGAAGGAAATGTGGATTAGCTTTGTGTGCAACGATTCTCCAACATAATCATATCAATATTAATTCGAGACTAAATACGCTTAGACAAACAAACATTAATGTCATTGAACACTGACTATATAGCGTAACTGATTATACATTAATATCGTTTAACAACGAGGCTAAATAAACATAATTAATACACAGATAAGGGTATGTTTTAGACAAGACTACATTAGCATAACTAATAAACGGTTTAGTGTGTTTAATAATACCTTGTATTTTCACATCCGATATCACTTTCTGTAAATGTCTCTCAGATCTCTGATACTGTCTCATCTGTCTTGTTTGAAATGTGTTCAAAGATGTTTTCAGTCGTTTTTACCAGTTTCATAACTTATTTTCTTCGTTTATCTGTCCACCCATTTACTATTCATTCTTCTATATATCCACGAAGGGAGAAACTTCCGAGGCGATAGATCAGCGAATCATTTCAGGGGAGGAGGTATGTTTACAGCACTCGGAAAAACTCACAAATAACAACAGAAAAAAACAATGAATATATATATATATATAATATGTGGTCCGAAACAGGATCAAACCCGTATTCAGTGGTACAACGCCTTGCCACGAGAAACCAAACACTAGAGCACACCGCCAACTCAGCTATCGAAAAAAATAGCTATCATTGGCGATGTCTTTCACGCATGTATACTCATGACTATAGCATAGGGTTACGATCACAGCTCGGGAAGTAATTGTGTATTTGTATTTTCCTATTAAGACAAGTATCTCCTGGACAGAGTATGGTTGAATACTTGCGTTGCAGACAAACATTTATAGGACGAAACAGCACGAACAGTAGTTTCCAGTGCTTTAGACTAGAGACGAATGATAATAAATGAATATTATTATAGAGGGAAAACTTCCGAGGCGATAGATCATTAATATCATAATTATTGGCTATACTTATCTTATTAGACAATTCTGATCACCTGTATTCCTGCAGCATCCACGTGAAAACAGGTGACATGACGGTCAGAAGTAAACTGTCGTATCACACGAAATACATCCTGTGGGCGATGATCAAGGTAACCATGGGAACCAACACCACAAGCAGAACCACTCTGATCAGAGTTGACACGTTTGACATGGCAACTGAAATGATCGTCATTGAAGTTCATGACGCCTACTCTTACGTCATAGACAAGATGTAAGTTGTGTAACAAAACATAACATAATTATAGAGACTATATGAACAAGTGTTATATAACAAAGGATGTTATGTTTGTTGTGGTGATTGGTGAATTAATTGTAATTCAATGTCAGCTTTGGTTTGATCTCGACAGAATCAACAAACAAGTTTCCGTTTTTATGGACCTTTTTCTGTTTCTTATTTTTCTTTCCTGTCTCCTTCACTTACCTTTTATTTTCCTCTGCAGAATTGTGTTTATCAGCCTATTTCATTTAATTGTTAAGTCATTAATGTCTTCACTGCTATTTGTAATTATCCGATGTATCTTTAAGGTCCCGTGTGCATTCGCATACGTTAAAGTCTCTTTGGCAGTTAAAATCTAAAAAGGTAGGACATAAATATGACCGCTGCCCAGGGAAAAAAAATTGTCAGCAAATACCAACAATATTACACACAAACAATGTTACAATCAGAAACTATGTTGTAGGTACCAACAATATTACACACAAACAATGTTACAATCAGAAACTATGTTGTAGATACCAACAATATTGCACACAAACAATGTTACAATCAGGAACTATGTTGTAGGTACCAACAATATTGCACACAAACAATGTTACAATCAGGAACTATGTTGTAGATACCAACAATATTGCACACAAACAATATTACAATCAGAAACTATGTTGTAGGTACCAACAATATTGCACACAAACAATGTTACAATCAGAAACTATGTTGTAGATACCAACAATATTACACACAAACAATGTTACAATCAGAAACTATGTTGTAGATACCAACAATATTACACACAAACAATGTTACAATCAGTAACTATGTTGAAGGTACCAACAATTTTACACACAAACAATGTTACAATCAGAAACTATGTTGTAGATACCAACAATATTACACACAGACAATGTTACAATCAGAAACTATGTTGTAGGTCCCAACAATATTACACACAAACAATGTTACAATCAGAAACTATGTTGTAGGTACCAACAATATTGCATACAGACAATGTTACAATCAGAAACTATGTTGTAGATACCAACAATATTACACACAGACAATGTTACAATAAGAAACTATGTTGTAGTGTAGGTACCAACAATATTACACACAAACAATGTTACAATCAGAAACTATGTTGTAGATACCAACAACATTACACACAAATAATATTACAAGCAGCATGTTATAAAACATTGTCAATAAACATTGCTATGTTTCCAGGCAACAATTTCGACATCGAGTCCAGGCTTTCTTCTCGCCAAATGAGAGAATCGGATTCTGCAAATTCGTCGATACCAGCACAAATTCTCGGCGACGCCTCCTGGCTCAAAAGTAAGTATCCGAACTGTAGCATTGCTTACTTATTGAGTTATTTGTGAGTTATTGGGGTTATTATTGAGTTATTGATGGGTTTTCACCATTACAAATCTGAACATAACCATAGTATGGTTACCAATGTAAACAACACATCTTCACCACAGAATATCAATCGTCACTTCCTGTTTGAGAGTGGCCAATGATGAGAGTCCCTTGAGAAGGCTGATGCAGGCAACAGTTTTATTAGGGAACTGAAATGATTTTATAATGACAGCAAAGATGAAGAGGAATAGTCAAAGTAGGGGGAAAAGATGTAGTTGAAGAAAAACGAGAACAGATAGTTTTTGTTGTTGCAATAATAGCAGATATAGTAGTAGAAGTGTAGTAGAAATAGTAGTAGCGGTAGTAGTAGTGGTGGTAATAGTAGTGGTAGTAGTAGTGGTAGTGGTAGTAGTATTAATAGTAGTGGTAGTAGTAGTAATAGTAGTGGTAGTAGCAGTTGTAGTAGTAGTGGTATAGTAGTAATGGTAGTGGTACTTGTAGTAGTTGTAGTAGTAGTGGTTGCGGGAGTGATGGTGGTAGTAGTAGTGGTAGTAGTAGTAGTAGTAGTAGTAGTAGTAGTAGTAGTAGTAGTTAGTGGTAGTAGTAGTGGTTTTTGTAGTAGTGGTAGTATAGTAGTTGTAGTGGTAATAATAGCTGTGATAGTAGTAGTAGTAGTAGCTGGTAGTAGTCGTAGTAGTAGTGGTTGTTATTTAGTGGTAGTAATAATAGTAGTGGTAGTGGTTGTAGTACTAGTAGTAGGGGTAGTAGTAGTTATAGCGGTAGTAGTTGTAGTGGTAGTAGTAGTAGTGTTAGTGGTTATAGTAATAGCGGTGGTAGTAGTAGTAGTAGTAGTAGTAGTAGTAGTAGCAGTAGTAGCAGCAGTGGTAGTGGCGGTAGTAGTAGTAGTGGTGGTAGTGGTAGTAGTAGTAGTAGTAGTAGTAGTAGTAGTAGTATTAGTGGTAGTGGTGTTAGTAGTAGGAGTATTTGCAGTTGTAATGGTTGTAGCAGTGATGATGATGGCTGTAGTATTTAAAACAGACGATGAAGATTAATAACAAAAGGTGTCATAAAGAATATAAGAAAAAGAAATAAGAAACGTACACGAAGAAACAAAATAAGGCCAGGAATAAACATTAAATGTCAAATATAAATGAATATACAAAAAACAATATATAAAATTAAATCAAATATAACAAATGTGTAAGATGAGAAAGAAATAGAAGAAGAAGCAGCAAAACAAGAAAGTGCGAGTTGAAGAACAACAAGAAAAATTATCTACTTTCTCTTTCCCCTACTCCTTTCTCTTTATCCATCTCCTTTCTCTTTTTCTCCACCCCTTTCTCTTTCCCCCACTCCTCTATCTCTCTTTCACTAAACCCCTGTTTCTCTTTCCCCCACTCCTTTCTCTTTCCCCACTCCTATCTCTTTCCCCATCTCCTCTATCTCTCTTTCCCCCAACCTCTGTCCCTCTTTCCCCCACTCCGTTCTCTTTCTCTCTCTCCTTTCTCTTTCCCCACTCCTATCTCTTTCCCCACTCCTCTATCTCTCTTTCCCCTACTCCTCTATCTCTCTTTCCCCCAACCTCTGTCCCTCTTTCCCCCACTCCTTTCTCTTTCTCTCTCTCCTTTCTCTTTCCCCACTCCTATCTCTTTCCCCTACTCCTCTATCCCTCTTTCCCCCAACCTCTGTCCCTCTTTCCCCCACTCCGCTGCCTACGTGATCCCTAAACATTATTTCTTTCAATTTCCCAACTGCCCTTGTCTGAACTCGCCCAGGACGTCCACGGCCATCTACACATACGTTGTGAGCAACAAGACATCAGACAACATGAGCAACATTAACGAACCCAAGTCCTTCATGACAGAGCAACAAATGCTCAACGTGAGTCTACTCTTTTCACTTTTCCTACAAGTTGAGATGTGAGTCTCGTCATTTGACGTTTTTAATAATTTGAGCTAGGAGTCTCGTCATTTGACGTTTTTAATAATTTGAGCTGTGAGTCTCGTCATTTGACGTTTTTAATAATTTGAGCTAGGAGTCTCGTCATTTGACGTTTTTAATAATTTGAGCTGTGAGTCTCGTCATTTGACGTTTTTAATAATTTAAGTTGTGAGTCTCGTCATTTGACGTTTTTAATAATTTGAGCTGTGAGTCTCGTCATTTGACGTTTTTAATAATTTGAGTTGTGAGTCTCGTCATTTGACGTTTTTAATAATTTGAACTGTGAGTTAGATCTTTTATGTCAGTATAAAAGTAAAAAAGGTCCTCATTTTACTAACAAAATGTGTATAAAAGACCTTCGTGAACAACTACGGAATATTAAACAAAGTCAGTCAATACTTTGTAATCGGTCAAGAAGTGAATGGAATGAGAAACACTCTTGCATATTAAGGAACAATTACATCTATAGGAAAACAAACATGGTGAGATGACCTTGCTAGTCCTATCGGACACGAACTATGATTAAAAAAATAGCTTGGTGTTTTTTTAACTGAGGACATAATAGGGAAAACTGGCAGTTGAAAATAGAAAATATTTGACTTATATCCGTGATCAAACTAAAATAGAAAAAAATTAACATTCTTATTATCATAATAAAACTATTAGCCCTGGACACTGGTGTCATAAACAACAAGAAAAATAATAACCTTTAAAATAAAAATCTGCATGAGAGATACGATCAGAAGTGAAGAGCTGAGAAAGCAGTTAGGAATAATTTTAACAGCCACGGAATAAATAAAGATGCAACAGATACAATTATATGGCCACGTGGTAAGACAGAAAGGAAAAACAGACAACAACAATATAGCGGGCTTTCAACAAACGAGAACATCAGACTCAAGGGCTGATCACGAACAAGATGGATTGATGGAATATTAGTAACACTATGAAACATCGGTGGGAGAGGCCAACAAAAGAGCCAAGGACCTTAAACTGCATCTCCCCTCGATGCTGAAAGTCAAATAAGGAAGATAATAATAATAATTTTTAAAAAAGATAATAGAATCATTTAACCAGCTTTTGGAATTAAGCTACCAACTCTCGCCGGTGCTATGGAGTTCGTTCAATGTACTGAAATCATCTTGTAATGATGCAAGCGATCCAAGTGCTGCTGGGTACTGTCCAAGTGCGACACTAACAATATTATATGAAAGAACCCTGGGTAGAACCCATTAGAGTCTACATACTCCACATTAATAAAAACAATATATGCAGTAGATTTGGCAAAAAAAAAAAAAAAAAAAAAAAGGTAAAGAACTCCGTTACGACAAGTGCTGTATAAGGAAAATGGGGTTAGTGACCATTTTTTTACAGACTTTCAGCACATGATTTTTGGAGTAATGTGGACAGCATTACGCCCGTACCGGTTTACTTGCCCAGAAAAAAATCCAATACCCATTTAAGTCCGGGTCATATTCTACCGGATTGCCCCCAGTACACAGACCTGAGGAGAACAATGTGGTACTCGCCCACCTCCCTGGAAGAGAAATTACATGTGGCAATCGATTCACTTAAACAGACAGCTGACTTCATGAAAGAGTCTGGAATCCTACACTGATTGAGTCTTGATCGCAGAGAGTGAGAGAGAGAGAGAGAGAGAGAGAGTCTGGGTGGACCTGGAAGCCGTCGATCAGGATCGAGCCCGGCCTCTTGTCCATTGTAGTCCAGTTCACTAACCACCGAGCTATCGCGGCTCTCACATTCGGCCTATACGAGCAGCTAAAACCTTTCGGAGAAGTTTTAGTATAAATTCAAGGGACACAATCTGGTCTTAAATTAGTATTATAGTTATTTGTTTAGTAGCTCCCCTTGCAAGATAAGGCATTGATCCTGATTTTTTGTGTGATATTTTCTGCCAGAAATGCATAACTTGATCCTGACTACATGTACATTCAGGTTCTCCAACAAAATCGTGATGGTACTCCTGTCCTGGGACTGTCTGATCCGTCCGTTGTGGATGTGGCAACGGTTGAGCCATATGAGGAAAGAAGTACAAGTAGCAGCTTTGAGGCCTTCATCAAGTCTCCCGCTGGCATCGCTGTCTTCTGTTTGTTGGGTCTTCTCCTACTAGTTCTCATCGCCCTCATCATCACGTGTATTTTCTACAGAAAATGTAGAAAGAATGGTCGGTAAGTATTATCTTATACGCATTAAATTATGAGGGAATGTAAAAGTGGCATACGCGGATAAACCTCACACAGTAAAGTTTATGGATTTAATTTGTACCTTAAAATACTTCACATTATATACAATATTTGATATTCGAACTATATTTGGTTCCTTAACCAGCTAAATATTGTAGTGATTTTATGAAGATGAAACGACTTTCTTTATTGTAATAAACGCAAATGATTTTCATTAATTTAATAGGAGATGTTATTGTTAATTTGATTCAGAATACACATAATTAATTTGATAGGCTGCGGACGGAAGTAATTTTGATGTTAAAAGTTAACCAGGATGGAAATGATAAAATCGGCAACTAAATTTAGGAATTGATTATCCTCAAAGTTTTTAGAAATGGAAGATGCTGACCATTAAATTCTCAATATAAGCCATCACTGGGAGCTGTGGTACCTCGGTACTTCGTGCTGACCATTAATTTATCAATATAGGCCATCACTGGGAGCTGTGATACCTCAGTGTTTCTGAGATAGAGGATTGACGGCTCAAGGGTTCAACCACAGCAAACTGCAAAGAAAGCCTAAGCGCAACCCCACTAGTGTGACGTCATAACGTCATGTTCACTTTGTGAGCTATAGACGACAGACATAATCCTATCAACAACCGCCGCTGATCGCAAAGTTGAAAACGTCACACTTGTGTTGTTGCGCTCAGGCCTTCTCTATTCTTTAATTTTGGTTGTGGTTAAACCAACCTTTACAGAGCACAGGATTTTTTTTCGGGGGGAGGGTGGGGGGGGTGAAGGTAGCGTCGCCTGGCGTGATACCGACCATATCATCCATAAAATAAATGTTCTGTTGGTCATTCAAATATGTGATCACTGGCAGAAGATAAGCACAGTTATCGAATATACAAAATATGAAATCCTATGCAGGGCAGCGAGTATAACTGCAGAGAACATTTAAAAGAAACATAAAATGATATGGAGCAGAGTCGGTTCGCATTGGTGAACCGACTCATAGTCTGTTTGTCACTCTCCAACCGAGAGGATTAAACTCTTTTCTTTAATCACCGGTTTCCTCTCCTTTTTTTTCTGTGTCCTATCCCCATTCCTCCCTGTGCTATCTTTATAATCCTCTTTCTCTTCTTCCCACTTGTCACAACCATCCTTTCTCTCGTTTCCTCTTCTCCTATTTTTTGTTCCCTTTGGAACACTTCCTTTATTGTTTTTGTAAATTTTTACTGTTTATTTCCTTCTGGTCTCATTAAATCCTACCTGCCCTATTGTCTATTTATCTTTTAACTAGATTCTACGTTAATTGCCACCGTTTATTTCCGCCATTTTTATTTCCTGGTTTTTTTTTATTCTGGCTTAGATTTATGTGTGTAAATTGTATAGTTTGTTTTACCTGATGATGGCTTTTCCCGAAATCTTGTAGTTTGTCTTGTCTTTCTATTTGTTTAGATCTTCCATATATTATATATTATATGTTTATTTTATATGACCACTAGCACAATACTGCTAATAGATCTTATCATGTTCCGGAAACTCCACCATTTTAAAAGCCATCAATTAATCTTCTTATCTGATTAAAAGAGATACATAACTCTGAGATCTACAAAAATAAGTAATATTTGCTGTTTTAAAAATATATGAATTTGCATAAATAAAAAAGTAATGTTTTTATCTATTGTTTCCTTAATGTTAATTTTAATTTTGTTCCGTTTTACATTACACATGTTAACGTTCATTTATTTATTTTTTTTGTGTTAACAGGAAAACAAATAAAGAAAATAAAAAAGGTAATACTTCTATGTTAATAATCTGTTCAATTCATTACGTCAAATATGTAATGATCCGTTCACACACCTAACCATCCATTTATCCACCCACCCACCGATCCGTTCACTCACCTACCCATCCATCCATCATCCACCCACCCATCGATCCGTTCACTCACCTACCCATCCATCCATTATTTACCCACCCATCGATCCGTTTACTCACCTACCCATCCATCCATCATCTACCCACCCATCGATCTGTTCACTCACCTACCCATCCATCCATCATCTACCCACCCATCGATCTGTTCACTCACCTACCCATCCATCCATTATCCACTCACTCACCGATCCGTTCAATCACCTACCCATCCATCCATCATCTACCCACCCACTGATTCGTTCACTCACCTACCCATCCATCCATCCATCCATTATCCACCCACCCATCGACCTATTCACTCACATACCCATCCATCATACATCCACCCATCGATCCGTTCACTCACCTGCCTATCCATCCATCCATCGATCCGTTCACTCACCTACCATTTAACCATCATCCACCCACTCACCCACCGATCCGTTCACCCACCTACCCATCCATCCGTTATCCACTCACCCACCTATCCGTTCATTCACCTACCCATCCATCCATTATCCACTCACCCACCCACCGATCCGTTCACCCACCTACCCATCCATCTATTATCCACTCACCCACCGATCCGTTCACCCACCTACCCATCCATCTATTATCCACTCACCCACCGATCCGTTCACCCACCTACCCATCCATCCATTATCCACTCACCCACCCATCGATCCGTTCACCCACCTACCCATCCATCTATTACCCACCCACTCACCGATCCGTTCACTCAGCTACCCATCCATCCATCATCCATCCATCCATCATCCATCCACCCACCGATCCGTTCACACAACTACCCATCCATCCATCAATCATCCATCCACCCATCGATCCGTTCACACACCTACCCATCCTTCCATCCATTATCTATCCACCCATCTATCCGTTCACCCACTCATCCACCCACCCACCCATCGATCCGTTCACACAACTACCCATCCATCCATCAATCATCCATCCACCCATCGATCCGTTCACACAACTACCCATCCTTCCATCCATCATCCATCCACCCATCGATCCGTTCACCCACTCATCCACCCACCCATCGATCCGTTCACCCACTCACCCACCCACCCATCGATCCGTTCACACAACTACCCATCCATCCATCCACCCATCGATCCGTTCACACACCTACCCATCCTTCCATCCATCATCCACCCACCCATCGATCCGTTCACCCACTCATCCACCCACCCATCGATCCGTTCACCCACCCACCCATTGATCCGTCCACACACCTACCCATCCTTCCATCCATCATCCGCCTACCCATCGATCCGTTCACCCACTCATCCACCCACCCATCGATCCATTCACTCAACTACCCATCCATCCAACATCCACCCAACCTTTCATCGGTCCTCCATTCACACACATGAGAATCATACATGTGTCAACACAAATAAAACAAAACAATTATATTCATGCTCCTGAAGAATTAGCCACTGGCCTTATTAATCTCAACATTTACATATTTGTCAAACACATATCCTAATTATCAATCACATATCGTTTATCAATCACGCATGTTTTATAAATACCATTATGTAGGCAGGAAATATAAAATGACACCAAAATAAGGATATCAAAAGCAAGAAGAGCTTTTTTTTGTACTGGGAAAAATATGGAAGTCCAAAGAAATTAGGTTAAATAAAAAAAAAAAAATGTTGAACTCCAATGTTAAGTCAGTCCTATTATATGGCTGTGAAACATGGAGAACAACAAAACTGACAATCATGAAGATACAAACTTTCATTAACGGATGCTTACGCAGAATAAAAGGATGGAAGTGGCAGGATAAAATCACTAACATAGAATTATGGAAATGTACCAGTCAAATACCAGTGGATAAAGAGATACAGCGAAGACGATGGCGCTGGATAGGACACACACTGCGGAAGCCAACTGAGAGTATTACACAACAGGCCCTTTTTTGGAATCCCCAGGGGAAAAGACAAAAAGGAAGACCAAAGAATTCTTGGAGAAGACAGATAGAAGTAGAGAAGAAGATGATGGGGAAGACATGGAATGATCTTAAAAGAATGTCTAGAAACAGAACGACTTGGAAAGTGTTTTTTGAAGACCTATGCTCCACAGGATAGAAGAAGGCAGGAAATACGTAATATGTAAGCAAGGGGAAAGAATGAATGAATTGGCTGTTAGTAATAGGAAGAGTTATCTCAATTTGAGTGATCGTTTGTTAACTAGGTAGAGGATCATGGACATTGGGAAATGTGTGCAGCATAACATAGTAAGAGGGTCGTTCAGGTGAACTTAGGTGAGAAGAAAGTTGTGTTAGTTGGCAGACCACGGCAGACCTTCGAAGGGTACACAGCGAGATGTAACATTAGGTCCCGTGGTTTGAACAGCACGATGAGATGAAGTCTACTTGGGGACATTAGAGAAAAGATCGAGTAGAGAATAGATTAGTAAGAAGTATTAATTTTTAGTCTGTAGTATATACGTAACCTATTGTCGTTATTGAAGTGTAAACTGTAGATTAGATTCGTGCCAGATTGATGATAAAGAAACAGAGACAATAACGTCTTGATGACGTTAATAAGAACTTTTTTTTAGCTCTGCAATTAGTCGGTGTATTTGCCTGCTTGCTTGCGTTCGCCCGATGACTAAAGTATTCTAGAGTATTCATAGGCAGTAGAATTCCTCTTCGTCATCCGCCCTTAAAAGGACATTAAGTGGACGTGCCTGCGTTGTGTTGTGGTTTGCAGTATAACTGTTATATTTGCACCTTTCGGCCCAACACATCCGCCTTCAGCACAACATTTTTGAGTACCGGGTTGTCTTCCCTCTTCGATACCTGCTCGCTTGGCCAGACTAGACAGGTTAGTCTGTTACTAGAGGCACCACGGAGAGGTGGAGCAGGGTCTGGATGGTTTTGGTTCACCGATCCTGGCGTAAGCCATCAGCTGTGGGTCGCTGACAACTTCCAGCTCTGGTGCTGGGAGGTGCACATTCGCCTTCATCGGTGTATTTGAAGATATAATATAGGTAGAGAAGTGATTAGTGTATAAGGTTCGTAGAGATTGTATGTATTCTTCTTCTTCTTCTTCTTCTTTCCTTCCTCATCTGCCTTTCAGCGTCGAGGGGAGATATAATTTGCGGTCTTTTGCTCTTCTGTTCGCCTCTGCTGCTGTTATGTTTCCTAGTGCTTCTAATATTCCATCGATCCATCTTTTTCGTGGTCGACCCTTGGGTCTGTTGTTCTCACAACGTTTGTTGAAGGCTCGTTGTGTTGTGTTTTGTTCTTTCTGCCTTGTCACGTGGCCGAACCATTTTATCTGTTGTTTCCTTATATATTCTATGGCTGGGGCTATTCCTAGCTTTTTTCTCAGTTCTACATTTCTGATCTTATCTCTCAGACTGTTTCCTGTCATTCGTCTAACACATTTCATCTCTGTAGAGGTTATTTTTCTTATTGTTCTTGCATCTAGAGTCCAGGTCTGGCATTGGTAGCACAACGTTGGAATGAAGATTGTATTGTATAGTGCTCGTTTTGCCTCCAGAGTTATTTCCTTGTTGGACAATAGTGGTGATAACTGTCCGATGATTTGACAAGCTTTGTTGCATCTTGATTCTATCTCTGCTGTTTGGGAATTGTCGTTTGTCATTAGACTTCCTAGGTATTTGAATTCCTCTACTTGTTTTAGTTGTCTGCCTTCTATAGTTATGTTGATGTTCTGTTTATTTTTGGCGACATTCATGACTTCTGTTTTGTTGATGTTGATTTTCATGTTGTATTTTGTTCCTAAGATGTTGAGTTTGTTTAAGTGTTCTTGTAGGTCTTCTATTGTTTCATGTATTAGTGCCTGGTCGTCTGCAAATAGAAGCTCGTTGATCTCCTCTGTCTCTGATGGGTTGGCTAGCTTGCATATATGGTCCATGTATGTAATAAACAGTAGGGGGTATAGTACGCACCCCTGTCTTACACCTGATCTAACTTCGAAGTGGTCTGTGTAGCCTGTTGCTGTTCTGACCCTGCAGCTGCTGTTGGCGTAGAGACTTTTAATAATGTTGGTTAGATGTTGGCTTACTCCGTATGTTGTTAGTATCTCCCACAGTTGTTCTCTGTTTACTCTGTCGAATGCTTTTTCCTGGTCAATGAAGGCTATGTATAAGTTTTGGTTGTGTTCTGTCGTTTTTTCTGCAAGCTGTTTTAGTGTGAATAGTGCGTCGGTACATCCTCTGTTTTTTCGGAACCCCATTTGAGAATCGCTTAACTGTAGTTCTATTATTGGTCTCAGTCTTTTTTCCAAGATTTTGGCGTATAGCTTTCCTACATGGCTGAGCAGAGTTATACCTCTATATTGATTGCAGTCTCTTGTATGTATTATTCGGATTAATATATATTGTCAGTTGATGGAAAATAAATATAAACCATTCAGTAAGGCATCTATTGTACTATGTCCGGATGACAGGACCAAGTAATGTTCTATATATTTAGAGTGGTGATACGGCGAGAAAGAAAGAACTGACAGATAAATGGTCACTTCCTAGATAATAACGTCATATCACAATCTATAATGTTAACATCAAGCCACTACAATCAGCGAGTCAACCTTAAAGCTAAAGACTATAACCATTCAAAATAAATGTAACTGCGATCAAAGATAGGTGATATAAAGCACAGATATAGATTAGAGGTTACAGTCGAATAGGAATCTTTCTTTACTCAGATATCATTTATCAATCATGTATCATTTATTGATAACATATCCTTTATCAATCATATATCATTATTGATACTGTATCATTTGTCAATGATATATCATTTATTGATACTGTATCATTTATCAATCATATGTCATTTATTGATAACGTATCATTTGTCAATCATATATCATTTGTTGATACTGTATCATTTATCAATCATATATCATTTATTGATACTGTATCATTTATCAATTATATATCATTTATTGATACTGTATCATTTATCAATCACATATCATTTATTGATAACGTATCATTTGTCAATCATATATCATTTGTTGATACTGTATCATTTATCAATCATATATCATTTATCGATACTGTATTATTTATCAATCATATATCATTTATTGATACTCTATCATTTATCATTCATTGATACTGTATCATTTATCAATCATATATCATTTAATGATACCGTATCATCTATCAATCATATATCATTATTGATACCTTATCATTTATCGATCTCTCCCAACAGACCCTAAGAAGAAACAGAGCTTCTCCAAAATGACGGAGAATCCTTCCTTCTTCATCAGTAGCCCCCAGATCATCGTATCCGCCCCGCCTCCCGTCACGCAACACGACCTAAACGTAGAGCAACCTTCACCACAGCCTGACCAGACTGAGGACACCACAGACAGCAACAACGCACACAAACAAAACAATACACAAAATGAAGACATCAAAAACCAAAACAATACAATTAACAATCAAACAAAAACGCAAGCCACAACAAATAGAATTAACAAAAAAGACCCCAACATAGAAAGTGGATTACCATCTCAATACGGACTTAAAAACAACGAAATCAGTCCACAAAACAAGAAGAGGTAACTAAAACGACGACCAAAAACAGCACAGTTTCCAAATGTTAAACTAAATGACGTTAATGTATATAAATATAATGAAGATAAACATATAAACCTACATGTATTTGAGTTGCTAACGAGACTAGACGATCTCTGTGTTATCCAGAAACAAGCGCTGACAAACACTTTGCCAGTGTATCGCATAATGGATATGAGAAATATCATTTTGTTTAATATTGAGCATATTTCTCACTCAAGAGGGATGTAAGCAATAATGTTTGATAGGAATAGTGGACTATATCAAGATGTACTATTTTAATAATAGCGTTTACTAATGTCACCTGAGGTTCGTGTGTTGTATGTTGAGGTTCGTGTGTTGTATGTTGAGGTTCGTGTGTTGTATGTTGAGTTTCGTGTGTTGTATGTTCAGTTTCGCGTGTTGTATGTTGAGTTTCCTGTGTTGTATGTGGAGTTTCCTGTGTTGCATTTTGAGTTTCCTGTGTTGTATGTTGAGTTTCGCGTGTTGTATGTTGAGGTTCGTGTGTTTTATGTTGAGGTTCGTGTGTTGTATGTTGAGGTTCGCGTGTTGTATGTTGAGGTTCATGCGTTGTATGTTGAGTTTCGTGTGTTGTATGTTGAGTTTCGTGTGTTGTATGTTGAGTTTCGCGTGTTGTATGTTGAGGTTCGTGTGTTGTATGTTGAGTTTCATGTGTTGTATGTTGAGGTTCGTGTGTTGTATGTTGAGTTTCGTGTGTTTTATGTTGAGTTTCGTATGTTTTATGTTGAGGTTCGTGTGTCGTATGTTAAGTTTCGTGTGTTGTATGTTGAGTTTCGTATGTTTTATGTTGAGGTTCGTGTGTTGTATGTTGAGTTTCGTGTGTTTAATATTGAGTTTCGTATGTTTTATGTTGAGGTTCGTGTGTTGTATGTTCAGTTTCGTGTGTTGTATGTTGAGTTTCGTATGTTTTATGTTCAGTTTCGTATGTTTTATGTAGAGTTTCGTGTGTTGTATGTTGAGTTTCGTATGTTTTATGTTGAGTTTCGTATGTTTTATGTCGAGTTTGTATGTTTTATGTTGAGTTTCGTGTGTTGCATGTCGTGGACAGTAGAAGAAATGTTCGTGGGGGATCACGCCTAGAGTGGGCTTGTTTTCTCCAGAAAGTTTAAAGAAACTCAAGAACAGAGTGACCTGCTCCTGTGTCAAGGAGTCCGGGTTCGATTCTGCTACTGGCTGACTATTGTTCTTAGTTTGTTTTTTATTCTGTTGTTGATTATTTATGAATTTATTTCTGAGTTTTTGTAAACATACCCCTTCCCCTGAAATGATTTGCTGACTTGAATGTCTCCGCCTATGTTACTTTCCAGCGTCAAGTGAAAACACTGTTCCAGTTGATGCTTTGATGTTGTTGTCATGCTTAATGCACATGATAATGTTTGTTAATTTATCGATCATTGTCTTCTAGGTTTATCTTCCCCTCTTTCAGTTCGATTCTGGGTGTAAGCACTTTCTTTGGAGATTTTCTCCGCTGGAGATCGTATCACTTTTGCACGTATCCAAACCGTTTGATTTGTATGTTTTTGTCCTCCATTTTGTATTTCTTTGTAACTTTCAGTGCCTTTCTCATGCATCTCAAATTTGTTCAGCATGACTCTTTTTTTAATGCACCTTAAAAAAAGATCAATTTAATGTCCATGATGAGGATCCATTTAATGTTCATGATGAGGACCCATTTAATGTTCATGATGAGGACCCATTTAATGTTCATGATGAGGACCCATTTGATGTTCATGATGAGGACCCATTTAATGTTCATGATGAGAAGCCATTTAATGTTCATGATGAGGACCCATTTAATGTTCATGATGAGAAGCCATTTAATGTTCATGATGAGGACCCATTTAATGTTCATGATGAGAAGCCATTTAATGTTCATGATGAGGACCCATTTAATGTTCATGATGAGGACCCATTTAATGTTCATGATGAGAAGCCATTTAATGTTCATGATGAGGAGCCATTTAATGTTCATGAGGAGAACCCATTTAATGTTCACGAGGAGAACCCATTTAATGTTCATGATGAGTACCCATTTAATGTTCATGATGAGAAGCCATTTAATGTTCATGATGTGAAAACATGTAATGTTCATGATGTGAAAACATGTAATGTTCATTATTTGTGATGTTAAGCTGTGTGTTGTTTCGTATCATTAAAAAACGATAGAGATACTGAAAGAATGTAAGAGAGAAGAAGTAGAATTTGAGGGAGATCGAAAGAGAAGTTGATTGGGGGACAAGTGGACTGAAAAAACATAAAAGCTCGTGTAAGTCCTTTTTTCACTGTCGTATCTTCCAATGTGTACTGTAACCTTTTTTCACTGTCGTATCCTTCAATGTTTACAGTAACCTTTTTTCACTGTCGTATCCTTCAATGTTTACAGTAGCCTTTTTTCACTGTCGTATCCTTCAATGTTTACAGTAACCTTTTTTCACTGTCGTATCCTCCAATGTTTACTGTAACCTTTTTTTCACTGTCGTATCCTCCAATGTTTACTGTAAACTTTTTTCACTGTCGTATCCTCCAATGTGTACTGTAACCTTTTTTCACTGTCGTATCCTCCAATGTTTACTGTAACCTTTTTTCACTGTCGTATCCTCCAATGTTTACTGTAACCTTTTTTCACTGTCGTATCATCCAATGTTTACTGCAACCTTTTTTCACTGTCGTATCCTTCAATGTTTACTGTAACCTTTTTTCACTGTCGTATCCTTCAATGTTTACTGTAACCTTTTTTCACTGTCGTATCCTCCAATGTTTACTGTAACCTTTTTTCACTGTCGTATCCTCCAATGTTTACTGTAACCTTTTTTCACTGTCGTATCCTCCAATGTGTACTGAAACCTTTTTTTCACTGTCGTATACTCCAATGTTTACTGTAACCTTTTTTCACTGTCGTATCACTCAATGTTTACTGCAACCTTTTTTCACTGTCTTATCCTTCAATGTTTACTGCAACCTTTTTTCACTGTCGTATCCTCCAATGTTTACTGCAACCTTTTTTCACTGTCGTATCCTTCAATGTTTACTGCAAGCTTTTTTCACTGTCGTATCCTTCAATGTTTACTGTAACCTTTTTTCACTGTCGTATCCTCCAATGTTTACTGTAACCTTTTTCACTGTCGTATCCTCCAATGTTTACTGTAACCTTTTTCACTGTCGTATCCTCCAATGTTTACTATAACCTTTTTTCACTGTCGCATCCTCCAATGTTTACTGTAACCTTTTTTCACTGTCGTATCATCCAAGGTGTACTACAACCTTTTTCCACTGTCGTGTCCCCCAATTTTACTGCAACCTTTTTTCACTGTCGTATCCTTCAATGTTTACTGTAACCTTTTTTCACTGTCGTATCCTTCAATGTTTACTGTAACCTTTTTTCACTGTCGTATCCTCCAATGTTTACTGTAACCTTTTTTCACTGTCGTATCCTCCAATGTTTACTGTAACCTTTTTTCACTGTCGTATCCTCCAATGTGTACTGAAACCTTTTTTTCACTGTCGTATACTCCAATGTTTACTGTAACCTTTTTTCACTGTCGTATCACTCAATGTTTACTGCAACCTTTTTTCACTGTCTTATCCTTCAATGTTTACTGCAACCTTTTTTCACTGTCGTATCCTCCAATGTTTACTGCAACCTTTTTTCACTGTCGTATCCCCCAATGTTTACTACAACCTTTTTTCACTGTCGTATCCTTCAATGTTTACTGTAACCTTTTTTCACTGTCGTATCCTCCAATGTTTACTGTAACCTTTTTCACTGTCGTATCCTCCAATGTTTACTGTAACCTTTTTCACTGTCGTATCCTCCAATGTTTACTATAACCTTTTTTCACTGTCGCATCCTCCAATGTTTACTGTAACCTTTTTTCACTGTCGTATCATCCAATGTTTACTGCAATCTTTTTTCACTGTCGTATCCTCCAATGTTTACTGCAACCTTTTTTCACTGTCGTATCACTCAATGTTTACTGCAACCTTTTTTCACTGTCGTATCCTCCAATGTTTACTGTAACCTTTTTTCACTGTCGTATCCCCCAATGTGTACTACAACCTTTTTTCACTGTCGTATTCCCCAATGTTTACTGTAACCTTTTTCACTGTCGTATCCCCCAATGTGTACTACAACCTTTTTTCACTGTCGTATCCCCCAATGTGTACTACAACCTTTTTTCACTGTCGTATCCCCCAATGTTTACTACAACCTTTTTTCACTGTCGTATTCCCCAATGTTTACTGTAACCTTTTTTCACTGTCGTATCCCCCAATGTGTACTACAACCTTTTTTCACTGTCGTATCCCCCAATGTGTACTACAACCTTTTTTCACTGTCGTATCCTCCAATGTGTACTGCAACCTTTTTTCACTGTCGTATCCCCCAATGTGTACTACAACCTTTTTTCACTGTCGTATCCCCCAATGTGTACTACAACCTTTTTTCACTGTCGTATCCTCCAATGTGTACTGCAACCTTTTTTCACTGTCGTATCCTCCAATGTTTACTGCAACCTTTTTTCACTGTCGTATCACTCAATGTTTACTGCAACCTTTTTTCACTGTCGTATCCTCCAATGTTTACTGTAACCTTTTTTCACTGTCGTATCCCCCAATGTTTACTGTAACATTTTTTCACTGTCGTATCCCCCAATGTGTACTACAACCTTTTTTCACTGTCGTATCCCCCAATGTGTACTACAACCTTTTTTCACTGTCGTATCCCCCAATGTGTACTACAACCTTTTTTCACTGTCGTATCCCCCAATGTGTACTACAACCTTTTTTCACTGTCGTATCCCCCAATGTGTACTACAACCTTTTTTCACTGTCGTATCCACCAATGTGTACTACAACATTTTTTCACTGTCGTATCCCCCAATGTGTACTACAACCTTTTTTCACTGTCGTATCCCCCAATGTGTACTACAACCTTTTTTCACTGTCGTATCCCCCAATGTGTACTACAACCTTTTTTCACTGTCGTATCCCCCAATGTGTACTACAACCTTTTTTCACTGTCGTATCCTCCAATGTTTACTGCAACCTTTTTTCACTGTCGTATCCTCTAATGTTTACTGTAACCTTTTTTCACTGTCGTATCCCCCAATGTTTACTGTAACATTTTTTCACTGTCGTATCCCCCAATGTGTACTACAACCTTTTTTCACTGTCGTATCCCCAATGTGTACTACAACCTTTTTTCACTGTCGTATCCCCCAATGTGTACTACAACCTTTTTTCACTGTCGTATCCCCCAATGTGTACTACAACCTTTTTTCACTGTCGTATCCCCCCATGTGTACTACAACCTTTTTTCACTGTCGTATCCCCCAATGTTTACTACAACCTTTTTTCACTGTCGTATCCTCCAATGTTTACTACAACCTTTTTTCACTGTCGTATCCCCCAATGTTTACTGCAACCTTTTTTCACTGTCGTATCCTCCAATGTGTACTACAACCTTTTTTCACTGTCGTATCCCCCAATGTTTACTGTAACCTTTTTTCACTGTCGTATCCCCCAATGTTTACTGTAACCTTTTTTCACTGTCGTATCCCCAATGTTTACTGCAACCTTTTTTCACTGTCGTATCCTCCAATGTGTACTACAACCTTTTTTCACTGTCGTATCCTCCAATGTTTACTGCAACCTTTTTCACTGTCGTATTCCCCAATCTGGAATACATCGTGACATGTGAACAAATAAAGGAGGAAAAAGAAATGGAGGACGCTTGAGAGAAAAGATAGCAGTTCAGAAGGATGGTTTTGTAAGAAGTAAATAATATAAGTGTATGAAAGGAAAACTGTGCAGTGACATAATCATCTACGCCAGTCTTCATAGTACTTGATGATGTTGCTGATGTTATTTCCTTGCCGCATAAATATAACCGTAAGAACAGCTCAAGTCCCGCTACTCTCTCATCTGTCGCACAAGAGACTGCGTATCTAGAAAAATCAATCTCAAACTTGCAGGCATCAAATTATTATTAAAAGTATTCATCAATTACAACATAATTAAAATGTAATATATGCACTAATGTAAGTTTTTATTAACATACAAGCACACATACCAACAACTTAAACATGGTCGAGCAAAGCTTAACAAATAAGAAAAGCCAAAAGAATATATGCAAACAATAATATGAACTGCTATCATAGTATATATGGTCTTTTTCGTCTTGTCAGATAGTCTAGTGGAGGCTATTGTGGTATATTTTTTTTTTAGGTTTTGTTTTTGTCGAACAGCTTCTCTCATGGCTAATTCTACCAATGTTTGACAAACACACACGGCCACACAATGAACAAGTCAGGCCCACTGATCCACAGGGTTTTCCATCATTTTTCATGAGTATTTTCTCTTCTAGGTTTTGCCTTAGCACAGTCTCAAATGATGTTATACTATTCCTTATACACAACAAGTCGGGTTCGATCCAGACCGACGGCTTCCAGGTTCACCCATCACCCAGCCTTAAATGGGTACCGGATTTTTTTCTGGGAAAGTAAAGCGGCGCGGGCTTAATACCGACCACATTACCCCAAAAATCATGTGCCGAAAGTCTATACAAATTATGGTCACTAACACCATATTCCCATGCGTCACTAGGCATGACTGAGCACTTTCATTTTTTTGTGTGCGATCACTTGCCAGATGTTCCCAGACATTTTCACAGATGGAGAAGTCATTTAGAGATGATTTACAGATATCTCTATATCGTAGATTAGGTCTGGCAATTTGTCTTTTTCCGTGTATTAGTTCACCATATAGTATTTGATTGTAACATAGTAGCACTGAAAATAAATGCAGATAAAATTTAAATTATAAGAATAAATGCCAAAAGTGTACAAAAGTTACATTCAGAGGAATGGGACTGTAAGAAGTGAATCACTTCAAATACCTGGGAATCCATATTTCACTAAATAACGACATTGATAAAGAAATACATACTAGAATAGACATGTCTGCCCAGGCATTCAATAGACATAGAAACATTTGGCTTTCAAATAGTCTCTATCTCAACTCTAAACACCGATAGAAAGTCGATTAATACTAGAATAGACATGTCTGCCCAGGCATTCAATAGACATAGAAACATTTGGCTTTCAAATAGTCTCTATCTCAACTCTAAACACCGATAGAAAGTCGATTAATACTAGAATAGACATGTCTGCCCAGGCATTCAATAGACATAGAAACATTTGGCTTTCAAATAGTCTCTATCTCAACTCTAAACACCGATAGAAAGTCGATTAATACTAGAATAGACATGTCTGCCCAGGCATTCAATAGACATAGAAACATTTGGCTTTCAAATAGTCTCTATCTCAACTCTAAACACCGATAGAAAGTCGATTAATACTAGAATAGACATGTCTGCCCAGGCATTCAATAGACATAGAAACATTTGGCTTTCAAATAGTCTACATCTCAGCTCTAAACACCGATAGAAAGTCGATTAATACTAGAATAGACATGTCTGCCCAGGCATTCAATAGACATAGAAACATTTGGCTTTCAAATAGTCTCTATCTCAGCTCTAAACACCGATAGAAAGTCGATTAATACTAGAATAGACATGTCTGCCCAGGCATTCAATAGACATAGAAACATTTGGCTTTCAAATAGTCTCTATCTCAACTCTAAACACCGATAGAAAGTCGATTAATACTAGAATAGACATGTCTGCCCAGGCATTCAATAGACATAGAAACATTTGGCTTTCAAATAGTCTCTATCTCAGCTCTAAACACCGATAGAAAGTCGATTAATACTAGAATAGACATGTCTGCCCAGGCATTCAATAGACATAGAAACATTTGGCTTTCAAATAGTCTCTATCTCAACTCTAAACACCGATAGAAAGTCGATTAATACTAGAATAGACATGTCTGCCCAGGCATTCAATAGACATAGAAACATTTGGCTTTCAAATAGTCTCTATCTCAACTCTAAACACCGATAGAAAGTCGATTAATACTAGAATAGACATGTCTGCCCAGGCATTCAATAGACATAGAAACATTTGGCTTTCAAATAGTCTCTATCTCAGCTCTAAACACCGATAGAAAGTCGATTAATACTAGAATAGACATGTCTGCCCAGGCATTCAATAGACATAGAAACATTTGGCTTTCAAATAGTCTCTATCTCAGCTCTAAACACCGATAGAAAGTCGATTAAGACGATTTGACAGTCGCCGTCTTAAGAAGGTTCTACGAATTTTTTGGGATCGACACAATACGACAAAGTAGTCGTCAGAAGGTCAGGCACTAACAGCATCAATCAAGAAGTGAAAGGAAGGTGTTGAAAATGGCTAGGCCACCCACGTTCTACGAGTGGAACGAACCAGGCATCCGAACCTAGCATTAACATGGACACCGCATGACAAACGAAGAAGAGGCATTGGGGACATGGCGATGAACCAGACATGATGAAATGATAGAGGTAGACCATTGGGGACATGGCGATGAACCAGACATGATGAAATGATAGAGGTAGACCATTGGGGACATGGCGATGAACCATACATGATGAAATGATAGAGGTAGACCATTGGGGACATGGCGATGAACCAGACATGATGAAATGATAGAGGTAGACCATTGGGGACATGGCGATGAACCAGACATGATGAAATGATAGAGGTAGACCATTGGGGACATGGCGATGAACCAGACATGATGAAATGATAGAGGTAGACCATTGGGGACATGGCGATGAACCAGACATGATGAAATGATAGAGGTAGACCATTGGGGACATGGCGATGAACCATACATGATGAAATGATAGAGGTAGACCATTGGGGTGATGGCGATGAACCAGACATGATGAAATGATAGAGGCTGACCGTTGGGGACATGGCGATGAACCAGACATGATGAAATGATAGAGGCTGACCGTTGGGGACATGGCGATGAATCATACATGATGAAATGATAGAGGCTGACCGTTGGGGACATGGCGATGAACCAGACATGATGAAATGATAGAGGCTGGCAGGTCCTGGCCAGAGTTGTCCGTGCTTGCTCCAGACCGGCTTGGGTGGTGTTCTCTTGTGAGTGCCCTATGCTCCGACCAGAGTTAAGAGGATTAAGCAAAAGCAGAAGAGGAATATGAACATTAAATACATTCTGCCATGCTTGCTGTTGTAGGATAGGCGGGGTTTTTCTGGGCAAGGTAAACAGTTTCTGAAAAGTGAAAACAATGAATTTTAAAAACAATGAATTTTAAAAACAATAAGTTTTAACAACTATGAATTTTAACAACTATGAATTTAAAAAAACAATGAATTTTAAAAACTATCAATTTAAAAAAATGAATTTTAAAAAACAATGAATTTTAAAATCAATGAATTTTAAAAACAATGAATTTTAAAAACTATGAACCAATGTGAAGTTGTTCACGCGAACTTATTTGTGGTTGTTTTAGTAAACAGTTGTAAAGTGTATTATAAAAATATAATATTGTTGGCAGATTCTAATCTGAACCTAAAATAGCTCATAAAGTATTACTATTATTTTCTTAATGTTAATGTATTGATTATTAGTAACTGAAAAGTGCATCCTTACATCATAACCAACAATAATTTTGTAGATCAGACTTACAAATACTGATTTTACATAAGTTAACTCTTTTATTTACTTTTCTTTTCTTTACTGTTCTTGAGTTATTTACAGGTCATCATCATTGCACTCCGAACATGTTCATAGGTGCTCAGATCCCCTCCTCAGCAAGTCTCGAAGTGTCTAGCGACCGACGACTCCAGTTCTGTGTTGGTTGATAAGTCTTCTTACACGCCCACTATGTTTCTCGTTTCTGGTTGTGCCCATCTTAACTTCCATTTCTTTCATCCGAAGAAGTGACATTGACTCATGGTTATCGAAGTCCTGTGCCCTTCCCACATCTCGCAGGGCATTGATGACATCCGTCTGATCCATTGCTTAACTGTCTTCAACGACAGTGCAGCTAGGCAACCTGTACGCTCTTTCATTACTCCGTACTCCCGCATGTCCTGAGACGTAAACAAATGTGACATTGCGTATTTTTGACTTCTGCAAAGACTCTGCCTATTGCCTTCGTACAGAGCTCGCCTCACCTCTTCTTATCATGCTCATGAATCACTTTCTATGCATGCGTGGATGAAGTGTTGTGACTCTAACCAAATGAATGCCCTGGCCACTGCCATCACCTCCACCGTCATGCTACTCATGGTCATAACGTATGCACCACGGGTTCTTTGACTATTCTGCTTGCTGAGCGTGCTGTAAATGCCCATGCACTCCTTTGGTCTCGTATTACGGATCCGTCTGTATAGATGACTGTATATTTCTCATCGGTGTTATCCCAGAAGAGACCGTTGACCTCCGCATTGACCATGACTGAGGTCTGTTCCCTACATTTACTGTCGGATGTGTGTCTTTACTTTACTTCACTTTACTTTACTTTACTTTACTTTACTTTACTTTACTTTACTTTACTTTACTTTACTTCACTTTACTTTACTTTACTTTACTTTACTTCACTTTACTTTACTTTACTTTACTTTACTTTACTTTACTTCACTTTACTTTACTTTACTTTACTTTACTTTACTTTACTTTACTTTACTTTACTTTACTTTACTTTACTTTACCCTTATTATATTGCGGAGACTTCTTTTATTAAACCGTACCAGCAATAGTTTTGTATAAATCAGAGTATTGCTCAATGTGCACGTATTGTTTGTTATTTGTTTATAAACTCAATTGTACCAATTTACACTTGGTTATAAGAATGATTAAAAAACTTTCAAGAAGGCCGGCATCATCATCTTGGTAACTGCTGGTAGTGCATCTGCACTAATTATTAGCCTGACTTGACTTCCACGTCCCAAGTTGATTTGCTGTTCCATTCCTGATAGATCTGTGAAGACACAAGAATAACGAACATTCTTATTTGAAAACATCAACACTATCTCAGTTATATTTGTCCTAGCAGTGGTTTTCTACGGAAGGCCATTTGGACTGAACGGGTTAGTGGATATTCCAACCATGAGAAAAAATGGTATAATATGAAGAGGGAGGGTGGAGGGGGGGGAGACGGAGATGGGTCTTGGCACGAGACTGGGGGGGGGGGGAAAGCGTGTGGATGTAAATGTTTGTAGAAGACAACTCCCAGGTATTCCTTTTTTCACTCCGTGAATGTTGTCATTAGCAGCGCATTTAAGAGAAACCACATGAAATATGAAACATGGGACTAAGAGAACAACCAAGATTTATAAGAAATAGCAGCAAATCGTCAATAATGGAAAACTATAACTTTCTCCATAGATGCCATCTTCGGCCCAAGAGAAAAAACGAACAAGGGAAGCTCATATCAGGAGTACTTCGCAAACTATAAAAGTGGCCATCCTTGATGTGCGGATTAATTCTGTTTGTCTACGGCAACATTGTTTTCCTTTCCTACTTCTCTCTCTATCTCATGACGACTTGACCGCTGCCTAACCTAGACCGTCCTCTTCACACACTCACATGTAATGAGTGTAGGTTGAAGAAACATAAAAAAAGATGTATAAGTTTGTCAATCAGAGCATTAGAGAACAAAGACTTTGTCAGTTTTTTTCGCTGTTGTTGTGTTTAATTTTTGAACATTATAACAATTATATCTTCTTATTCTTCTACCTTTCAGCTCCCTGTGGAGCATTGTTCTTCAACAAACACTTTCCAAGCCGTTCTGTTTCTTGCCATTCTAAGATCATTTTAAGATCATTCCAAGTCTTCCCCATCATCCTCATCTCTGCTTCTGTCTGTCTTCTCGAAGAATTTCTTGGTCTTCCTCTTTGTCTTTTCCCTGGGGATTCCAAAAAAGTGCATGTTGTGTAATACTCTCAGTTGGCTTTCGCAGTGTGTGTCATATCCAGCGCCATCGTTTTAGCTGTATCTCTTCCTCTGATATTTGACTGTTAAATTTCCATAATTCTATGTTAGTGATTTTGTCCTGCCATTTCCATCCTTTTATTCTGCGTAAGCATCCATTAACGAAAGTCTGCATCTTCATGATTGTCAATTTTGTTGTTCTCCATGTTTCACAGCCATATAATAGGACCGAATTAACATTGGAGTTGAACATTTTTATTTTTTTTTATTTAACCTAATTTCTTTGGACTTCCATATATTTTCCAGTGTAACAAGGCTTCTCTTGCTTTTGATATCCTTATTTTGGTATCATTTTCTGTTCCTCCCTCTTTATCTATATTACTGCCCAGATGTGTGTAAAATTGTGCGTCTAGTAGAGGTATTTCTCCTAATTTTATTTGGTTATTGCCAACTGCATTAATTCTCATAATGTTGGAACAATTATATCGCGTTCGGTATAACCCGTGATTTATGAGTATTAATAAAATTATTCTGTAAATAGAAAATGTATTGATAACCTTATGATTATGTGGAGCCGCGATAGCTCAGTGGTTAGTGAACTGGACTACACATAACAAGAGGTCGGGTTCGATCTTGATCAACGGCTTCCGGGTTCAACGATCTCCGTTCCGATGATCAATGATCAACGGATTCCGGGTTCAACGATCTCCGTTCCGATGATCAATGATCAACGGATTCCGGGTTCAACGATCTCCGTTCCGATGATCAATGATCAACGGCTTCCGGGTTCAACGATCTCCGTTCCGATGATCAATGATCAACGGCTTCCGGGTTCAACGATCTCCGTTCCGATGATCAATGATCAACGGATTCCGGGCCTTAATGGGTACTAGATTTTTCTGGGAAAGTAAAGTGGTACAGGCGTAATACCGACCACATTACCCTAAAAACCATGTGCCGAAGGTCTGTGAAAATTATGGTCACTAACGCCATATTCCTTATACGCCACTTGGCGTGACGGGTATGTTTACTTTTGTTTATTTATGATTATGCACTTACAAAATGTATTTAAACATTATGTGCTAAAAATATGCAGATAAAGAAGAAATATCGAGAATTGTCGATACTTCAACTACTCCGCTAACATTTAATCAGAATACATAAGACAATCACATTCCAGCTCGATGAGTTCAATGTCAGTGGACGACCAGCCACCGTATACCCTAGTCTAGTCGAGATATAGTTCAAGCAATTCGAGCCGCTACTATGAGATAGGCTTCAATGTTTTGTGGAGATCAAACCTACTACAACCGTACAATGACATCTATCGAACTTACAATGTGCTGTGGTACTCTATAGGCTATTTCAGTAATGACCTCCCTGGTTGACATGACAACATTGGTTAAACTAAAAAGTGGGTTTTTTTTTTCCTATCGTAACATAACGGTAAGAGAAAAGTTTAGGGATCCGCGATAGCTCAGTGGTTAGTGAACTGGACTACAAAGGACAAGTGGTAGGGTTCGTTCCCAACCGACGGCTTCCGGGTTCACCCACTCTTAAATGGGTACAGGACATTGAATACTGGAGAAAATATAGTGACCATATGCTAAGAGAAGAGGAACAATACTGGCAACGAGATGGATTGCAGTTTGTCCAAATGATAACAGTTGGTAACCTCTTAGAGACTTCTGATTCGGAATGACATGTATGACATGTGCACAATTTTGTTGATGGCACTCTTACTATTTGCTGACTATGTGTGTTTGATGTTCTGGTTGTTCCATATATTTTGGTTGATGACACGCCTGCTATGTGGCGAATATGTGTTTGATACTTTGGTCAAAGTTTACCAATCTCTATGACAAAGATATAAAATCCAATGAAAAATGATGCCCTCTTCAATGTGATACGAATACGCCTTTGACTTGCATTATTAGAAACATTTAACGTAATTTACAGTAAAATCTAATGTTTAGGGCACGCGGTTTGATATTTTCCTAAAAGTAAATGACAAAAACTATTTGCGCAAAATTCAGACTACCTTTGCACTTAAATCTTATCAAATCTCAAGGTCGGTGACAAAATAAGTTTTCATGAAAAGGATCGGGTTCGATCCTGCTTCGGACCACTGGTTGTTCTTTGATTTTTGTTTTTTTTTGTTGTTGACTATTTGCGATTATTTGTGATTATTTCCCGAGTGCTGTAAACATGACTCTTTCTCTGAAATGATTGGCTGATCCATCGCCTCGGAAGTTCCTCTCCGCAACAATATTCATTTATTATTGTTTGTCTCCTGTTAAACTAACTGCAAGAAAGGAAAACCGATATGCAAAACATGCTTTTAAATTTTAGACAAAGATTATTGGGCTGAATGTGAAGACCACGTTTTAAAACAGGAAGAGGAATATTGGAAAAATGATGGTTTGTGGAATGTTCAACACCCAAACAGTTATTAATCTTTTAGACTCGTCTGATTCAGAATGAAAGTATATAGCCCCCACAATGTTGGCCCCTATATTTCCTTAAATTAGTTCAACAAACGGTCCTTTTCAGGACCACACAACTATGAAAATTGGACATACAGGTATACCTTGATATTATCGTCCGTCCTCGAACTGAGAAGACAATAATTCTCCTGGTGTTTTTCCTTATTCAGTTATTTCCCCATTACGGCCACGCCTTTACCTAGTGAAAATTAATCATTGACCAGCAACTACGGTAATTTCTATTATTTAGGGGTTCACAATTTACAAATTCTGCCAATATTGCATTCTAATAACATTTGGAAAATTTCAACAGTTTTTAACAAATGGATACTGAACAATAGCGTTTTGAAGTTGGGCAAGTGATTTGAAACGTGCTATAGAAGTAGCCCTCAAAGGATTGAAGCCAGTTCCCCTGGAAAAGATGGAATCACCAATAAAATGCTCATAAAACTGGGACAGAAAGCCAAGGGCCAGCTTCTAAGGATAATAAATGCTAGCTGGAAGAGAGGTCAAATGCCGGCAACCTGGAAAGAAGCCATTATGGTGCCCATCCTCAAACATGGAAAAGAGCCACTGGACCCAAGTAGCTACAGACCAAGTAGCCTACTGAGCTGCCTGAGTAAACTCATGGAAAGGCTGGTTAACGGAAGACTCAGGTGGCATTTGGAGACAAAACAACAAATCATACCACAACAAAGCGGTTTCTGTCAGCACAGGTCAACTGAAGACCTGATCACCTACATCGCATAGGAAATAGAAGATGCTCTACAAGAAAAGAAACACACACTGGCAGTGTGGGTCGACATGGAGAAGGCTTTTGGTAGGATATGGAGAGAAGGATTAAAGATTAAGCTTCTCAGACTTAGCATCCAAGACCGTTCATTAAATTGGATATCTCAATACCTACAAGACAGAACGGCCAGAGTACAAGTACATGGGCAACTAAGTAAGAAAGCCAGAATCGAACAAGGTGTCCCACAAGGTGGAGTCCTATCCCCAACGATCTTTTTAATTTTCATAAATGATATCGTAATGGACATTCCACCGAGAATACACTCAGCAATGTACGCAGACGGCCTGGCGATATGGGCACGTGAAGAATTTATGTCAGTGTCAGGGAAATTTGAAAACTGGACCAACTCCAGATTACTACCAATTAACGAAAAAATAAAAAAACTACATATACAATTTTCAGCCTATCAAGAGACACACTATCTGGAAAATTGAAGATAGAAGACCATACACTTCCTATTGACTAAAACCCAACATATCTTGGCGTCACCATGGATCGCAGAATGACATGGATAAATCAGATAGACAGAGCAAACAAAAGAGCCAGAAAAAGAACAGATATTAAGAAGAAATTGGCAGGAACGGACTGGGGAGCAGACAGCAATATCTTGAAACGACTATACGTAGGAAGAGTCAGACCAGTTCTAGAGTATGGAGTCATAGACTGGGCTACAGCTTCCAAATCACACCTTAGCAAAATTAACAGAACACAAAACCAGACTGCCCGTATCACTGGTGCTATGAAATCTACACCTATCGTGACTCTAGAAACAGTAACAGGTTTACAACCCTTAGAAGACAGACGGAAAACTAAAGTAATGCAACAAGCGGAGAAATATAAAAGGCTCCACAGCCACCCCATGCACCAAAGAATAACAGGTTTCGGAAAAGTAAGACTAGAGAGGGGCAGATTCGCTGCAATCTCCAAAGAACTGGCAACTAGTGACCCAGTACTGTCCCAAAAACTACAAAAACCCTTATGCCCATATAACATGACTCCTCATGGGAAACACAAAATACCAGAACCTAAGGAAAACATAATAGGAATCATGAAAAAAGGCACACAAACAGACAAAGAGAGAAAACACATGGCAGAAAAACGCACAAAAAGAACTACCCACAGGACTCCTGGTCACACATATACACAGATGGTTCTGCGCCACAGTAGAATGAGAAACCACATTTTCAACGAACTCAAAATAGGTACTACCAGCCAATGCCACTGTACACTAGATAACATGACAACAAAACATGTTCTACAGGATTGACCCCAGTACACAGACCTGAGAAAGACAATGTGGTTCACACCCACCTCCCTGGAAGAGAGACTATACGGGGCAACTGAATCACTTAAACAGACAGCTGCCTTCATAAGAGAGTCCGGAATCCTAGTCAGAATGAGCCATGATCGCAGAAGAGGAAGAAACTCTCTCTTTCTCTCTCTCTCTCTCTCTCTCTGCGATCAAGACTCAATCAGAGTAGGATTCCAGACTCTCTCATGTAGTCAACTGTCTGTTTAAGTGATTCGATTGCCCCATATAGTTTCTCTTCCAGGGAGCTGGGCGTGGACCACATTGCTCTTCTCAGGTCTGTGTACTGGGGGCAATCCTGTAGAACATGTTTTGTAGTCATATTGTCCAGTGTACAGTGACATTGGCTGGTTGTACCTATTTTGAATTTGGTGAACATGCGATTTCTCATTCTATTGTGGCCAGTGCGTAGGCGAAGTATGATGACTTGATCCCTCCTTGATAGTTGATGGTATCCGTCACACTCGTTATGCTTTGGGTGTTCTCGTTTGAATTTTTCATGGAACTGACCTTTGAGAATGGATTTGGCTTCATCATAACTGAGCGGATGGTTCTCTTGTGGTAATCTCCCTCCCTCTTTAGCTAATTTGTCTGCGCGTTCGTTCCCGTGTATATTACAGTGTGATGGTATCCACTGAATGACTACTCTCTGGAAGTTATTGCATAGTTGGTCCAGGGTTGTTCTCAAGTCATCTAGTTCATTGTTCTTGGGGCTTTTTAGAGCTGATAGTACTGACAGTGCATCAGTCAGAATCACCAATTTATTGTGCATGTTTTTGTATTGAGTAGCCAGTGTTGCAGCATCTCTGATGGCCTCAGTTTCTGCTTTAAAGTTGTTTGAGAATTTCCCAGTAGCTATTGACTTGGTGATCTCGTTCTGGTTATTCAGCGTCATGAACACACACCCCCCCCCCCCCCCCCCTCCATTTCTGGTGGCATTTGTAGCAGAGCCATCTATGTATATGTGGGACCAACAGTCCTGTGGGTAGGTATCGTGTATGTGTTTTCTGCTACGTGTTTTCTTTCTGTGTCTTATTGGGTTCCTTTTTTCACGATTCCTGTTATATTTTCCTTAAGTTCTGGTATTTTATGTTTCCCATGAGGAGACATATCAGATGGGCCCAAGGGTTTCGATATTGTTTGGGAAAGTACTGGGTTTCTAGTAGTTAGTTCATTGGCAATTGCAGCGAAGCTGCTCCTCCTTATTCGTACAGCTCCGAAACCAGTTATTCTTTGGTGCATGGAGTGGCTAAGGAGCCTTCTATATTTCTCCGCTGTTGCAATACTTTAGTGACCCGTCTGTCTTCTAAAGGTTGTAAACCTTTTACTGTTTCTAGAGTCTTGATAAGTGTCGATTTCATAGCACCAGTGATGATACAGGCAGCTTGGTTCTGTGTTCTGTTAATTTTCTAAGGTGTGATTTGGAAGCCATAGTCCAGGCTGTGACTCCATACTCTAGAACTGGTCTGACTCTTCTACGTATAGTCGTTTCAAGATATTGCTGCCTGCTCCCCAGTCCGTTCCTGCCAATTTCTTCATAATATTAGTTCATTTTCTGGCTTTTTTCTTGCTCTATCTATCTGATTTTTCCAAGTTATTCTGCGATTCATGGTGACGCCAAGATATGTTGGGTTTTGGTCAATAGGGAGTGTATGGTCATTTATCTTCAAGTTTGCATAGAGTGTGTTTCTTGGTAGGCTGAAAATTATATATGTAGTTTTTTTTTTCGATGATTGGTAAGAACCAGGTGTTCGTCCATTTTTCAAGTTCACCTAGGGCATCTTGCATCCTGGTACCAGCCACCGACATACTTTCCTCGCGAGCCCATAACGCCAGATCATCTGCGTATATTGCTGAGTGTATTCTGGGTGGAATGTCCATTACGATGTCATTTATGAAAATTAAAAAGAGTGTTGGGGACAAGACTCCGCCTTGTGGGACACCATGTTCGATTGTGACCTTCTTACTTAGTTGACCTTAAACTTGTACTCTGGCCGTTCTATCCTGAAGGTATTGAGAGACTCAATTGAATAAACGATCCTGAATGCCAAGTCTAAAAAGCTTGTTCTTTAAACCCTCTCGCTATACACTATCAAAAGCCTTCTCCTTGTCGACGCACACTGCCAGTGTGTTTCTTTTCTTGTAGAGCATCCTCTATTTCCTGTGCGATGTAGGTGACCAGGTCTTCAGTTTATCTGTGCTGATGGAAGCCACTTTGTTGTGGTACGGTTTGTTGTTTTGTCTCCAAATGCCACAAAAGTCTTCTGTTAACCAGCCTTTCCATGAGTTTACTCAGGCAGCTCAGTAGGCTAATTGGTCTATAGCTACTTGGTTCTAGTGGGTCTTTTCCACGCTTGAGGATGGAGCACCATAAAAGCTTCTTTCCAGATTGCCGGCACATGACCTCTCTTCCAGATAGTATTTATTATCCTTAGAAGCTGGCTCTTGGCTTTCTGTCCCAGATTTAATTTTCTAAAAATACAAGCCAAAGCATATCCGTATAACATTGAAGAGGACAAAATTTTTCATTTGATTTTATATCTCCGTCATAGAGATAGGTAAACTTTGACCAAAGTACCAAACACACATATCCGCCAAATTGTAGGCGTGTCATCAACCAAATATATGGAACAGCCAGAACATCAAACACACATAGTCAGCAAATAGTAAGAGTGCCATAAACAAAGGGGGATAGTGCGACTGGGTAAAGCACTATCTCCATATCCTGTGCCCAGGCAGAGTAGGCAAAGTGAAATGAGGAAGAAAGCACCAATGTTTAAACTTGGCACATGGAACGTAAGGACCATATGCCCTGGACTTACTAAAACAAGCACACGCATTCCTAGGCAAATACTATATGGTGAGCTAAAACACGAAAAACGACAAATCGGCAGACCTAAACTACGATATAGAGATATCTGCAAATCATCTCTGAAAGACTTCTCCATCTGTGAAAACGACTGGCAACATCTGGCAAGTGATCGCACATCATGGAGAGCACGTATAAAGAACGGTATAACAACATTTGAGACTGTTCTAAGACAGGACATTTCTCATGAAAAAGGATGGTAAACCCTGTGGACCAGCGAGCCTGACCTGTTCATTATGTGACCGCGTGTGTTTGTCAAACATTGGTAGAATTAGCCACGAGAGAAGCTGTTCGGCAAAAACAATACCTAAAAAAAATACGCAATAGCCTCCACTAGACCGTCTGATAAGACGAAAAGGGCCATATATCAACAAAATTGTGCACATGTCATACATATGTCATTCCGAATCAGAAGTCTCTAAGAGGTTACCAACTGTTTATCGGTTGGACAAACTGCAATCCATCTCGTTGCCAGTATTGTTCCTCTTCTCTGAGCACATGGTCGTCACATTTTCTCCAGTATTCAATGTATATCGTTGAGAGGGCATCACACGTCAATTCTTTAACATCACAAATGTTAAACGTCGTCTTCTGCGCAGCAACTTGCCCTTTGACTTTAGCCCACACAAGTTCTGCAGGGTTGAGGTGCGAATGATAAGGCGGGAGGCGAAGAGATGTGTGGCCATACTTTACAATTATTTTATCAACTTGATATAACTTTGTCTCCTTAGTTTGTCTAACAAGTTGCAACAACTCTCGTTTTAACTGGGTTTTTTAAAGGAAACATTTTCTTTTCTAAGCCATGTGATGATTTGATCTTTTGTGT
Organism: Megaustenia siamemsis; assembly: GCA_032433765.1. Classification (NCBI taxonomy): domain Eukaryota; kingdom Metazoa; phylum Mollusca; class Gastropoda; order Stylommatophora; family Ariophantidae; genus Megaustenia; species Megaustenia siamemsis. The sequence goes on along the minus strand of JAVIAB010000125.1, from coordinate 17,176,323 downwards.
TTGACGAATTAGGAACTTTGTCCTCTAGTGCTACCACATTATGATAGGATGAATTGTCCATTACAAGACTTGAAGGTCTATCCAGAATGGGGAGTAGAGTGTTCTCTATTCAGTCTCTGAAAATTCGCCCATTCATTTCAGTGTGGTAGTCCCTATTGTCTGTAGACTTTGAAAAATAAGTTGTGTGTCATTAACAAAACCATTCACTCTACTGCCAGCATGTACCAATATAATGCATTGTCCTTTGCTGCTGGGAATGCTTCTTTTATTTTCTCTGTCAACTGATTTTCATTCTTTCTGAACTGTATGATAAGCATTGACCCACGTTTCATCCAAATATACTATATCGTAACCTTCCTTCCATTCGTCACTCACGGATCTGCCTCAGGTATTTGCTTCGGGCAGCTATCAGGTGTAGTTTTTCACAAACAATATTTCTACCACTAGCAGATTTTCGAAAAGTGAAATTAACGCCTCTTACGATCTTCTAAAGAGTCGTTTTTGAGATTTCAATATCACATTCTAATTGCAGTTGAACTTTAAGTTTGCCAGTGTAACAAGTTGATTCGATTAAAACATTTTCAAAATTTCACGTCAAATAACATCTTTGTCAAAATCATCAACTTTCATTTTTCTTCCTTGCTTGACTGTCGCCTCTGCAGAGTCAAAGTTCTGCCCTATCCATCAATTGGAGGACTTTATATCTATATTTAGAGCTGCCAGTGTTCGGTTTTCTGTTTTTTTTTTTTTACATCATAATATAACCGACCTCTATTAGATTCCTTGCAAAAGTGCCTGTACAATAACACAGTTACCTTTGCATAGTGATGAATTTACCCTTTAAACTCTTCATGGTTTTAAAAAGAAAACACTTCACAACAGCTTACAAATTATCACATATAAAGGAATAACATTAATAGGAAATATTTTGTCAAAATATGCCTCTGGACCAATTTAACAAGAAACCGGAAATGAAATGACCCCCCCCCCCCCCCCAAAAAAAAAAAAAACAACAACAAACATTGGAGTGGCAATCACCTTACAAGTTACGGTTCAGTGACTGAGACCTGGTTCTAATATAGTGGGGAGAGCACGTGAAATTTGCCTTTTTAAATGGTGAGCTGATTACAACAATTGTAAGTAAAAAAAAGTAAAGTACCCCCCGTCACGCCAAGTGGCGTATAGGGAAATATGGTGTTAGTGACCCTATATTTTACAGACCTTCAGCACATGATTTTTTGGGGTAATGTGGTCGGTATTACGCCCGTGCTGCTTTTACTTTCCCAGAAAAAATCCGGTACCCATTTAAGGCTGGGTGAACCCGGAGCCGTCGGTTGGGATCGAACCCTACCCCTTGTCCATAGTAGTCCAGTTCACTAACCACTGAGCTATCGCGGCTCCTACTAATTTTTAGGGAATTAGTAAAACCCAGGTGTCCTCGCCAGGATTACGAACCCCGGCTGTTGCCGTGGTAAGCCAACCGCCTATCGATTGCGCTAACCGGACACCCACACAACAACAATTGTGGGTGTTTTAAAATCCTAAAATTTATGACAATGAAGAAAATAATATTTTTTTATATACCTCAAATAAGCAACAATCTTTCCTAAATGCACGACAGCGCAAAAAATCAGACTGAAAGTCGGTGAAAAAATTAGATTTCAATGACAAATGTGTGAACGAACTATAGCCAGATAGATGAACTAGCTAACCGTGAGGGGGCGGTCATGGCCTCGGTTAAGGGTGGTAGCGCTGTCTGGCGTGTCTAAAGTTGAGCCTGTCGCTGGGGAAGGTGGTCAGGTTCATGTGCGGAGCCAACTGGTGGGCGGCAGGTGAGAGATACTAAGGTGCCGCCACTGGGGAGAGAGAGAAAGCGATTGATAATTACTGGAAAGTTATATAGGCTGTGTTGAAAATAGTAGGGTCAAGATAAATAAATGCATCAAAAAGCTACAGTGAAGCTAACAGTGTGGAGAAATGAAAATTTATATAGAACAAAATGGTATGGTTAAAGCTTCACGTAACAAGTAGACACCGCAAATCCGAACGACATTTCGGCGCAAAGGCCTTCAGCAGGAACAAACATACAACACACGTACAAATATGTATTTACAATTTTAAAAAATAATTTAACAATCAAACTATAATGAGAAATTACAAAATAAAGGAGAATAAAATGTTAATAAAATGTTAATAAAATGTTAATAAAATGTTAATAAAATGTTAATACAATGTTCTCTGTAAGATGTCAGATGAATCTTTCTTCTTCCAGAGATATGTGTTGGAAATATGAGACCATAATATGAGCATATGCAGGTATGGGAGCGAGATGGGGCTTAGAGATTCGGGAGAAAGATGGGACATGCACATATGGGAGAAAGATGGGACATAAAAATATGGGAGAGAGATGAGGCATGCAGATGTGGGAGAAAGATGGGGCATGCAGATGTGGGAGAGAGATGGGACATAGAGATGTGGGAGAGAGATGGGGCATAGAGATGTGGGAGAGAGATGGGGCATGCAGATATTGAAGAAAGATGGGACATACAAATATGGGAGAAAGATGGGGCATGCAGATATGGGAGAAAGATGGGACATACAAATATGGGAGAGAGATGGGGCATGCAGATATGGGAGAAAGATGGGACATACAAATATGGGAGAAAGATGGGACATGCAGATGTGGGAAAAAGATGGGGCATGCAGATTTGGGAGAAAGATGGGACATAGAGATGCGGGAGAGATATGGGGCATGCAGATATGGGAGAAAGATGGGACATACAAATATGGAAGAGAGATGAGACATGCAAATGTGGGAGAAAGATGGGGCATGCAGATGTGGGAGTGAGATGGGGCATGCAGATATGGGAGAAAGATGGGACATACAAACATGGGAAAGAGACGAGACATGCAGATGTGGGAGAAAGATGGGACATAGAGATGTGGGAGAGAGATGGGGCATGCAGATGTGGGAGAAAGATGGGGCATGCAGATGTGGGGAAAGATGGGACATGCAGATGTGGGAGAAAGATGGAGCATGCAGATGTGGGAGAAAGATGGGGCATGCAGATGTGGGAGAAAGATGGGACATACAGATGTGGGAGAAAGATGGGGCATGCAGATATGGGAGAGAGATGGGGCATGCAGATATGGAAAAAGATGGGGCATGCAGATATGGGAGAAAGATGGGACATACAGATGTGGGAGAAAGATGGGGCATGCAGATATGGGAGAAAGATGGGGCATGCAGTTGTGGAAGAAAGATGGGACATACAGATGTGGGAGAAAGATGGAGCATGCAGATGTGGGAGAGAGATGGGGCATGCAGATATGGGAGAAAGATGGGGCATGCAGATGTGGGAGAAAGATGGGGCATGCAGATGTGGGAGAAAGATGGGACATAGAGATGTGGGAGAGAGATGAGGCATGCAGATGTGGGAGAAAGATGGGACATCCAAATATCGGAGAAACTTGGGAAATGTAGATATGGGAGAGAGATGGGCACACACAGATATGGGTGGGAGATGAGACATACAGATATGGGAGAGAGGTGGGACATAATGATATGGGAGAAAGATGGGCCATACAGATATCGAAAACAGATAACATACAGATATGAGACATGATGTAGATATGGGAGAGAGATGGGCACACACAGATATGGGTGGGAGATGAGACATACATATATGGGAGAGAGGTGGGACATAATGATATGGGAGAAAGATGGGACATACAGATATCGAAAACAGATAACAAACAGATAACATACAGATATGAGAAAGAGACATGGGCACATACAGATATGGGAGAGAGAGAGATGAGTAAATACATATATGGGAGGGAGGTGGGACATAATGATATGGGAGAAAGATGGGATATGAAAATACGGGAGAAAAATTAGACATTGGAGAAAGGTGAGAGATGCAGTATTGGAAAGAGATGGGACATGAAGATATGGGAGAGAGATGGGACAAACAGATATGGACGAAATGTGGGACATACAGATATAGGAGAGAGAGAAAGAGAGAGAGAGACGGCCACATGCAGTATGGGAGGGAGGTGGGACATAGTGATATGGGAGAAAGATGGGACATGTTGATTTTTGAGAAAGAAGGAACAAGAATTTATGAGAGAAAAGTATGGAACATACAGATACGAGAGAAAGATGAGACATACAGATATGGGAGGGAGATTGGAGATATAGATATGTGAGAGATGGAAATTGACACATACCGATTATGGAAAGAGGTAGCACATATGGATATGGGAGAGAGGTGGGCATATAGAGATATGGAAGAAAGATGGGACATACAGATATGGGAGAGCGTGTGCATAAACAGATGTGGGAGAAATATGTGTCATATATGTATATATTTGTATATATATATATATATATATATATATATATATATATATATATATATATATATCTGTATCTATGTCCCTGGACATGCGGGAGTACGGGGAAATGAAAGAGCGGACAGGTTGGCTAGCTGCGCTATCGTTGAGGACGGGCAACCAATGAATCGGGCGGACATCATCAATGCCCTCCGAGATGTGGGAAGAGCACAGGACTTCGACAAACACAGATCCACGTCACTTCTTCGGGTGATGGAAATGGGAGTTAAGATGGGCACAACCAGAAATGAGAAACTTACTGGGCGTGTAAGAAGACTTATCAACCAACATAGAACTGGGGTCGTCAGTCGCTGGACACTGCGGGAATTGCTGAGGAGGGGATCTGAGCACCTATGGACATGTTCGGAGTGGAATGATGATGACCATCAAATAACTCAATAATAACTCAATAACTCAATAACTCAATAACTCAATAACTCAATTACAAAACTGTGTTGGTAGTGATGTTTTCTCTGCTGATTACTTGAGTCTAAATGTAACTCTTCAACTCTGAAAATAATTTGTTGATGTCTACAATTTTCTCTGACTCAAAACTGTCAATTACAAAATATCATCAAGTTCTCATTTAAAAAAAAAAATCAAGTAAATTATGCTCATATTGAAACATGTTACTCAATTATTCAAATCAATTTTTCTTCTTCTTCTTCTTCTTTCCTTCCTCATTTGCCTTGCAGCGTTGAGGGGAGATATAATTTGCGGTTTTATGCTCTTCTTTTCGCCTCTGCTGCTGTTATGTTTCCTAGTGCTTCTAATATTCCATCCATACATCTTTTTCGTGGTCGACCCTTGGGTCTGGTATTCTCACAACGTTTGTTGAAGGCTAGTTGTGTTGTGTTGTGATCTTTCTGCCTTGTCACGTGGCCAAACCATTTTATCTGTTGTTTCTTTATGCATTCTATGGCGGGGGCCATTCCTAGCTTTTTTCTCAGTTCTTCATTTCTGATCTTATCTCTCAGACTGTTTCCTGTCATTCGTCTAACACATTTCATCTCTGTAGAGGTTATTTTTCTTATTGTTCTTGCTTTAGGGTCCAGGACTGGCACTGGTAGCACAACGTTGGGATGAAGATTGTATTGTATAGTGCTCGGTTTGCCTCTAGAGTTATTTCCTTGTTGGACAATAGTGGTGATAACTGTCCGATGATCTAACAAGCTTTGTCGCATCTTGATTCTATCTCTGCTGTTTGTGAATTATCGTTTGCCACTAAACTTCCTAGGTATTTGCATTCGTCTACTTGTATTTTTTATTCAGCATATGTTGATCGATGCTACTTTATATTTATCTATCTCCATCTTCTGTGATTTCTCTGAGCTTAACACATCTATAGTAGGAAACTCTTTGTACAGAGCTTCGCAGCAGGAGGCAATCTGATCATCAGAAAAAGACCCCGTCGAGCAAATGTTTCGGCCCTTAAGCTTCTTGACACTCTAGGGGAGGTGGGCCCGCCGGGTCATGACTCCTGCTGCATTGCCTCTAAGGCAGTATGTTCGGCACAAAATCCCTTACCGACCTGCTGAGTCAGTCGTAAGTTAAAGCCTTAACTTAAGAAAATCACGCGTTGAGGGTTTAGCCCGGCTGATGTTTCCCCAACGTGTTTGATCAATAGGTCTCACATGCGATCTTTTACACTCTAACTATAAATGTTTAGCTGTTTACATTTTAAAAGTACTTATCTGATTTTATCTTCCTCCTTGATCAGAAAACCTTACACAACTTATATCTCTCTGTTGGAAACACTATATTCAATCACTTTAATCATATAAACTACACTCCGAAAATAAGACAACCGCCATTTTGGTCCCTTTAATCAAGTCAATAACCCTGCCAAGAATATATAGAACAACAACAACTTAAATAGTTTGGCCACCTGGTCAGAATGAATCCTCACCAATGACCATCAAGGGCGTTTTTCTTAAGAATGCATGGGAAAAGACCAAGAGGAAGACCCAGAAGAAGATGGATAGATGCAGTGACAGAGACATGTAACAACAAAGGAAAGTCACTAATTCAGACAGTTCGAGCAGCTCAAGAACGACAAATGATATAAACCACGACACCTTTTAGGTATCAGTGACAGAGACATGTAACAACAAAGGAAAATCACTAATTCAGACAGTTCGAGCAGCTCAAGAACGACAAATGATATAAACCACGACACCTTTTAGGTATCAGTGAAAAGAGAAAAGACGAAGAAGAATCAAGTCAATGAAAGAAAGAATGTTGCAGAAAGTGAAAATAATGTTTGAAAATAATGGTAAAAGGACACAACATAATTTGGATTTTACATGTAACACTTTCATATAGGTATGGATACATATAGTCATATGGCAGGATAGTTGGTGTGCAGTTAATAAGTTAAGAAAAGATAACAAGCAAATAAATTAAATGCTGCGGTAAAGCTGGTAGCAGAGAACAGGTGGTGGGGTGTAACATACTCTCCCACAAAGTATGTTAACAGCTTTACAACAAAGGACAATCTATCTATCTATTGACCTTTCGAGCCGTAACCGGCCCATAGGGCGTAGACCAAGATACACCTTCTCCTATATGAATTTTTGTTCTAGCAGTTTTCTTTTAAAGATATTTTATCAAATCTCGCCATCTGTCTCTGTTCTGTGCAAGCAGTTCTATCTCATTGAGGGAGCCGATTCCTGCTGCTCTTGCCTCTCTCATCAATGTTCTTCTCAGTGTCTCCCTGGGTCTTCCTCTTTTTCTTTTACCTGTTGTTTCCCATATGAGGGCTTGCTTTGCTATTCGATTATTATCTCTTCTCATCACATGTCCAACGTATGACCATCGTCTTTTCTTTATTACTGAAGATATTAGTGGTTGACAAAGGACAATACACAATATTTATGTTTCGGCCTAAATACGGCCTTCTATAGAAAAGAAGGGCAACACAGGCAGACACGAAATGAAGATATACTCTACTACATGTTCGAAAAGTTAAGTTAATAAGTGAAAATAAGTTAATAAGTGAAAATAAGTTAATAAGTGAAAATAAGTTAATAAGTGAAAATAAGTTAATAAGTGATAATAAGTTAATAAGTGATAATAAGTTAAAAACCAGACTACTGTCAAAATAGAATATTAACAGGTGCAGCGAGTAGTAACATCAGACGAAGGTGCCAGTGACAATTTAAAAAAAAAATACTTTAAAATGCTGAGAATTCTTTAACGTGCGGAAATTGCACATGGGACCTCTTGTTTTAGATATTAGGAAGGCGTTTCTTCCTCTGGAACCTGATAATCTTAACAATCTGCGTGCAACTAAAGTAGGAATTAACAACTGCCTGCAGATATGACGATGTGAAATTGACTGGTAAGGTAGGTGTCCAAATTGTTACAGGTCAATAACCAATCAAACAAGAGATGGATAAATAAAAAAAGAATTAGTCGTCGTCGTAATGATCTTCAGTTGAACTAATAAAACAAAGAGCTACCCAAGGCCGTATGCTATCATTCGATCTTTTCTTTCTATCTATCTATCTATTGACCTTTCGAGCCGTAACCAGCCCATAGGGCGTAGACCAAGATACACCTTCTCTTATATGAATTTTTGTTCTAGCAGTTTTCTTTTAAAGATATTTTATCAAATCTCGCCATCTGTCTCTGTTCTGTGCAAGCAGTTCTATCTCATTGAGGGAGCCGACTCCTGCTGCTCTTGCCTCTCTCATCAATGTTCTTCTCAGTGTCTCCCTGGGTCTTCCTCTTTTTCTTTTACCTGTTGTTTCCCATATGAAGGCTTGCTTTGCTATTCGATTATTATCTCTTCTCATCACATGTCCAACGTATGACCATCGTCTTTTCTTTATTACTGAAGATATTAGTGGTTGATTGGCGATTTCTCTAATTTCCTCGTTTGTTTTGAATTCGTTCCATGCTATACCAAGTATTTTCTTTAGACATTCATTTTCGAATGCGTTCAACTTTGTTTCTATATCTCTTGTTGTTTTCCAGCTTTCACACGCATACGTAAGGGTTGATAGTACATTTGATTTGAATAGCCTATGTTTTGTGTTTGTGCTAATGAGTTTTGATTTCCACAACTTTTCAAGGCTTCTGAAAGACATTGCTGCTTTAGCTATTCTGATTCTAATTTCTTTGCTCGTATCCCCTTCTCGATCGATGTGACTTCCAAGATAGATAAAGTGATCGATCTCTTCAACTGGTTTGTGTTCCATGTATATTTTGTCACTTGTTGGAATTAAACTTTTCATGACTTTAGTCTTTTCATGATTGACCTCAAGCCCAATTTTGCTGGCTATTGATGATAGTTCATTTGTGTTTTCCTGCATCGTTTTTATCTGACTGCTGATGAGAACTATGTCATCAGCAAAGTCGAGGTCCTCCAAATGGCCTCCTTGTAAGTAGTATAGCAGGAAGGATTTGGATATTATTTAGGCGCTAAATTAACAAAGATATATAGTAGGCGCGCGGCGCGCCTAATGTACCGTAGGCGCAGGGGGAGTTGACCGTGACATTTCGTGGTCGGATGTTGACCTCTAGGCCCGGTGACCCCGGAAGTGCGCTGTTTATGTCTGGTGTGTGCTGACTTTTGTGCGCTTGGTGTACTTGAGCGATAGTGATAGGTTAGTAGATTATACAACATCAGGTTTCTCATAATGAGGTTTCTTCTGGGCGCCTAATGTACTGTAGGCGCAGGGGGAGTTAACGGTGACATTTCGTATCGGGATGTTGACTGGGGGTGTCTGTCGGCGTGACCTCGGCGCTCCGTATTTTAAAAATTCCGAATTATTTTTGAACTGTGACATTTCGTGTCGGGATGTTGACTGGGGGTGTCTGTCGGCGTGACCTCGGCGCTCCGTATTTTAAAAATTCCGAATTATTTTAAAAAAACAGTCTCCATCTGATTTCGAACACGGGTCTACGGCGTGCCAGGCCAGACACTTACCACTATGCTACAGGCGATCACAGAATTAGAGGCTGAATGAGACAGGTGAATCGTGAGGCTTTTGTTGGTGCCTGACAGCTAGCTAGTAGTAGAGAAAGATTGACCCGCATTTAGGCGCTAAATTAACGAAGATATATAGGGCAGCGCCCCGCGCGCATAACGCGTGCCGCGCAGGGGGAGTTAACCGTGACATTTCATGTCGGGATGCCCGGTGACCTCTCGTTGACCTCTCAACCTCTCGGCGCCATGGTCGGGGTGAGCTCTCCCAGTAGGGGACCTGTTATGATCAAAGACCCTATTTCTCTGTGAAATTTCTCACTTGGGTAACTTAAGCTGGTCTAGCCGTCTAACAGAGAGACAGTAAATTAATGTACTTTTGATATTCTATTACTGTAGTGTTTTTTTTTTTTTTTTTTTTTTTTTTTTTTTTTTTGTAGTGGTTGTAGTAATAGTAGTAGTAGTTAAACTACTACTTTTTTTTCATGTATAGTAGAGAGACGGTAGAGTCTTATAGTTATTTTTATGCATGACAACTTTAATGTATCTATAAAATTCATTTTGAAATATATTTAACCCGTGGAAACATAAGCATCATGAGACTTATTAATGTCCAAATTGACCGCTTGTTCATAACACGGATACGACAGCGATGATGACTTTAACGGGTACACAATCAAAGATCCCGTGGGTTTTGTTTTAGTCGATGACAACTTTTGAAATAGTAGCTGACAACTTTTGTATTAACAGATGACAGCTTTCAATGACTGTTTACATGCTATGTCATTGTAGCAGTCATGTATGTCATGTCGAGGTAGTAGACACGTATGTCATGTCATTGTAACAGTCATGTCAATGTAACAGTCATTTCGTTGTAATAGTCAGCTCGTTGTAACAGTCACGTGTGTCATGTCGTTTTATCAGAGACGTATGGTATGTCGTTGTAACAGTCATTTCATTGTAATAGGCATCTCGTTGTAACAGTCACGTATGGCATGTCGTTTTATCAGACACGTATGGTATGTCGTTGTAACAGACATGTTGTTGTATCAGTCATGTCGATGTAGTAGACACGTATGTCATGTCATTGTAACAGTCATGTCAATGTAACAGTCATGTCAATGTAACAGGCATTTCGTTGTAATAGTCATCTCGTTGTAACAGTCACGTATGTCATGTCGTTCTATCAGACACGTATGGTATGTCGTTGTAAAAGACACGTCGTTGTATCAGCGATGTCGATGTAGTAGACACGTATGTCATGTCATTGTAAAAGTCATGGCAATGTAACAGTCATGTCAATGTAACAGGATTTCGTTGTAATAGTCATCTCGTTGTAACAGTCACGTATGTCATGTCGTTTTATCAGAGACGTATGGTATGTCGTTGTAACAGACATGTCGTTGCATCAGTCATGTCGATGTAGTAGACACGTATGTCATGTCGTTGTAACAGACACGTATGGTATGTCGTTGTAACAGACATGTCGTTGTATCAGGCATGTCGATGTAGTAGACACGTATGTCATGTCATTGTAACAGTCATGTCAATGTAACAGTCATGACAATGTAACAGGCATTTCGTTGTAATAGTCATCTCGTTGTAACAGTCACGTATGTCATGTCGTTTTATCAGACACGTATGACATGTCGTTGTAACATACATGTCGTTGTATCAGGCATGTCGATGTAGTAGACACGTATGTCATGTCATTGTAACAGTCATGTCAATGTAACAGGCATGTCAATGTAACAGTCATTTCGTTGTAATAGTCATCTCGTTGTAACAGTCACGTATGTCATGTCGTTTTATCAGAGACGTATGGTATGTCGTTGTAACAGACATGTCGTTGTATCAGGCATGTCGATGTAGTAGACACGTATGTCATGTCATTGTAACAGTCATGTCAATGTAACAGTCATTTCGTTGTAATAGTCATCTCTTTGTAACAGACACGTATGTCATGTCGTTTTATCAGACACGTATGGTATGTCGTTGTAACAGACATGTCGTTGTATCAGTCATGTCGATGTAGTAGACACGTATGTCATGTCATTGTAACAGTCATGTCAATGTAACAGTCATGTCAATGTAACAGTCATTTCGTTGTAATAGTCATCTCGTTGTAACAGTCACAGATGTCATGTCGTTTTATCAGACACGTATGGTATGTCGTTGTAACAGACATGTCGTTGTATCAGTCATGTCGATGTAGTAGATACGTATGTCATGTCATTGTAACAGTCATGTCAATGTAACAGTCTTGTCAATGTAACAGTCATTTCGTTGTAATAGTCATCTCGTTGTAACAGTCACGTATGTCATGTCGTTTTATCAGACACGTATGACATGTCGTTGTAACATACATGTCGTTGTATCAGTCATGTCGATGTAGTAGACACGTATGTCATGTCATTGTAACAGGCATGTCAATGTAACAGTCATGTCAATGTAACAGTCATTTCGTTGTAATAGTCATCTCGTTGTAACAGTCACGTATGTCATGTCGTTTTATCAGAGACGTATGGTATGTCGTTGTAACAGACATGTCGTTGCATCTGTCATGTCGATGTAGTAGACACATATGTCATGTCGTTGTAGCAGACACGTATGGTATGTCGTTGTAACAGACATGTCGTTGTATCAGGTATGTTGATGTAGTAGACACGTATGGCATGTCATTGTAACAGTCATGTCAATGTAACAGTCATGACAATGTAACAGGCATTTCGTTGTAATAGTCATCTCGTTGTAACAGTCACGTATGTCATGTCGTTTTATCAGACACGTATGGTATATCGTCGATGTAGTAGACATGTATGGCATGTCAATGTAACAGTCATGTCAATGTAACAGTCATGTCAATGTAACAGTCATTTCGTTGTAATAGTCATCTCGTTGTAACAGTCACGTATGTCATGTTGTTTTATCAGAGACGTATGGTATGTCGTTGTAGCAGACATGTCGTTGTATCAGGCATGTCGATGTAGTAGACACGTATGTCATGTCATTGTAACAGTCATGTCAATGTAACAGTCATTTCGTTGTAATAGTCATCTCTTTGTAACAGACACGTATGTCATGTCGTTTTATCAGACACGTATGGTATGTCGTTGTAACAGACATGTCGTTGTATCAGTCATGTCGATGTAGTAGACACGTATGTCATGTCATTGTAACAGTCATGTCAATGTAACAGTCATGTCAATGTAACAGTCATTTCGTTGTAATAGTCATCTCGTTGTAACAGTCACAGATGTCATGTCGTTTTATCAGACACGTATGGTATGTCGTTGTAACAGACATGTCGTTGTATCAGTCATGTCGATGTAGTAGATACGTATGTCATGTCATTGTAACAGTCATGTCAATGTAACAGTCTTGTCAATGTAACAGTCATTTCGTTGTAATAGTCATCTCGTTGTAACAGTCACGTATGTCATGTCGTTCTATCAGACACGTATGGCATGTCGTTGTAACAGACATGTCGTTGTATCAGTCATGTCGACGTAGTAGACACGTATGTCATGTCATTGTAACAGTCATGTCAATGTATCAGTCATGTCAATGTAACAGTCATTTCGTTGTAATAGTCATCTCGTTGTAACAGGCACGTATGTCAAGTCGTTTTATCAGAGACGTATGGTATGTCGTTGTAACAGACATGTCGTTGTATCAGTCATATCGATGTAGTAGACACGTATGTCATGTCATTGTAACAGTCCTGTCAATGTAACAGTCATGACAATGTAACAGTCATTTCGTTGTAATAGTCATCTCGTTGTAACAGTCACGTATGTCATGTCGTTCTATCAGACACGTATGGCATGTCGTTGTAACAGACATGTCGTTGTATCAGTCATGTCGACGTAGTAGACACGTATGTCATGTCATTGTAACAGTCATGTCAATGTATCAGTCATGTCAATGTAACAGTCATTTCGTTGTAATAGTCATCTCGTTGTAACAGTGACGTATGTCATGTCGTTTTATCAGAGACGTATGGTTTGTCGTTGTAACAGCCATTCGTTGCATCAGTCATGTCGATGTAGTAGACACGTATGTCATGTCGTTGTAACAGACACGTATGGTATGTCGTTGTAACAGACATGTCGTTGTATCAGGCATGTCGATGCAGTAGACACGTATGTCATGTCATTGTAACAGTCATGTCAATGTAACAGGCATGACAATGTAACAGGCATTTCGTTGTAAAAGTCATCTCGTTGTAACAGTCACGTATGTCATGTCGTTTTATCAGTCACGTATGGCATGTCGTTGTAACATACATGTCGTTGTATCAGTCATGTCGATGTAGTAGACACGTATGTCATGTCATTGTAACAGGCATGTCAATGTAACAGTCATGTGGCCAGTGTGCCACGAGGGATCATGTAGGTTGTCTAGTTGGCCATGATGGATCATGTAGGTTGTCTAGTTGGCCATGATAGATCATATAGGTTGTCTAGTTGGCCATGATGGATCATGTAGGTTGTCTAGTTGGCCATGATGGATCATGTAGGTTGTCTAGTTGGCCATGATGGATCATGTAGGTTGTCTAGTTGGCCATGATGGATCATGTAGGTTGTCTAGTTGGCCATGATGGATCATGTAGGTTGTCTAGTTGGCCATGATGGATCATGTAGGTTGTCTAGTTGGCCATGATGGATCATGTAGGTTGTCGACTGTTCCATGATGGCTGTTTGTATGTTGTCGACTGTGTCGAGAGTCGACAACCTACATGATCCATCATGGCCAACTAGACAACCTACATGATCCATCATGGCCAACTAGACAACCTACATGATCCATCATGGCCAACTAGACAACCTACATGATCCATCATGGCCAACTAGACAACCTACATGATCCATCATGGCCAACTAGACAACCTACATGATCCATCATGGCCAACTAGACAACCTACATGATCCATCATGGCCAACTAGACAACCTATATGATCCATCATGGCCAACTAGACAACCTACATGATCCATCATGGCCAACTAGACAACCTACATGATCCCTCGTGGCACACTGGCCACATGACTGTTACATTGACATGCCTGTTACAATGACATGACATACGTGTCTACTACATCGACATGACTGATACAACGACATGTATGTTACAACGACATGCCATACGTGACTGATAAAACGACATGACATACGTGACTGTTACAACGAGATGACTTTTACAACGAAATGCCTGTTACATTGTCATGCCTGTTAATTGACATGACTGTTACAATGACATGACATACGTGTCTACTGCATCGACATGCCTGATACAACGACATGTCTGTTACAACGACATACCATACGTGTCTGTTACAACGACATGACATACGTGTCTACTACATCGACATGACTGATGCAACGAATGGCTGTTACAACGACAAACCATACGTCTCTGATAAAACGACATGACATACGTCACTGTTACAACGAGATGACTATTACAACGAAATGACTGTTACATTGACATGACTGATACATTGACATGCCTGTTACAATGACATGACATACGTGTCTACTACGTCGACATGACTGATACAACGACATGTCTGTTACAACGACATGCCATACGTGTCTGATAGAACGACATGACATACGTGACTGTTACAACGAGATGACTATTACAACGAAATGACTGTTACATTGTCATGACTGTTACATTGACAGGACTGTTACAATGACATGACATACGTGTCTACTACATCGATATGACTGATACAACGACATGTCTGTTACAACGACATACCATACGTCTCTGATAAAACGACTTGACATACGTGCCTGTTACAACGAGATGACTATTACAACGAAATGACTGTTACATTGACATGACTGATACATTGACATGACTGTTACAATGACATGACATACGTGTCTACTACGTCGACATGACTGATACAACGACATGTCTGTTACAACGACATGCCATACGTGTCTGATAGAACGACATGACATACGTGACTGTTACAACGAGATGACTATTACAACGAAATGACTGTTACATTGACAAGACTGTTACATTGACATGACTGTTACAATGACATGACATACGTATCTACTACATCGACATGACTGATACAACGACATGTCTGTTACAACGACATACCATACGTGTCTGATAAAACGACATGACATCTGTGACTGTTACAACGAGATGACTATTACAACGAAATGACTGTTACATTGACATGACTGTTACATTGACATGACTGTTACAATGACATGACATACGTGTCTACTACATCGACATGACTGATACAACGACATGTCTGTTACAACGACATACCATACGTGTCTGATAAAACGACATGACATACGTGTCTGTTACAAAGAGATGACTATTACAACGAAATGACTGTTACATTGACATGACTGTTACAATGACATGACATACGTGTCTACTACATCGACATGCCTGATACAACGACATGTCTGCTACAACGACATACCATACGTCTCTGATAAAACAACATGACATACGTGACTGTTACAACGAGATGACTATTACAACGAAATGACTGTTACATTGACATGACTGTTACATTGACATGACTGTTACATTGACATGCCATACATGTCTACTACATCGACGATATACCATACGTGTCTGATAAAACGACATGACATACGTGACTGTTACAACGAGATGACTATTACAACGAAATGCCTGTTACATTGTCATGACTGTTACATTGACATGACTGTTACAATGACATGACATACGTGTCTACTACATCAACATACCTGATACAACGACATGTCTGTTACAACGACATACCATACGTGTCTGCTACAACGACATGACATATGTGTCTACTACATCGACATGACTGATGCAACGACATGTCTGTTACAACGACATACCATACGTCTCTGATAAAACGACATGACATACGTGACTGTTACAACGAGATGACTATTACAACGAAATGACTGTTACATTGACATGACTGTTACATTGACATGCCTGTTACAATGACATGACATACGTGTCTACTACATCGACATGACTGATACAACGACATGTATGTTACAACGACATGTCATACGTGTCTGATAAAACGACATGACATACGTGACTGTTACAACGAGATGACTATTACAACGAAATGACTGTTACATTGACAAGACTGTTACATTGACATGACTGTTACAATGACATGACATACGTATCTACTACATCGACATGACTGATACAACGACATGTCTGTTACAACGACATACCATACGTGTCTGATAAAACGACATGACATCTGTGACTGTTACAACGAGATGACTATTACAACGAAATGACTGTTACATTGACATGACTGTTACATTGACATGACTGTTACAATGACATGACATACGTGTCTACTACATCGACATGACTGATACAACGACATGTCTGTTACAACGACATACCATACGTGTCTGATAAAACGACATGACATACGTGTCTGTTACAAAAAGATGACTATTACAACGAAATGACTGTTACATTGACATGACTGTTACAATGACATGACATACGTGTCTACTACATCGACATGCCTGATACAACGACATGTCTGCTACAACGACATACCATACGTCTCTGATAAAACAACATGACATACGTGACTGTTACAACGAGATGACTATTACAACGAAATGACTGTTACATTGACACGACTGTTACATTGACATAACTGTTACATTGACATGCCATACATGTCTACTACATCGACATGACTGATACAACGACATGTCTGTTACAACGATATACCATACGTGTCTGATAAAACGACATGACATACGTGACTGTTACAACGAGATGACTATTACAACGAAATGCCTGTTACATTGTCATGACTGTTACATTGACATGACTGTTACAATGACATGACATACGTGTCTACTACATCAACATACCTGATACAACGACATGTCTGTTACAACGACATACCATACGTGTCTGCTACAACGACATGACATATGTGTCTACTACATCGACATGACTGATGCAACGACATGTCTGTTACAACGACATACCATACGTCTCTGATAAAACGACATGACATACGTGACTGTTACAACGAGATGACTATTACAACGAAATGACTGTTACATTGACATGCCTGTTACATTGACATGACTGTTACAATGACATGACATACGTGTCTACTACATCGACATGCCTGATACAACGACATGTATGTTACAACGACATGTCATACGTGTCTGATAAAACGACATGACATACGTGACTGTTACAACGAGATGACTATTACAACGAAATGCCTGTTACATTGTCATGACTGTTACATTGACATGACTGTTACAATGACATGACATACGTGTCTACTACATCGACATGCCTGATACAACGACATGTCTGTTACAACGACATACCATACGTGTCTGTTACAACGACATGACATACGTGTCTACTACATCGACATGACTGATGCAACGACATGTCTGTTACAACGACATACCATACGTCTCTGATAAAACGACATGACATACGTGACTGTTACAACGAGATGACTATTACAACGAAATCCTGTTACATTGACATGACTGTTACATTGCCATGACTTTTACAATGACATGACATACGTGTCTACTACATCGACATCGCTGATACAACGACGTGTCTTTTACAACGACATACCATACGTGTCTGATAGAACGACATGACATACGTGACTGTTACAACGAGATGACTATTACAACGAAATGCCTGTTACATTGACATGACTGTTACATTGACATGACTGTTACAATGACATGACATACGTGTCTACTACATCGACATGACTGATACAACAACATGTCTGTTACAACGACATACCATACGTGTCTGATAAAACGACATGCCATACGTGACTGTTACAACGAGATGCCTATTACAATGAAATGACTGTTACAACGACATACCATACGTCTCTGATAAAACGACATGACACACGTGACTGTTACAACGAGCTGACTATTACAACGAAATGACTGTTACATTGACATGACTGTTACAATGACATGACATACGTGTCTACTACCTCGACATGACATACATGACTGCTACAATGACATAGCATGTAAACAGTCATTGAAAGCTGTCATCTGTTAATACAAAAGTTGTCAGCTACTATTTCAAAAGTTGTCATCGACTAAAACAAAACCCACGGGATCTTTGATTGTGTACCCGTTAAAGTCATCATCGCTGTCGTATCCGTGTTATGAACAAGCGGTCAATTTGGACATTAATAAGTCTCATGATGCTTATGTTTCCACGGGTTAAATATATTTCAAAATGAATTTTATAGATACATTAAAGTTGTCATGCATAAAAATAACTATAAGACTCTACCGTCTCTCTACTATACATGAAAAAAAGTAGTAGTTTAACTACTACTACTATTACTACAACCACTACAAAAAAAAAAAAAAAAAAAAAAAAAAAAAAAAACACTACAGTAATAGAATATCAAAAGTACATTAATTTACTGTCTCTCTGTTAGACGGCTAGACCAGCTTAAGTTACCCAAGTGAGAAATTTCACAGAGAAATAGGGTCTTTGATCATAACAGGTCCCCTACTGGGAGAGCTCACCCCGACCATGGCGCCGAGAGGTTGAGAGGTCAACGAGAGGTCACCGGGCATCCCGACATGAAATGTCACGGTTAACTCCCCCTGCGCGGCACGCGTTATGCGCGCGGGGCGCTGCCCTATATATCTTCGTTAATTTAGCGCCTAAATGCGGGTCAATCTTTCTCTACTACTAGCTAGCTGTCAGGCACCAACAAAAGCCTCACGATTCACCTGTCTCATTCAGCCTCTAATTCTGTGATCGCCTGTAGCATAGTGGTAAGTGTCTGGCCTGGCACGCCGTAGACCCGTGTTCGAAATCAGATGGAGACTGTTTTTTTAAAATAATTCGGAATTTTTAAAATACGGAGCGCCGAGGTCACGCCGACAGACACCCCCAGTCAACATCCTGACACGAAATGTCACAGTTCAAAAATAATTCGGAATTTTTAAAATACGGAGCGCCGAGGTCACGCCGACAGACACCCCCAGTCAACATCCCGATACGAAATGTCACCGTTAACTCCCCCTGCGCCTACAGTACATTAGGCGCCCAGAAGAAACCTCATTATGAGAAACCTGATGTTGTATAATCTACTAACCTATCACTATCGCTCAAGTACACCAAGCGCACAAAAGTCAGCACACACCAGACATAAACAGCGCACTTCCGGGGTCACCGGGCCTAGAGGTCAACATCCGACCACGAAATGTCACGGTCAACTCCCCCTGCGCCTACGGTACATTAGGCGCGCCGCGCGCCTACTATATATCTTTGTTAATTTAGCGCCTAAATAATATCCAAATCCTTCCTGCTATACTACTCTTGTATCCATTCGATGCCTTTATTACCAGTGCAGCATTTCTTCATTATGAAGTCCATAACAATTCCAAATAACAAGGGCGATAAAATACATCCTTGTTTAACCCCAGTTTCTATTGGGAAACATTCGCTCAGTCCTTCCTCTGTTCGAACTGCACATGTGTAACCATCATACATGTCTTTGATAATATTTATGATTTTTTATGGTAAACCATATTGCTTCAGAATTTTCCACAAAGAATCTCTATGAATACTATCAAATGCTTTGCACTGGTAATAAAGGCATCGAATGGATACAAGGAGACCATCTTTCTTTCTATAGGGCAATGCCATTGTTAAAGTCGTAGATAATTTGTCAAGGACATCAGTAGGTGGACGTAATGTTGGCTATTGTAATGCAATAATGATACAAACTTAATAGCGAAGATTCTTTTCCTTCTGCGATCATGGCTCATCCAGAAGAGGACTCTGGACTCTCCTATGAAGGCATCTGTCTGATTCAGAGCTTCACTTCCAGGGCTGTGTGTGTGGGCCAATTTTGTTCTCCTCAGGCCTGTCTATTGGGGTCAATACGTGTTTTGTTGTCATATTATCCAGGGTACAGTGTCATTGGCTGGTAGTTCTTTTTTGAGTTTGGTGAACATGTGGTTTCTCATTCTGTTGTGGTCAGTGCGTAGACGATGTATGATGACCTGATCTCCCTTTGGAGGTATCCGTCCCTCTCGTTTTACTTTAAGTGATCTTGTTTCCGTTTTTCATGGTACTGGCCTCTGATGATGGATTTGGCTCCATCGTAGCTGACCACATGGTTCACTTATGGTAATCTCCTTCCCTTCTTAACTGGCTTGTCTGCGCATTCGTTTCCTTGTATATATACAGTGTGATGATATCCACTGGATAACCACTGTCTGGAAGTTATTGCACAAGTGATCTAAGGTTGTTCTCAGGTCATCTAGCTCATTTTTAGAAATGTTAGGACCAACAGTGCATCAGTCAGTATCACCAATTTCTTGTGCACGTTATTTTTGTGCTGGATGGCCAGTTTTGCGGTATGTTTGAAGGCTTCGATTTGTGCTATGTGGTTGTTTTCCCAGCACCTATTGATTTGGTATGATCATTTAGTCATTTAGTTGTATAATTCTGGTCTGTAAGGTTACAACTTTAGCCTGCAGTTTGGAAACTGTGACTATAGTGTATGTCTCATTGAGTTAAAACCCACGAGGAGTCTGGGTCCTATCAAGAGCGTAGATAGGTAAGTCTGAACGATCACAAAGAACACTTTGTTTGATGCTGGAACGGAGGCCAAGCAGATATGGGAATACCCTGCCTGCAGTGACGTCACTCCTTTCTAAATTATAATAGAAAAGCATGGAGAAGAGATCTAGATGGGAAGTAAAAATCAGAATAGCTCGAGCAGATGACACCCTTCAACAAAATGAAAAGAATGTAAAGCGATAAATCATCGACAAAGGAAATGAGAAAACGAATTATTCAGTTTAACGTACTCGTAAATCGTGTCCTGAAATACGGTTGTGAGTTATTGATATTTGATGTATAACCAACATGGACAGATGAGGCAGAGAAAAATATGTTCGACAGAAGAAAGCTTAGAACAATATCGACCAAAGGTGATCGAAAACGCCTCATGGATGAAAGTAAAGGAGTAAGAGAACGCTTAATTCAGACTAGAAATAATGAGTTCTTGTAAGATTATAAGAAGATATGAAAATATTGCAGGTGACAATACAGACGGAAAGAGAGGCAGAGGATGGGAAAAGTAGAAAATACTAAACAATTAACCAATTAGATATTACATAATAAAAAACAAACATTTAACTAGTTAGGCATAACAGTATAAACACTACAAACTTCATCAGTTAGATGTGAAAATAACCAAATTAAACAATTAACTTCCTAGACATTAACATAAAAATACTAGCATTTAACCATTTAGACATGAAACAAGACAACAGAACATCAAAGAGGTGTAAGAAAACTAATGAAAAGAGAGCTACAAAAATATATAAGTACCAACTGGATATACATTGATAGGATTACACTGCTCAAAACAAAAGCAAAACCATTCGACATAGCAATAATACAACTAATTATAATAATAATACACCTACACAAGACTACACAGATGAACACATAGAGACATACTATGAAGATCTAAATAAAGTTATGAAGCAAGTGAAATCTTCGGACATCTTGATTATAATGGGTGATATGAATGTTAAAGTAGGAAAAAGTAAATATAAAACCATTATAGGAAATCATGGTTTAAGAAAAAGAAGTGAAAGAGGAGAAGATTAATGCAATTCTGTGAAGAAAACAGGCTGATAATATGTAACACCTACTTTGAGCAAGAGAAAAGGAAACTGTACACATGGAAAAGCACTGGAGATAAGAAGAGGAATCAAATAGATTATATAATGATAAAAGATAGGTTTCGTAACAGCGTCAAGAAAGCCAAAACCTATCCAGGAGCAGATATTAACTCACATCACAATTGTGTAATGATTAAAATGAAAGTCAACTAAAGAGAAATAAACAAAAGACTAATTAACCAACAATACCACAATACATAACAGCTTTAAATAAAAAAAATTGTAATATCATGAAATAAATATACTAACATTAAAAACAAATAATCATCAAGTACCGGGCCTGCTGGCGTAGGTGATGATGTCTCTCCACAACTTTTGATCTCGACAGCTATTTATCATTTCTGTTGTTGACCTTCTGCCAAGCCATTCTCTTAAGCTGTCTGTTATTTTTACTCTTTGCTTCCCTCTATCTCTTCGTCCCTCAATTTTTCCAGTTGTTACAATATATTCCAGTTGTTCTCTTCTCATTACATGGCCAAAATATGATGATTGTCTCTTCCTAATATTGGAAATTGCTTTGACCTCTCTGAGAAAAAAAAAAACAAATAATACCGGGGTTAAAACTAAGAATAGCAAAGTAGCAAAAAAAACATATCCTTTATGCATGGTGCAAAAACATGGACATTAGACAAGAAAAAAATAACAGAAAATTCAAGCCTTTCAAATGTGAATTTATAGAAGAATAGGAAGAATTGGACGGAAAGAAAAGAAACAAATTATGATGTCTTAAAACAGCTAAAAATAAAAAGAGAAGTACTAAACATAATTCAACCAAGACAATTGAGAATTTTGGGGAATATTAAAAGACATAGCAGCCTTCTGTAAGTAATCTTAGAAGGAAAAATACAAGGTAAATAAAAAAAAGGCAGAGGCAAACCAAGACGAAAATGGACGAGTAACATCAAAAGATAGACATGTCACATCTGCGCTATGAAAGCAAGAGACAAAGCGGAATTGCGCTCCATAGTAGCTAACCTTCGATGCGGAGACGGCATTCAATGATGATGATGATGATGAGACATAAAAATAAAAATACTAAACATTTAAGTAGTTAGACATGAAAAAAAAATTCTAAACATTTAAGCAGTTAGACATGAAAATAAAAATACTAAACATTTAAGCAGTTAGACATACAAATAAAAATACTAAACATTTAAGCAGTTAGACATGAAAATAAAAATACTACACATTTAAGCAGTTAGACATGAAAATAAAAATACTAAACATTTAAGTAGTTAGACATGAAAATAAAAATACTAAACATTTAAGCAGTTAGACATAACAATAAAAATACTAAATATTTAAGCAGTTAGACATGAAAATAAAAATACTAAACATTTAAGCAGTTAGACATACAAATAAAAATACTAAACATTTAAGTAGTTAGACATGAACATAAAAATACTACACATTTAAGCAGTTAGACATGAAAATAAAAATACTAAACATTTAAGCAGTTAGACATGAAAATAAATATACTAAACATTTAAGCAGTTAGACATGAAGATAAAAATACTAAACATTTAAGCAGTTAGACATGAAAATAAAAATACTAAACATTTAAGTAGTTAGACATGAACATAAAAATACTACATATTTAAGCAGTTAGACATGAAAACAAAAATACTAAACATTTAAGCAGTTAGAGATAAAAATAAAAGTCCTAAACATTTAAGCAGTTAGACATGAACATAAAAATACTAAACATTTAAGCAGTTAGACATAAAAATAAAAATACTAAACATTTAAGTAGTTAGACATGAAAATAAAAATACTACACATTTAAGCAGTTAGACATGAAAATAAAAATACTACACATTTAAGCAGTTAGATATGAAAATAAAAATACTAAACATTTAAGCAGTTAGACATGAAAATAAAAATACTACATATTTAAGCAGTTAGACATGAAAATAAAAATACTAAACATTTAAGCAGTTAGACATGAAGATAAAAATACTAAACATTTAAGCAGTTAGACATACAAATAAAAATACTAAACATTTAAGCAGTTAGACATGAAAATAAAAAAAACTACATATTTAAGCAGTTAGACATTAAAATAAAAATACTAAACATTTAAGTAGTTAGACATGAACATAAAAATACTAAACATTTAAGCAGTTAGACATGAAAATAAAAATACTAAACATTTAAGCAGTTAGACATGAACATAAAAATACTAAACATTTAAGTAGTTAGACATGAAAATAAAAATACTAAACATTTAAGCAGTTAGACATAAAAATAAAAATAATAAACATTTAAGTAGTTAGACATGAACATAAAAATACTAACCATTTAAGCAGTTAGACATGAAAATAAAAATACTAAACATTTAAGCAGTTAGACATAAAAATAAAAATACTAAACATTTAAGCAGTTAGACATAAAAAAAATACTAAACATTTAAGCAGCTAGACATGAAAATAAAAATACTAAATTGTTTAAATGTTTAGTATTGTTATTTTTATGTCTAACTACTTAAATAGTAGTTAGACATAAAAATAAAAATACTAAACATTTAAGCAGTTAGACATGAAAATAAAAATACTAAACATTTAAACAGTTAGACATGAAAATTCATCAAGTGGTGAAATGGAGAAAAACGCAAGAGACATGGGGCAGGTTTTTTAAAAACTAAATTGTTCCTAGTCGACAAGGGCTAAACGGGTCTAAAGATCACAGACGAGCTGACATGAAGGTCCAAAAACTTGCAACATATTTTATTATTTGTTTTGAGACTTCCGTTGTTAACTGGGCCACTGACGTCATCACCTATTGACAAGTGCGTCATTACTTATGGTATAAAAGGTAGCGTCCCAGGAAATGACAAATAGAAAGTCCTTGATAACGTGAAAGTACAACGCTTCACACAGTCCGTAATGTCACGCTTATTGATATAATGTGATATATGTCATATGGGTTTCCCGTCTTGCAATACTATACCCCAGTTATCTTGACCCTTGACTGTTAGATGTGAAGGACGCACCTGCGATAGGATTCGTTTTTTTTTTTAATACGTGATTGCACTGAGTAACCTGATGGTGGTGATTGGTCTGAGACCATATATAAAGAATTATTAAGACAAAATGGGCGGGATATATATATATATATATCCCAGTCCTAGACCCTAGATGCATGAAATATAAGAATAATAACCTCTACTGAGATTAAATGTGTTAGACGAATGACGGGAAACAGCCTGAGAGATGAGATCAGAAAAGAAGAATTAGGGGGAAAAAAGCTAGGAACAACCGCCGCCATAAAATATAAAAAGAAACAACAGATTAAATGGTCTGCCCGTAACAAGGAAGATCAAAACACAACACACGAACTTTCAATAAACGTTGCGAGAACACCAGACCCAAAAGCCGACCACGAAAAATATGGATTGATGGAATATTAGAAACACTAGGAAACATAACAATAGCAGAGGTGAACAGAAGAGTAAAAGACCGCAAATTATATCTCCCATCGACGCTGACAGGCAAATGAAATAAGAAAGAGGAAGAAGAATACATATATTAATTGGCAGACATAATTTTATTAGAGTTATTGAGTTATTTCTGGATTATCATCATTTTACTCTCGACATCTCGGTAGGAGTTCAGATCCCTTCCCCGGCATGTTCAGCGGCGTCCAGCCACTAACGGCTCCAGTTGTGTAAGATTATTTGTATATGAATACTATTACATTAATTTATACTTGGGTTCTGTGTTAAACTGAGATGGTAAATGTACACCTAGGACACGCAAGCTGAAGCCAACTGAGAATATTACACTACAGGCCTTTTCTTAAATCCCTAAGGAAAAAGACAAAGAGGAAGATCAAAATATTCTTGGAGAAGACAGATGGAAGCAGAGATTGCGATGATGCGGAAGACATGGAATGATCTTAAAAGAATGGCAAGAAACAAAACGGGTTTGGAAAGTGTTTGTTGAAGACCTATGCTCTACAGGATATTAAGATCTGACAAGTGAAATGAGAAAAAATATTATTTATCGCAGATTATGAGAAATGTTTCTATAAATCTTGTTTCTTTATAATAATTATTATATTATTGTAACATATTTTTATTACATGTACTCTTTCTTTAATCTTCTTTTATATGATATATAACACAAATAGATTTGTACTACTTGTGATTTAAAATCTATTAATTATCATCTTTCAGGTGCCCGAAAAGTAGCAACTAGCTTACTGGTTTGACGGTGAAGTGGCATTGATGGTTTGACGGTGACGTCAGCGTGAAGGTTTGACGGTGTAGCGAGCGTGATGGTTTGACGGTGTAGCGAGCGTGATGGTTTGACGGTGTAGCAAGCGTGATGGTTATTGGGTTATTTGCGGGTCATCATCATTGCACTCCGAACATGTCTATAGGTGCTCAGATCCCCTCCTCAGCAATTCCCTCAGTGTCCAGCGACTTACGACTCCAGTTCTATGTTGTTTGATAAGTCTTCTTACACGCCCACTAAGTTTCTCGTTTCTGGCTGTGCCCATCTTAACTCCCATCTCATTCATCCAAAGAAGTGACGTGTATCTGTGTTTGTCAAAGTCATGTGCTCTTCCCACATCTCGGAGGGCATTGATGATGTCCGCCCGATCCATTGGTTGCCCGCCCTCAACGACAGCGCAGCTAGCCAACCTGTCCGCTCTTTCATTTCCCCGTACTCCCGCATGTCCAGGGACACTGACAAAGGTGACCTTACTTATTTTGGATTTCTGCAACGACTCTACCCATTGCATGTGTACAGAGCCCGCCTCCACTTTTTTTATCATGCTCATCGAATCACTCAGTATACATGCGTGGGTGTAGTCTTGTGACTATAACCATTTGAATGCCTTGGTCACTGCCATAGCCTCCATTGTCATGCTACTCGTGGTCATGACGTATGCACCACTGTCTTCCTTGACTATTCTGCCTGCCGAGCGTGCTGTAAATGTCCATGCACTTCTTTGGTGTCGTCTTACAGATCCGTCTGTATAGATGACTGCATCTTTCTCATCGGCATTAACCACGACCGGGTTCTGTTCCCTACTTTTCCTGTCGAGTGTGACAATACACGAGAAAGTTCCCTTGAATGACGTAGGCACCGTTATCCACTCCTCACCAACGCTGATATTGGTAAGCCCACAGACCTGTTTGATGACATCTTCTGCTCGGCCCACCCATGATTTGCCTCTTGTTAGCCTGGCACCTTTCTCTGTGTTGAGCACGTGGTGTAATGGATGCTCTGTATCTGTACTAATCTTCAGGTATGCTCGTGAGTAGTAGTGGTGGCTGTTTACCCAATCTAAAAGTGCACGCACATGCACCGAAAATGCACCAAAGACAATGAATTTTGCACCGTGAAATGGTGCAACATTTTTATTTTTTAAATTCGCTACTTTTTCGAAATTGACTATTTTTTAAGGGAAAAATTTTTTCTTTTTTTGGTGTTCGTCAGTTTGTCGTAACGGTCCACTGCCTCTGAGAGATTAACTCAGGTAAATTGAAAAGATCGTCGAACGGTCGCGTCTCAGCAGATTATCTGCGCGACACGGTGTGTTAGATGAAAATATTTGTGAAAGAGTATTTTAAGGGTATTTTAAAGAGTATATTTGTGAAAGTAAAAAACTCAGAATGATTAAAAATAAAAAAAATAAAAAAACCACCGAGATTCGAACACGGGACCTACGGCGTGACAGAGATATTTGTGAAATATGCCCCTCGACGGCTCGCGCGCGCGGGTGGGTGACGATATTTAATGAATCAGGGCGGATATGGTGTAAAGTTTAAAAATTCCGAATTATTAAAAAATAAAAAATTAGAATAATAAATAATTTTAAAAAAAAACACTCTCCCACCGAAATTCGAACACGGGGTCTACCGCGTGACAGGCCAGGTACTTGGCACACGTTCCACTTCGTCACTTTGTCGAACGGTCCACCGCGTCTGACAGATTAGCTCAGGTAAATTGAAAAGATCGTCCGTCAAACAGTCGGTTGCGTCTCAGGATATTTCAGTTAACCAACCAGCCCTCAGGTAAAACCCCGATTGAAAAGAAAACGGACTTATTTTAAAAATAATAAAATATAATGATAAAAATCAATATTTTTAAAAACTTAAAATGAAGGGAAATTTAACAATATAGGCGATCTCGTAACTAATTGGGTCGCGGATCTCGCACTACATTTTTTAGTGATCATGTGCCACCCTCAACAGCATCATCAACCCTTCATGTCCTATCATCATCATGTGCCACCCTCAACACCATCATCAACCTTCATGTCCTATCATCATCATGTGCCACCCTCAACAGCATCATCAACCTTCATGTCCTATCATCATCATGTGCCACCCTCAACATCATCATCAACCTTCATATCCTATCATCATCATGTGCCACCCTCAACACCATCATCAACCTTCATGTCATATCATCATCATGTGCCACCCTCAACAGCATCATCAACTCTTCATGTCCTATCATCATGATGCCACACAAAGTATCAAACCGATTATTAGTGTCTACATTTTTAGTGACACATCATCATCATGTGCCACCCTCAACAGCATCATCAACTCTTCATGTCCTATCATCATCATGCCACACAAAGTATCAAGCCGCGAAATTCTCTCTTTCTCTCTCTCTTTCTCTCTCTCTCTCGCAGAGTAGCGGCTCGTCGAACGTTCTCGCGTGGTCTTAAAAAATATTTAAGAAATGAATATTATCCCTCCCCAGAAAAAATACCAGACCGCTTAAGAGAATGGCTTGGTAGAAAATTAACAACAGAAATGAAAAAAAAATAATTCTATCCAAATTTTAACAATTCAGAATTATTGATGGAAAAAATGAAAAGCCCCCAGGGTGGGGAATCGAACACTGGTCTCGCGGGTGGAGAGATTTAATTGATTGTTCACTTAACATCATCATGTGTTATGTCGGCTCGGCGGCTTATCTCGGAGTACCATCATCAACATGTACCCACCATCTCTTCATGTCCCACTACCATGTGTAATCAGAAAAGCTCCCGGGTGGGGAATCTGGGTGTTTTCCCTTTTGATTGTTCGTCACGGTGTGTAAATATGTTGTCGGTGTTATTAGTGTCGAAGTTTTTTTTAGTATCGCTGACATGGTGACTTAACGTCGTCAGCATCATCATCATCATCATGGGGCATAGCGGTTGGCGGGTTTTGTAGTAAGATGTGTAATGTGACCGGTTTGTAAATCAGCTAACTTTGGAAATCTAAGAGTAACTTTAAAATAATGACGATCTCAGAAAGTATGTCCAGTTAAGAAAGTTGGTAGATCAAGTTATATCTTTTGTTGGTTCGGGTCGGCGCGGAGCTTGTCGGGTACGCGCGCGCGGGGGTCGTCGGGTCGGCGCGCGGGGCTCGTCGGGTCGGCGCGGGGCTCGGGCAACATCATCATGTGTAGTAAGGTGTGCTAACATTAAATAGTGACGCTCTCTCTCTCTCTCTCTCTCTCTCTCTCTTTCACATTCATGGTAAAGCAAAACAAAATTCGTTCTACATTTCACATATATTTATTAATACAACACATATTTGAGTTTAAAAAAAAAAGAAAACAGACTTATATTAAAAAATGATAAAAATCAATATTTAAATGGCGAGGGGTACCGGTACTTTATCACAGATTCAGCCTAGCTGCTAAAATAGTTGTTCTGTGACCAGACTCCAGAACAGGTGAGATGATTTTACTATACTCCAGAATACGGCTTTCAAATCTTTCACGATCAAGTGCAAACTGGTGCCAATGAGAAATGAGGTCACCATCTTCCAGTTCAACAAATGAAATGATATCAGACGCCGCGACAAAACAAACCTAAGGACAAGTCGAACTATAAGAGTTTTAATGCAACTCACATTAGGATAGTATAAGGTTTAATGAAACATTCGTTAGGCTAGTTAATCTCGGTACATTAATCTTGGTACTTAAGTTTTAAGAATACAAAATCTATATTTGTCTTAGAAGATGTGATGTTGGTATACGTAGCTATAACTAACCTGAATGTCTGTGTTTAGAAAAAAAAATTGAGATTATAGAAATCTCTGTTAAGTCATGAAACTAACGATCGATACATATGGGTTTGGTGTTGGTATATCCGACTATAAATCGCCTGTAACACTAAGTAACCGACAAACAAATACATACCCTGTTAATTATATTTTTTGTCGGATCGTGTGGTTGAGTGGAAGTGTTGCTGATAGTAGGGTAAATTTCATTCCAGCGAGCGTAACCGAAATCGAAATAGCCAATTTCGAAAAAATAGCGAATTTAAAATAATAAAAAAATTTTTTGCACCATTGCACGGTGCAAAACCCACTGTCTTTGTTGCATTTTCGATGCATGTGCGTGCACTTTAGAATGGACAAACAGCCACCACTACTACTCTCGTGCTCTCCAGATCTTGATTCTGTCATCCATGGTTGGAAAGTCAAGAAGATACCTCATTGCTACACAGGCAGTGTCCCTCGTACATCCCAGGATAATGCGCTTGGCTTCATTTTATATTTTCTCCAGCCTATCAATTTGAGTCGTACTGACAGTAAGAATTACCAGGGCATACTCGATTGGTGCGAGGACTAATCCCTGGAACAGAAGAGTAAGTAGCCTCTGCTCGATGTTGGCAGCTGCCATGACCTTCAAAGCGGCTAATCCTTTGAGGGATTTTGTTATCACATGGTCGACGTGGTCCCGAAAACACAGGCTGCGATCAAACTTAACTCCGAGGTATGTCATTAACTTGTCCCTGGTCACCTCATCAGCTCCCATTCGTACTATCGGTGTGGTCGTATTAAGGATATGATTGTTAAGGGAGAACCATGAAACTAATGCGTTATTAGGATTAACCAAGGCACCTGAAACCCCACACCAGGAAGAAATGCGATCGAGTTCGTCTTGCATTGTGGAGGCGATTTCCCGTCTGTCTCTTCCCTGTCGATATACCAGAATATCATCAGCAAAAGTCATAGTTCTTCCCCTCCCATCCAGCTGTTGGGCCGTGATCGTTATTGTGTACACGTTAAATAGAACTGGTGACAATGGTGAGTCTTGTGGCAGCCCTGGACAAATGGATGTTGGCTCGGAAGACCAACTTCCACATCTGAGTATCACCTTTCTCTGAAACAGTGCCGCGGCGATCCATCTAATAAGGAAGGGGTGCACCGCCCTTTTTAAGGAGCATATGCATGAGATATTCAAATTGTACCCTGTTGTATGCATCCTCCAGATCTATAGCAGCAGCACATGTCTCCTCTCATCTGTGGAAGCCTTCGAAGACGTCATAGGCAAAGACTGCCGCATTGAGCCATGTCTCTTTGTTATATCTATAACCTCCGAGTGTGGGTGGGAATACACGTTTCTGTTCACGAACACGGGCAACTATTTTCTCCAGCAGCTTGCCCGCTGTGTTCTCCATTGTGATGATTCTGTAGGCACTGGTCTGAGAATGGTTCTTGTTTGGCTTCGGTAGCGGTAGTAAGTAGCTGTGTAGCCACTCCTCCTTAATCTGGCCACTCCGAATACTGGCATTAAACTCATTGGCCAATTTTGTCAAGTCGTCGTCAGCTAAATCGCCTATGTCATCGTACCGAACACCATCTGGACCAGGAGCAGTGTTGTGTGACCTTTTAAGTGTCGTGCGAATGGTATAGCTTGTGATTGTGAGATCGTCTTCCAGCCCTACATCCTTACACAATTTTGACAGCGATCCCCGTATCCTCATTCTTACAGCCTCATTTCTTTGGTCCGTCTGCTCAATGTAGCGGGCAAGCAGGGCCTTCCCTTTGCTCCCATTAGATTTGTGCCATATCCGGCCTGTGCTCTGAAAGTCTTGTATGCCTCTGTGTCGTGTTGTGTCATTCATGCACTGATGAAGGCTCCAGAATGTGGCGAGCGAGTTTTCTGAGCACACTTTTTTACAGAAGTCATCCCATTTGGCATCCTTAGCCTGCTTAGCGCATAGTTTAAAGTGCATCATTTTTTGTTCGACCTCTACTTTCAGACGCTTCAAGAGCTCAGATTGTGTTCTTCCAGTGCTTCTGGCTTTCTGCCATGTCTTGACAGTTTGTCTCCTTCTCCGCCAAGCTTTCTCGACATCTACGTTCCACCAGGGTGGCTGCGTCCATCTCTCCTGTCTTTTACGAAGGGCGCTCTGTTTCCTATGTCTGATTTTGCTAATGACGTTCATGTCCGTTTTCTCGTAGTTGAATGTGTGGAACTTTCTTTTCTGGCTTTTATTTCTGCTATTCTCAATTAGGAGGACACATGGATAGTGATCACTTCCGTGGAACCCAGTGCATTCCACCAGCAAACCGGTGCGAAGGTGGAAGACACCAGTGCCAGGTCTATGACACTATCAGAGTCCCCTGTTTGAATGGCCATTCTTGTTGCCCTTCCATCATTCAAGCACACTAAATCAGCCGATACCAGTGCATTCTCTAGGTCTTCTCCCTGCTTGTTGGTTATGACGTTACCCCACTGGTTTCCTCTAGCATTAAAGTCTCCGCAGAAAATGACATTCTCTTCTTCGAACTCGAAGAGATTCTGCCATTGTTGTGTGTTCACCTTCCCATTACAG
This sequence comes from Megaustenia siamemsis, assembly GCA_032433765.1. Taxonomy (NCBI): domain Eukaryota; kingdom Metazoa; phylum Mollusca; class Gastropoda; order Stylommatophora; family Ariophantidae; genus Megaustenia; species Megaustenia siamemsis. Next base: position 17,143,615 of record JAVIAB010000125.1, on the reverse strand, counting down.
GCATACACATTAACAATCACGAAACGAACTGGGGTCTGCACCCTAACCGCATGTACCTGCAATTCTACATTGTTCCACATAGACATATCAACCTCAGCTGCCACCATATTGTTGAGCACAAGGATGGCCTGCCCAAGGTGTCGCCTATTGTAGAAACAATGAAAGCCAGGAGTACTTACTGTCCTGTCACCAAGAAGAGTTTCTTGCAAAACTATTATATCGGCGCAGCACAGTAGCTTATCAACAATGGGCCGTCGTTGATTACTGGACCCACAATTCCAAATATTTAACGCGCACATACTTTAGGCCTAGCCTCTCACACTTTGACAGTTTAATGAGACCTCTCTTGCCCCGGCGTGGCCGTGCGGCTAAAACCACTGTTCCGCTGGCTGAAAAGCTGACGTTCGGTGTTCGTAGACCGCAGTAGACAGAAAGGATTTTTTGTATCGGGAGTGAAATAAAAATCCTGAGTCGCACACGTCGTGGCGACTGCTTTGACCAAGCGGCCTTTATCCCTCTGGTTCTATCGTTGCCCCCCGACATACACCAGCAATGGTACTATGTGTCGTAAAGATAGTTTTTTTTTTTTTTGGATCTCGTTTGGGCTGCATCTGAATACTTACACTTACCGTCGTCATATATGAAAGTCGCTGAACGTTGATGCTTTGGATGGTCTAAACTCACGTGCACTTACTCAGTAAGCGTGATGGTTTGGCGGTGTAGCGAGCGTGATGTTTTGACGGTGAGGTCAACGTGAGGCCCAACACATCCGATTTCAACACCGCCTTGTTGATGGAATAAATCAATGCTACTTCATCCAGGTATGCAGAAATGTTTTTTTTTTTTTTTTCAAAAAGATGACGCTAAATATGGGCGTCTATTCTTTCTGTACCGTACTGGTTTATCGTCTATCTTTTAAACTAACGCTAAACTAGCTTGAGTACGTAGCTGCAGAAGCTAAGCAGAGTCAGTCCCTAACAACTGTATTCTAAAAATTATTTCGTCTCGTGTTAACAAGAACAGCTGCATTTCTAAATTCATGGAAATTATCTTGTATATCTAGAAACCTAAAAGTGGATATCAAAGTGGAAGGAAAAGACATGGAGACAGTTCAGTGCTACAACTACCATGGACATACTATAACCAATGATGGAAAATGTAAAACTGAAATAAACAAAAGAATAGGTATGGCAAAAAGTAATTGTAATGCCATGAAAAATATACTAACATGTAAACAAATAACACCAGGGCTAAAACTAAGAATAACAAAATGTTACATCTTCTCAACATTCCTGTATGGTGCAGAAACATGGACATTAGACAAGAAAACAGAACAGAGAATTTAAGTCTTTAAAATGTGGATTTATTAAAAAAATGGGAACAATTGGATGCAAAGAAAATACAGCAAACGATGTTAAATGAAAAGAGAATTACTAAGCATAATTCAACAGAAAACAAATGATGAAGTATTAAAACAACTGAAAAGCAAAGATTACTACTAAACACAATTCAAACAAGACAAATTAGATTTTTGAGACATGTTAAATGACACATCAGCCTACTAAAAGTAATCTTGGAAGGGAAAGTACAAGGTAAATGAGACAGAGGCAGACCAAGACTAACATGGACGAGTAACATCAAAAGATGAACAAGTTAGCCTATGACAACCTGCACCATCAAAGCAAGAGACAGAGCAAAATGGCGCTTCATCGTAGCCAACCTTCGATGCGGAGACGACTCTCAGCGATGATGAAGATTTTTTTTTTTTAATCGAAGAAATTATCCTGGTGCTACAGAGATCATACGTAGCCCCGATAGCTCAGTGGTTAGTGAACTGGGCTGCAAAGGACAAGAGTTAGGGTTCGATCCCAACCGACAGCTTCCGAATTCACCCAGCCTTAAATGGGTAATTAAAGGATTTCCCGGATTTTTTCTGGGAAAGTAAAGCGGCACGGACGTAATACCAACCACAGTAGTAGAAGTGATGGTTAATGCCACTCTGCGTTAAATGCCCTGTTTTTTGACTAGATAAAAAGTATACACGCAGATGCGTTTTGTTAAATGCCCTGTGTTTTTGTCTATATAAAAATTATACACGCAGCTGCGTTTTGTTAAATGTCCTGTTTTTGTGTGTGTCTATATAGAAAGTATACACCCAGCTGTGTTTTTCCTATATAAAAACTATACACGCAGCAAGACGGATCGACCAACACAGCGAGACCTCGGTGAGCATAGGTGACCTCGTGGGGCAGTCCGGTGATAGATTTCAACTCGGACAAGTACGATATAAATTTAATAAAGCCCTATTTAATAAATTACTTCGTTACCACCTCCGACAGCGACCAGGAAGGCGAGAGCGAGGATGATGACGAGGAGGACGAGCACGATTGGGAAGGTGAGAGAGAGGATGCTGAGGCGGAGAAGCGGATAGAAGAAGAAGAAAAGAAAACCGACTCGGTGAAATAAATTTTATAGTTAAGCGAAACAATAATATCATGTGTCTCGCCACCGAAAGGCTGTATTTTTTGTTTATATAGAAAGTATACATGCAGCAATCCCGTAGGCCGAGTTTCCTAAGAGCTTCATCGTATCGCTTACTATATATTGATTTTCGTCTAGTGACCGTATTTTAGCTTCCTTCATAGACTTCCCTCCAATGTAACTCTTACTCATTCTCTCCATTTATGCCTATCATCTCGCCTTAATTCTCTCTCTTTCTCTCTCTCTTTCTCGACTATCCTCTCTTAGACTTCTAACCTATCAATCCACCCTCCCGCCTCGCTCGTTACTTCTCCCGCATCGTTCCGCCCTCCCTCATATTTTTAGTCTCCCTCTTATTGTAATACTTAATTATTCTCGCCATTTATACCTATCATCTCACCTTCCTTCTCATAGGCTTCTGTCTATCGCTCTCTCTCTTTCTTCTAGTCCCTACTAGACTTCTCTCCTACCATTCTACTCTTCCTCCTTTCTCTCTTTCCCTCTCCTAGCGTTCCGCCCTCATTCGTATTTTTACCTACCCGCCAGTGTAACACATTAATAACATTGAATAACAATTACAACAAGACTTAAAATATCTACTTTTAAACAACCAATAAGATAAACACATGAAAAACGAAGGAATAATACACTCAACAAGGCTTAACATACGTACTTTATACACTTTACCATTAACACAATTGAATATCCTTTTATTGATAACCTACCACATCGTTATGAGATAAGAGAAAAACAGAAAAAATATTCAATTTACAGCTTAATATACCCACAACACAGGCTCGCTAGACTGAACAGTACTATGCAAATAAGCTTCCGTGAATCAATCGCGCTTATAACAGTCTCACACGCGACTAGTTTAAATATAATCTGGTAAATAAAAGTTGGACGAAACTATTCCACCCTCGACTAACATCTAGGTTAACCAATCAGACAAAAGGATCTCTATCGGACACCCACCAACGAAATGACAGGCCTCTGGATTAACTAATCAGAGAAGAGGATTACTGTTATCGTGATAACTGACCTCATTTTCCACTTGAAGTGCTGTCGAGTCTGACGTATGGGCTACTTTAAATCGATTCGGTCCCTGATACAATCCACCTGTCGGGTCAATGGTGGGGGAAATAATACATGTGGCGGGTTACTTGAACGCGCTTTGACCCCTGATGCAATACCTGAGGAGTTCCATGACAGTCATAATAGTTAGACACAACGAGCAGAAAGTTATATTCAAGGTCCAAAAAGTTAGGCCAAATCGCAACCATTTTACCCCCAGAACACAAAAAAGTAGACTCATGTTCAAAAAGTAGACCTAAAATCCTAAAAATCTACTCACATAGTCATAATAGTTAGACACCACGACCAGGAATTTATATTCAAGGTCCAAAATGTTAGACCAAATCGCAACAATTTTAGCACCAGTACACACAAATTTAGGCTCATAAGCAAAAAGTCGATCTCAAAACCCTACAAATATACTCCCATACTCATACTAGTTAGACACATCGAACAGATAGTTATATTCAAGGTCCAAAAAGTTATACCAAATCGCAAAATGTTAACACCAGAACACACAAATGTAGGCTCATAAGCAAAAAGTCGATCTCAAAACCATCCAAATCTACTCCCATAGTCATAATAGTTAGACACATCGAACCGATCGTTATTTCTAAAGTCCAAAAAGTTAGACCAAATCGCAAACATTTTAGCACCAGAACACATAAATGTAGGCTCATATTAAAAAAGTCGACCTAAAAATAAAAAAACAATTACTCACATAGTCATAATATTTAGACACAACGAGAAGGAAGTTATATTCAAGGTTCAAAAAGTTAGACCAAATCACAAAAATGTTACCACCAGATCACACAAATTTAGGCTCATATTAAAAAAGGCGACCTCAAAACCCTAAAAATCTACTTCCATACTCATACTAGTTAGACACATTGAACAGTTTGTTATTTCCAAACTCCAAAAAGTTAGGTCAAATCGCAAAAATGTCAACCCCCGAACACAAAAATGTAGGCTCATATTCAAAAAGTCGAACTAAAAATCCCTAAAAGATACTCATATAATCATAATAGTTAGACACAACGAGCAGAAATTTATATTCGAGGTCCAAAAAGTTAGACCAAATTGCAACATTTTAGCACCAAAACACAAAACTTTAGGCTCCTATTCAAAAAGTCGACCTCAAAACCCTAAAAATCTACTCCCATACTCAAACTAGTTAGACATAACGAGCAGATAGTTATATTCAAAGTCCAAGAAACCCTATTTTAGACATCCCCATAAAAACAATTTTCTTAAAAATCACTTTTATGATAGTTATCCCCCTTACCATTTTTAAGGGATACGCCCATAAAATCGGTAAAAATAGTAAATTTACACTCTTGGATTACCCCAAACTTTATTTTAGACATCCCCATAGCAAAGATTTGCTTATAAATCACTTTTATGCTTGTTACCCCTATGGCCATTTTTGAGGGTTACGCCCATAAAATCGGTAAAAATCGTAAATTTAGCACCTAGACTTACCCCAAACTTTATTTTGATCCTGCTTCGATATCCCGCTTGTTTACGATGAATGATGTTATCGTATGACAGGGAACAGTTGGCTGTGTTCACTTTCTGCGCGGTTTCGCCTTATGTCTTTTGGCGTGTGCTGAGACTGCTACGATGGGGACTACAGTTACCTTTCTTTGTTTGGGAGATGAGTTAGTAATTCGGATGATTCCACTGGCACGGGCGGTTGAGCAATTATGGATTTTAATTCGTTTGCTGTGAAACCGAGGCCTTCCATAACCATAACCATAACCAATCCCCATACCAAAAAACAACAAAAAGCTATCTTTTATGATTGGTACCCCCTTGTCCATTTTTGAGAGATACGCCCATGAAATCTATAAAAATCGTAAATTTAGCACCTACGCTTACCTAAAACTTTATTTTAGACATCCCCATACCAAAAAACAACAAAAAGCTATCTTTTATGATTGGTACCCCCTTGTCCATTTTTGAGAGATACGCCCATGAAATCTATAAAAATCGTAAATTTAGCACCTACGCTTACCTAAAACTTTATTTTAGACATCCCCATATCAAAAATTTGCATAAAAACCACTTTATGATTTTACCCCTTTACCATTTTTGAGGGATACGCCCCTGAACTCGATTAAAAAAATTGAAATTTAGCACGTAGACTTACCTAAAACTTTATTTTAGACATCCCCATATCAAAAATTTACTTTAAAAAATCACTTTTATGATTTTAACCCCCTTACCATTTTTGCAGGATACGCCCCTGAAATCGATAAAAAATTGAAATATAACTTCAAGGCATACCTCAAACATAATATTTGACACCCCTTTATATCAAATTCCAACAAAAAACAACAAAAAGCTAGTAGTAGAAATGGCGGTATACCCACCAAATGTAATTTTTTTTTTTCTGCAATATTGCAGTGCTGTTTCGGTGCATACACGTGCACTTTGGGAAAGGATTACCGCCACCTCTACTACTAGCTTTTTGTTGGTTTTTTTTTTGGTTAGAATTTGATATGAAGGGGTGTCAAATATTATTTTTGAGGTATGCCTTGAGGTTATATTTCAATTTTTTATCGATTTCAGGGGCGTATCCCGCAAAAATGGTAAAAGGGTTAAAATCATAAAAGTGATTTTTTAAGTAAATTTTTGATATGGGGATGTCTAAAATAAAGTTTTAGGTAAGAGTAGGTGCTAAATTTACGATTTTTATAGATTTCATGGGCGCATCTCTCAAAAATGGACAAGGGGGTACCAATCATAAAAGATAACTTTTTGTTGTTTTTTGGTATGGGGATGTCTAAAATAAAGTTTGGGGTAAGTCTACGTACTAAATTTACGATTTTTATCTATTTTATGGGCGTAGCCACCAAAAATGGTCAGGGGGTAACAATCATAAAAGTGATTTTTAATGTAAATTTTTGGTATGGGGATGTCTAAAATAAAGATTTAGGTAAGCCTACGTGCTGAATTTACGATTTTTACCGATTTTATGGGCGTATCCCTTAAAAATGGTAAGGGGGGGGTAACTATCATAAAAGTGATTTTTAAGAAAATTGTTGTTAAGGGGATGTCTAAAATAGGGTTTCTTGGACTTTGAATATAACTATCTGCTCGTTATGTCTAATTAGTTTGAGTATGGGAGTAGATTTTTAGGGTTTTGATGTCGACTTTTTGAATATGAGCCTAAAGTTTTGTGTTTTGGTGCTAAAATGTTGCAATTTGGTCTAACTTTTTGGACCTTGAATATAAATTTCTGCTCATTGTGTCTAACTATTATGATTATATGAGTATCTTTTTGGGATTTTTAGTTCAACTTTTTGAATATGAGCCTACATTTTTGTGTTCGGGGGTTAACATTTTTGCGATTTGACCTAACTTTTTGGAGTTTGGAAATAGCAAACTGTTCAATGTGTCTAACTGGTATGAGTATGGAAGTAGATTTTTAGGGTTTTGAGGTCGCCTTTTTTAATATGAGCCTAAATTTGTGTGGTCTGGTGGTAACATTTTTGTGATTTGGTCTAACATTTTGGACCTTGAATATAACTTCCTGCTCGTTGTGTCTAACTATTATGACTATGTGAGTAATTTTTTTTTTTGATTTTTAGGTCGACTTTTTTAATATGAGCCTACATTTATGTGTTCTGGTGCTAAAATGTTTGCGATTTGGTCTAACTTTTTGGACTTTAGAAATAACGATCGGTTCGATGTGTCTAACTATTATGACTATGGGAGTAGATTTGGATGGTTTTGAGATCGACTTTTTGCTTATGAGCCTACATTTGTGTGTTCTGGTGTTAACATTTTGCGATTTGGTATAACTTTTTGGACCTTGAATATAACTATCTGTTCGATGTGTCTAACTAGTATGAGTATGGGAGTATATTTGTAGGGTTTTGAGATCGACTTTTTGCTTATGAGCCTAAATTTGTGTGTACTGGTGCTAAAATTGTTGCGATTTGGTCTAACATTTTGGACCTTGAATATAAATTCCTGGTCGTGGTGTCTAACTATTATGACTATGTGAGTAGATTTTTAGGATTTTAGGTCTACTTTTTGAACATGAGTCTACTTTTTTGTGTTCTGGGGGTAAAATGGTTGCGATTTGGCCTAACTTTTTGGACCTTGAATATAACTTTCTGCTCGTTGTGTCTAACTATTATGACTGTCATGGAACTCCTCAGGTATTGCATCAGGGGTCAAAGCGCGTTCAAGTAACCCGCCACATGTATTATTTCCCCCACCATTGACCCGACAGGTGGATTGTATCAGGGACCGAATCGATTTAAAGTAGCCCATACGTCAGACTCGACAGCACTTCAAGTGGAAAATGAGGTCAGTTATCACGATAACAGTAATCCTCTTCTCTGATTAGTTAATCCAGAGGCCTGTCATTTCGTTGGTGGGTGTCCGATAGAGATCCTTTTGTCTGATTGGTTAACCTAGATGTTAGTCGAGGGTGGAATAGTTTCGTCCAACTTTTATTTACCAGATTATATTTAAACTAGTCGCGTGTGAGACTGTTATAAGCGCGATTGATTCACGGAAGCTTATTTGCATAGTACTGTTCAGTCTAGCGAGCCTGTGTTGTGGGTATATTAAGCTGTAAATTGAATATTTTTTCTGTTTTTCTCTTATCTCATAACGATGTGGTAGGTTATCAATAAAAGGATATTCAATTGTGTTAATGGTAAAGTGTATAAAGTACGTATGTTAAGCCTTGTTGAGTGTATTATTCCTTCGTTTTTCATGTGTTTATCTTATTGGTTGTTTAAAAGTAGATATTTTAAGTCTTGTTGTAATTTTTATTCAATGTTATTAATGTGTTACACTGGCGGGTAGGTAAAAATACGAATGAGGGCGGAACGCTAGGAGAGGGAAAGAGAGAAAGGAGGAAGAGTAGAATGGTAGGAGAGAAGTCTAGTAGGGACTAGAAGAGAGAGAGAGAGAGAGCGCGATAGACAGAAGCCTATGAGAAGGAAGGTGAGATGATAGGTATAAATGGCGAGAATAATTAAGTGTCACAATAAGAGGGAGACTAAAAATATGAGGGAGGGCGGAACGATGCGGGAGAAGTAACGAGCGAGGCGGGAGGGTGGACTGATAGGTTAGAAGTCTAAGAGAGGATAGTCGAGAAAGAGAGAGAGAAAGAGAGAGAATTAAGGCGAGATGATAGGCATAACTGGAGAGAATGAGTAAGAGTTACATTGGAGGGAAGTCTATGAAGGAAGCTAAAATACGGTCACTAGACGAAAATCAATCTATAGTAAGCGATACGATGAGGCTCTTAGGAAACTCGGCCTACGGGATTGCTGCATGTATACTTTCTATATAGACAAAAAACACAGCCTTTCGGTGGCGAGACACATGATATTATTGTTTCGCTTAACTATAAAATTTATTTCACCGAGTCGGTTTTCTTTTCTTCTTCTTCTATCCGCTTCTCCGCCTCAGCATCCTCTCTCTCACCTTCCCAATCGTGCTCGTCCTCCTCGTCATCATCCTCGCTCTCGCCTTCCTGGTCGCTGTCGGAGGTGGTAACGAAGTAATTTATTAAATAGGGCTTTATTAAATTTATATCGTACTTGTCCGAGTTGAAACCTATCACCGGACTGCCTCACGAGGTCACCTGTGCTCACCGAGGTCTCGCTGTGTTGGTCGATCCGTCTTGCTGCGTGTATAGTTTTTATATAGGAAAAACACAGCTGGGTGTATACTTTCTATATAGACAAAAAACAGGGCATTTAACGCAGAAAAACGCAGAAATAGTGGCATTACCCGCCACTTCTACTACTGACCACATTACTCACAAAATCATGTGCTGAAGGTCTGTAAAATGTATGGTCACTAACACTATATTCCCTATACGCCACTTGGCGTGGCGGGGTACTTTACTTTTTTTTTACACTACAGAGATCATGCATGGTGTTAAGATATTTCTGTGTAATGTAAAATGTATCAAACTCTACTAATAGACACTCTTCGAGTGTATGATGAAGGTGCTGTACACAACAATGTGAAACTCAATAAAACTCGACAGAAACAAAAAACAGCTCACATAACATGATGTATAGCAATAAACGCATGTTGTAAATTTTGATCAGATTCTTGTAACTTTGAAGTGCTTGCTATCCATCAGCTATAAATTATCATGATAAAAAAAAAAATTTATCAACAATGGCCAGAAATATTCCTCTACCGGAAAAGATAAAATATGAAGAGCATTTTTAAAAAATCGGTTAATTATACTCAACATTCCTTGGCATTTTTTAAACTGCATCAGTGAGATCTGTCATCTAAAGGGGAGAAAACGCAAATAGTAAACCGTTAACATAATGAAGTAGAATAAAACTACAGCAGTGGTGTCTCTTTACCACAAAGCAAAAATGTGTAAAGTGATGGTAATTGAAACACGCCTACAGCTGAATTGTGAACACCAAAATACCTAAGCATTATCGTAATTCATTGTTCTAGATCCGATGAAAGGAAGTCGATAATGTGTGAGACAAAAGATTTCAATTTAAAAAAAACTGAACGCCGAAAAATCTAAAGCTGTGAACACATACTCTATATATAAGTAAACAGTAAAAAGTTGCAGGAGCTACTGAGTTAAGTGCTCTGTGCACACCGTGAGCTGTGTGTCTCATCCGTTTTGATCCTGCTTCTATATCTCGCTTGTTTACGATGAATGATGATATCGTATGACAGGGAACAGTTGGCTGTGTTCACTTTCTGCGCGGTTTCGCCTTATGTCTTTTGGCGTGTGCTGAGACTGCTACGATGGGGACTACAGTTACCTTTCTTTGTTTGGGAGATGTGTTAGTAATTCGGATGATTCCACTGGCACGGGCGGTTGAGCAATTATGGATTTTAATTCGTTTGCAGTGATACCGAGGCCTTCCATAACCAATAACCAATAATAATAATAACCAATAAACAGTAAAAAAAGCCCCCGTCACGCCAAGTGGCGTATAGGGAATATGGTGTTAGTAACCATACATTTTACAGACCTTCAGCACATGATTTTTGGGGTAATGTGGTCGGTATTACGCTCGTGCAGCTTTACTTTCCCTGAAAAAATCCAGTACCCATTAAAGGCTGGGTGAACCCGGAAGCCGTCGGTTGGGATCGAACCCTACCCCTTGTCCTTTGTAATCCATTTCACTAACCACTGAACTATCTCGGCTCCCTATACTCTGTATATACATACTTCAATATTGTATAAAGAGGGCTTTTGGTATATCAAGGAGAATATTTCAGGACCTGAGGATTAGTGGTAAAAAGTAGACAACCTAATGGAAAAATAAAAGCAGCCATGACGTTAAAGAACAGACAGAAGTACAAGTATGTTATCACAGGGAGGGCGATTCCTTAATATTTTCCTATCCGAATCCTCAAAGGATATCGAATCCCTATAACAAGGCGAATCGCCACTCTCTCGAATCCATTATATAATAATTAAATATTTTGTTAATGGAAAAAGAGAGACTTCCATATAAAAATAAGCAGTTTTTAGTTTAGTAAAGACAATTTTAATTTGTGATTAATGGGGGGAAAACATGTTAAAGATTATAGTTTTAAAAAGATTTATAATTATTAATTAAGAAGATATAAATAAAATTGTAAGTGCGTGTTGTCTACACATGTCATTGGTCCAGCCCGAAAGATGTGGCAGCGAAGCTAATAGACATTTTTTTTCCTTCGTTTTTCATTCTTCTAGCTTTGGCTTTTCTTCTTTTCCGAATATTGTTCTGTCATTTCTTGTATTTCGGGGCATCCCCATATTCACGACATCGACCGTCCCAGCATTTTCCGAAGCGTAACCAGGCTGACTGTTCCTGTAATGTGTTGATTGTAGATACATCTGTTTTTCCCACTAAAAACTCCGCATCGACCAGATCCCTTTTCCATCTTTAGACTTTCAGTCCTTCAATGTATACATCATTTTCCCACCCATTCTTCTCCTCTTGTCTTAATGAATAAAGAACAAACTTAGCGATGCGCTCTTTGCCCAGAGTAAGGCCACACTGAGTGTCAAAGCTGCCAACGAGCTTATCGGCTATTTCATTGCCATGTACACCAGCGCGCCCTGGACAGTACACCCATGTTTCTACAATGCCTAGCAGATAATTTGGTATTGTTTCCTTCTCTCCACAGGCTGTTTCATATTGTCATTCTCTCCACAGGCTGTTTCATATTGTCCTTCTCTAAACAGGCTGTTTCATATTGCCTTCTCTCTACAGGCTGTTTCATATTGTCCCTCTTCTCCACAGGCTGTTTCATATTGTCCTTCTCTCTACAGGCTGTTTCATATTGTCCTTCTCTCCACAGGCTGTTTCATATTGTCCTTCTCTCCACAGGCTGTTTCATATTGTCCTTCTCTAAACAGGCTGTTTCATATTGTCCTCCTCTCTACAGGCTGTTTCATATTGCCCTCTCTACAGGCTGTTTCATACTGTCCCTCTCCCCCACAGGCTGTTTCATATTGTCCTTCTCTCTACAGGCTGTTTCATAGTGTCCTTCTCTCTACAGGCTGTTTCATATTGTCCTTCTCTCTACAGGCTGTTTCATATTGTCCTTCTCTCTACAGACTGTTTCATATTGTCCTTCTCTCTACAGGCTGTTTCATATTGTCTTTCTCTCTACAGGCTGTTTCATGTTCTCCTTCTCTCAACAGGCTGTTTCATATTGTCCTTCTCTCTACAGGCTGTTTCATATTGTCTTTCTCTCTACAGGCTGTTTCATATTGTCTTTCTCTCTACAGGCTGTTTCATATTCTCCTTCTCTCTACAGACTGTTTCATATTGTCCTTCTCTCTACAGGCTGTTTCATATTGTCCTTCTCTCTACAGGCTGTTTCATATTTTCCCTCTCCCCACAGGCTGTTTCATATTGCCCTTCTCCCTACAGGTTGTTTCCTATTTTCCCTCTCCCCACAGGCTGTTTCATATTGTCCTTCTCCCTACAGGCTGTTTCATATTTTCCCTCTCCCCACAGGCTGTTTCATATTGTCCTTCTCCCTACAGGCTGTTTCATATTTTCCCTCTCCCCACAGGCTGTTTTATATTGTCCTTCTCCCTACAGGTTGTTTCCTATTTTCCCTCTCCCCACAGGCTGTTTCATATTGTCCTTCTCCCTACAGGTTGTTTCCTATTTTCCCTCTCCCCACAGGCTGTTTCATATTGTCCTTCTCCCTACAGGTTGTTTCCTATTTTCCCTCTCCCCACAGGCTGTTTCATATTGCCCTTCTCCCTACAGGTTGTTTCCTATTTTCCCTCTCCCCACAGGCTGTTTCATATTGTCCTTCTCTCTACAGGCTGTTTCATATTTTCCCTCTCCCCACAGGCTGTTTCATATTGTTCTTCTCCCTACAGGTTGTTTCCTATTTTCCCTCTCCCCACAGGCTGTTTCATATTGTCCTTCTCCCTACAGGCTGTTTCATATTTTCCCTCTCCCCACAGGCTGTTTCATATTGTCCTTCTCCCTACAGGTTGTTTCCTATTTTCCCTCTCCCCACAGGCTGTTTCATATTGTCCTTCTCCCTACAGGTTGTTTCCTATTTTCCCTCTCCCCACAGGCTGTTTCATATTGTCCTTCTCCCTACAGGTTGTTTCCTATTTTCCCTCTCCCCACAGGCTGTTTCCTATTTTCCCTCTCCCCACAGGTTGTTTCCTATTTTCCCTCTCCCCACAGGTTATTTCCTATTTTCCCTCTCCCTACAGGTTGTTTCCTATTTTCCCTCTCCCCACAGGCTGTTTCATATTGTCCTTCTCTCTACAGGCTGTTTCCTATCTGTGAATTACCGATGCAACATTTTCTTGAAGATAAGATTATTGTACGCTCTTCGAACGTGTCCTAGCCACTGGTAACTGCTACTCCTGAGTGATGAAAGCCTAGAACGGTGCACGACTTTGGAAGTGATAACTTTGTCCTATTTTTATTTTCATTTGAATTTCATTATTTTTTTCAAACGCGTAGCAAATAGAAACTTTTATTTTCGTGCCTGAATAGTTTGTCCAAGTTTCAGATCCACATTCAGGTGTGCTAAGTACGCCTATTTGATATATTAAGAACTATGTCATTAATATTAATTTCGTGTTATTTAATGCATATTGTATTAGTTTACTAATTGTTCTGGCTGCCTCGTCAATTTTTATTTTTATTTTTTTCCTTTAGGGAGAGGGCTGTCCTGATAGTAGATCAAAGTTAGTAAGAAAGGTTTACTGATACATTATCATCATCACGTACCGTGCCTGCTGGCATAGGTGATCATATCTTTACACAACTTTCGATCTCGACAGTTATTTATCATTTATGTTGTTGTGCTTCTGCCAAAGTCATTCTCTTTAACTGTCTGGTATCTTTTCTCTTTACTTCCCTCTATCTCTTCGTCCCTTAATTTTCCCAGTTGTCACAATATATTACACATGTACTCTCCTCATTACATGGCCAAAAAATGATGATTATTTCTTCCTAATATTGGAAATTAGCTCTCTTTTTGCTTTGGCCTCGTTCAGAACGGTTTCATTACTCTTTTTAGCTGTCCATGGTATTCTCAACATTCTTCTGTTAAACCACATTTTTACAGCCTCCAGTGATTTTAAGTAAGATAAAGACAAAACAATTAATGATTCAGGTAACTTCTATTTAAGATTATGATAGTGAGTTTGGTGTTTTCTTGTGATACAATTACAGTTTTCTAGATACTTGTTGTGTACAAGAGTAGGTCGCGTGGTTTGGTCAAACTCTCAGTTATTCTAAAATGTCTATGTTATGAGCATCTAGACGATTGAGCTGAGAAGAAAACTGACATAAAGAGAGAGATTATTTTATAGAAGGACAGACAAACCACCCATATTGATGTATACAGAAGCTTGGTTGACTGGCCGACAGGCAAACATTCAAACGGACGAGGGAACTAACAACGGCACAGATACGTGAGCATTTGGATCAATAACCATTAGACCAATGAATGGACATTAGGACGGACAGATGTCGGTTATATAGAAAATATGCATTATTATTACTTTAACCCTTTTTGGCGTTAAGGGGTGGTGGTGAGGGGGTAATCTCTCATATAACCAGAAAAGGCTTGAAAGATAAATCTAAATAACGAGTAGGCAGGCAAACAGGCAATTGGACTGGGGGACAGAGTTTAACATTTAGATCGATAGACAAACAGGCAACCAGCTATACAAGCATTTGAAGACATAGAGCAGAAATGCAGATTTTATAAGCGCTAAACTTGCCAGGATTTTTCTTAAATAATAAAGTGAAACGGAAGTTGTGATAACAAAGAGTGGTAGAAATCTGTGACAAATTGCAAAATAATGATTGGCTGACCCAGAATTATTGACGTCAATGAAAGTCTTAAGATTTCCATATTTTTGATTGGTGGATTCTAAAATTTAATTCATTTAAATCGCGTACGATATCGCAGAAGTAGATAATAAACCGACTCGTCTGATAACTTAGTATTTAAAAAAAAAACACGCTGTAACATCATCTCGAATCCAATTATCTGAAAGTCCGTGATTCAGTTCACACTGAAACTGTTAGTGTTAATGAGCGCTGCATTTGATTTCTTGTAGTTTGTGTATCTAGTAGTTAGTACAAGTTCTTGAAATTTGGTTTTACCTAATATTGATAACATTTACTTGTTATTTTGACTCTCTAATCTATTACTTTAATTTATAAATACTCTCTATTTAATATGTTGTATGGTACTTTATGATACAAAGTATGTTTGTTTTAACGTCAACGCTGAAAGTGTCGAGGTGTCATTAGTATCTGTCCGGCGCTGTTTTGGCGAACAGCTGCTCTCTTGAATATTTAGAAAATAGTAGAAGGACAGGTCGGCAGCAAAATAAACTAGGCAATTTTATATCGAGGTGCCTTACATCTTTTCTCATGCGTCTTTTCTCGTCTAACTTTGACATCATTCTACTTTTAAATGGTATTACGTCAATTCTAATATATCTTCGCCAAGTGTAACTATCAGTTTCCAGCTTTTACTAGTCTTGTTTTCTACTAAATGATTATTCGCTCAGGAATGTCTTCAGATATAAAATTATGCTGTCCGTTTAATGAACTCTCTGACACGTGGTTTTCTTTTAAGAAATCCTAGATGACGTTGAAGTCAAATCATTGGCTGTCACCGCCACTTTATGATACCCAGTTAGGCTCACTGTTGAAGTCAAATCATTGGCTGTCACCGCCACTTTATGATACCCAGTTAGGCTCACTTTTAATCAGATAACCTGACTAGTTCTTCTTCTCGTTTAAACAAATTAAATATTTGTGCAACATTTATTTTTTAGAAAAAAAAATGCTGGAGATGATAGAATGTGATAATAGCCTCGAGTACAAATAATTTTTTATAAATATTTTCTTTCTTTAATTCTCCAGAAGACCAGCAAACCAATGCCAGAAAGAAATACCAATAGAACCATAGAAATACCAATAGAACCATAGAAATACCAATAGAAATATCAACCGATACCAGGAAATAGAGAAGGAACAGCAGTCTCACAAGATCTTCAATTCTGCTCATTAATTCTCAGAGAACTTCATTAACAATAAGAATGTCTCGTTTGCTGAACTACGTCATTAATGCAGGAATCATCTTTCTAATGCTACAAAATGGTAAGTCTGCATGTCTTTATTTACTGTCTTGTACTCTTGGGGAAAGGATTAATTACTTTCACATATATGTGTGTGTGTATGTGTGTGTATGTGTGTGTATGTGTGTGTATGTGTGTGTGTGAGTGTGTGTGTGTGAAAAAACCAATGAAGACATATTTAAAGATTTAAACATTAAAAAGAACTGGCTTATAAACACCACTCTACAGAAGAAATTTTTTAAAAAATACTATGGCCACGTCAAAAGACACAGCGGGCTGAAAAAAGAATAACGAAAGGCATTGTTCCTGGGAGAAGTTTCTGGAGCAGACAAAGAAGAAAGTGGTTTCAAGACATCAAGGAGACCTTGAAAATGGCAAAAGAAAGGGAAGTGGGAGATCTTGATAGAGACATAGTTTCTTTTCAGACGGATTGTGGTGAATTCAACGGTCTGCAAAGGACATGCGACCTGATGATGATAATAATGTTTATGTATGTATCTTATTGTGTTCTTTCAGTTTATTATTGTGTTTTCTGTACGTGTGTGAATGTGGTTTTACATTAGTTGAAGTAATATTTTGTAGGTTTTTATAAACGCATATTTACATGATAGTTTTAATTCTTCTTCGTTCTCTTCTTCTTCTGCTGCTGCTGCTGCTTCTTCTGCGTGCACCTCTAGATGTCAGTATCATTCGAAGAAAGGATTTGTCAGTTCAAGGCTGGTGACCTCTCTATAGATCTTGTCATGGTACCGGTATGGCCACCTAAGCTTTCTTTCCAATTTCATTTCAATGATAAATGTATAGTTTATAACTGAGTTCAAGATTAGAGAGCTAAGCGTTTCTCGATCAGCCTGGCTGGGTCAGTGACATAAAGCCAATTAAAACAGCGCCTCACCGCTTCCACTGGGCTCTATGGGAACAGTCCAGCAACACGAAATGAGAATAGTCCCCTTACTAGTGGTATCTCCTGGTAAAGAAAACATGTTTTTGCTCTTTCCGCTTAGAGGGACAATCTCTGACTTCTACAGAAGGAACCATACAATAATTCAGCTTAATTTACATTAGGTTGGTTTAATTCATTACATTTATTTTAAAGATTAATTTAATTGCACAAATGGCAAATGTATAGTGCTCAGATCCCACTCTCAACACGTTCACAAGATTGAAGCACGCTCGTAACACACTAACAAAAGTACTGAAGATGTCTTCAGAGGAACGAACTCTGTAACTCCAGGGAAGACATTTTCCAAAACCTCCTTAGCTGACTCTACCTACATGCCTGCAGCTGACAGTGGCTATATTCTTCTCTCTCCTCGCCGTGGTTAGGGCCCCAGTAGCCACACAAGGCGAGAAAATGGACGGGAGACAAATAATAATAAATGAATATGTTTGTAAACGGAAACTTCCTATACGACAGATCAACGAATCACATCAGGGGAAGAAGTATGTTTATAACACACGGGAAAAATGTTCACAAATAATCAAAGAACGGAAAATAGAACAATAGACAGCCCGAAACAGTATCGAACCCGTAGCTTTCCTGGTCGTGTGCTCAAGCGCAGGTTTCTCGTGGCAAGGTGCTGTGAAGAGAAGTACGGGTTCCATCCTGCTTCAGGTTGTTTATTATTCTATGTTTTTTTTTTTTTTTGTTTTTTTTTTATTATTTACGAATACTTTTCCATGTGATATCAACATACGTGTTCCCCAGAAGTGATTCACTGAGGGGAGAAAACCCTGGTCACACACAAGAACTGTCCCGCAGAAAGGGTCACGGGAAAACAACCAACTAGAGAAGATATCCGAAACAAAGGCGTACTCTTGGCGGATGCACTGGATCGTACGGTGCAAAATACAGTGCAACACAGTTTTCTTAACGTTGAAGAGTGTAGGTGGCCGAATCGGTTAACTTGTCGGGAACCAAACCAGTAGAATGTGGGTTCGAATGCCGGTAGGATTAAACGTTTTTTGTTTCCTATCTGCGCTGAAATAAAATCTCAAACTCGAACGCCTCGCGGCAACTGCACTGGTCATGCAGCCTTTACTCTACGAACCTATAAGTCCCCCCCCCCCCGGGGGACCCCAGTAATAGGGCAATGCCGTAAAGATAATTTTCTGTTATGGAAATAGTTCCGAAACAAAAGCGTTCTCATGGCGAATACACTCGCCCACAAGGTGCAAAATACAGTGCAACACAGTACTCTAAATTAAAATAAAATTGCTGTGACATTCACTATGCAATGTGAATATGTATACAAATCTAACAAAACGAATACTCATGCGGGGCCACCTGTCTACTAATGAAGACTTTACACTAGAAATGATCTTATGGCTATAAAGATGTAAGAACTAATTTATAAGTCATTATTTTTCTCTTATTCGCCATTCACTGCTGCCGTAAAATATTGTTCATGACTAACATAGAAACAGTGGTAACAACAGGAAGAATAAATACTTTCAAACTCAAATCCAAATATTGCAGCTTAATATTTAATCGTTATTTATTCATTATTTTGTATCCCTTTTTAACTATTTAGGCATTTATTTAATTTATTTTAAATAATTAAGTAGTTGATTTAAATGTCTTTATGTGGCAAAAAATGATCTCAAATTAGACTTATCTTTTTATGATGAAATACTTCCTTATTATCATCTCCAGTCCAGAGTGCCAAAATAGAAATAGTCCCTGACGGCTTTGTTGAAGCAGTGACGAACGTAGTCTTCGTTACTTGTGCGCTCGATGGAACAGCCACCAGGGCAACAGAAATCCTTGTCATAGAGATCTCCAAAGATGGAGCCACTCCCATCGTGAACATGAAACCTCCAGACAAAATACAATATGGCAAGCCCAAGACAGATCACTATGAGGTACGGTTGAACCTAACAGCGAACGAATTAATCAGACTTCTTGTAGACGCGTTGGGAGAGAGAAAGGATAACGAAAGTTATCTAATCTGTTGAGTTGACAAGGGCAGAGGCTTTTTTTTCAATGAGCGAAGTGGGGGAGGAGAACAAGCTGACGAGCTAATCTAGTGATAACGGCATTCGTCAAAAAGGGTGCTTTTGATTCTGGTTCACACATCCTGTGTCATTAAGGGTGCATAGCATATTTCCTGTTGATATCAATGTATTGTTTGTGATTGATAACTTATATACCTGTTTTGTTATATTATTTCTTTTTGTTTGACTTTTAGACTCTCATAATGAGAATTAGCTGATTAGAGGCCACAAAGTTAGGATTTCTCAGAATAATGTTGAAAATTCCATGAACAGCTAAAAAGACAAATGAGGTCATCCTCAAAAAGGCCATCACATAAAATGAGCTCCTAAAAACATATGAAACAAAAAAAAAATGACATTTTTCGGGCACATCATGAGAAGAAGAAAGTTGGAGTACTTTGTTAGAACTGGTAAAATACAGAGAAAGAGAAAGCGCGGATGAGAATGAGAGAAGATACGAGACAGCTTCGTGTCATGGCATGGAAAACAGTCAACAACAAAATTGATACAATACACTGTGGATAGAAAATTGTGGAAGGATGTGATCACCTACGCCAACCGGTATGGCACATGATGACGATGATTAGTTGTATATTTGCGTCAGTGAGAGACCAATTCCATAAGTCACAACTCGTTACTAGTACAGCTTGAATTGATATTACTGCATTACTTAGGTCTGCCGGGATTTGGGGAGGGGCATATGGAACATGAGAAAAAGGCCCCTTATCCCGACAATAGGACGACAAACAAGAAAATCACTGGAGTCTGTAGAAATGTGGCTTTACAGAAGAATGTTGAGAGTACCATGGACAGCTAAGAAGAGTAATGAAGTTGTTCTGAGAGAGGTCAAAGCAAAATGAGAGCTAATTTCCAATATTAGGAAGAAACAATCATCATTTTTTGGCCATGTAATGAGAAGAGAACAACTGGAATATATTGTAACAACTGGAAAAATTGAGGGACGAAGAGATGGAGGGAAGCAAAGAGAAAAAATAACAGACAGCTTAAGAGAATGGCTTGGCAGAAGGTCAACAACAGAAATGATAAATAGCTGCCGAGATCGAAAGTTGTGGAGAGACATGATCACCTACGCCAGTAGGCCCGGTACTTAATGATGATGATGATCCCGAGCAGTCGCCACGAGATGTTTAGGTCTGATTATTATTTCACTGTCGACAGAAAAAAAAAACACGTTCGACTCTACCTATAACCCACCTTCTGCTTTGTTGCAAATATCGTTTCGTTTTTTGTTTTAATTTCTCATATCAAATAATGCCATAACTCAATATATAACTGATATCAGGTACACGGAATGGCCAATAACTCAGATATCCCCAACAGTTATCTCAACTTGACCATCATCTACCCAAGCAAGGAGGACGCAGGCACATACATGTGTGTTATGTCCTATATGGACGAGGTTGGCCTAGTTAAACAAGACACATCGCGAGCTGTACTCAGACATAATGGTATGTGACATTTTATGTCAATGTGTGTAATTAATTACGGGATAATTGTGCCTGTAGAACTATATTAGCGCCTCGGTGGTTGACCCTTTAGTGGGTCTACTTCCTGATTAGAAGGGTCCGCGTTCGATTCCTAGAACTAATAGATTTGTTTTTTCTGACTGACAAACCTTCTGGGTTCATCATTTTCTAAAAATGGGTACCCGAGTTTTGTATTGAAGTAAAGGTGGCTTGGCGCGATACCGACCAGATCACTGACAAAACTGTTCTTGCATCATTAAGAGATGGATAAAAAAAAAAGTTAAGTAAAGAGCCCCCGTCACGCCAAGTGGCGGCGTATAGGGAATAGCTGGTGTTAGTGACCGTAAATTTTACAGACCTTCGGCACATGACTTTTGGGGTAATGTGGTCGGTATTACGCTCGTGCCGCTTTACTTTCCCAGAAATAAAATCCGGTACCCATTTAAGGCTGGGTGAATCCGGAAGCCGTCGGTTGGGATCGAACTTTACCCCTTGTCCTTTGTAGTCCAGTTCACTAACCACTGAGCTATCGCGGATCCCATTAAGAGATGGATAATTAACATTAAATCTGTAGCATTAAAAGATACATGAATAATATTTTGTTTGTAGTGTTTAAGAGATGGGTGATTATATTTTATATATTTAGTAAAAGATGGACACGGAATCACCTACTATATCTGACATCATCCAACGATACATGCCAGTAGACGATTTATTACAATGTGCGGTTTTATGTTTTAGAATTTCACTAGTGCAACATTTGTACAAATGTGTTTCGTTATGTGAAGTGCAAGCAACATGTGCGGCTAAGAAGAACTAGAACTACACATGCAGCGCACAGATGAAGATTCCACACTATTTGACGTTTATCCCAACGTGAATATGATAAACTATTTGACGTTTATCCCAACGTGAATATGATAAACTATTTGACGTTTATCCCAACGTAAATATGATAAACTATTTGACGTTTATCCCAACGTAAATATGATAAACTATTTGACGTTTATCCCAACGTAAATATGATAAACTATTTGACGTTTATCCCAACGTAAATATGATAAACTATTTGACGTTTATCCCAACGTGAATATGATAAACTATTTGACGTTTATCCCAACGTAAATATGATAAACTATTTGACGTTTATCCCAACGTAAATATGATAAACTATTTGACGTGTATCCCAACGTAAATATGATAAACTATTTGACGTTTATCCCAACGTAAATATGATAAACTATTTGACGTTTATCCCAACGTAAATATGATAAACTATTTGACGTTTATCCCAACGTAAATATGATAAACTATTTGACGTTTATTCCAACGTAAATATGATAAACTATTTGACGTTTATTCCAACGTAAATATGATAAACTATTTGACGTTTATCCCAACGTAAATATGATAAACTATTTGACGTTTATTCCAACGTAAATATGATAAACTATTTGACGTTTATTCCAACGTAAATATGATAAACTATTTGACGTTTATTCCAACGTAAATATGATAAACTATTTGACGTTTATCCCAACGTAAATATGATAAACTATTTGACGTTTATTCCAACGTAAATATGATAAACTATTTGACGTTTATCCCAACGTAAATATGATAAACTATTTGACGTTTATTCCAACGTAAATATGATAAACTATTTGACGTTTATCCCAACGTAAATATGATAAACTATTTGACGTTTATTCCAACGTAAATATGATAAACTATTTGACGTTTATTCCAGCGTAAATATGATAAACTATTTGACGTTTATCCCAACGTAAATATGATAAACTATTTGACGTTTATTCCAGCGTAAATATGATAAACTATTTGACGTTTATCCCAACGTAAATATGATAAACTATTTGACGTTTATCCCAACGTAAATATGATAAACTATTTGACGTTTATTCCAACGTAAATATGATAAACTATTTGACGTTTATTCCAACGTGAATATGATAAACTATTTGACGTTTATCCCAACGTGAATATGATAAACTATTTGACGTTTATCCCAACGTAAATATGATAAACTATTTGACGTTTATTCCAACGTAAATATGATAAACTATTTGACGTTTATTCCAACGTAAATATGATAAACTATTTGACGTTTATCCCAACGTAAATATGATAAACTATTTGACGTTTATTCCAGCGTAAATATGATAAACTATTTGACGTTTATTCCAGCGTAAATATGATAAACTATTTGACGTTTATCCCAACGTAAATATGATAAACTATTTGGCGTTTATTCCAGCGTAAATATGATAAACTATTTGGCGTTTATTCCAGCGTAAATATGATAAACTATTTGACGTTTATTCCAGCGTAAATATGATAAACTATTTGACGTTTATTCCAGCGTAAATATGATAAACTATTTGACGTTTATTCCAACGTAAATATGATAAACTATTTGACGTTTATTCCAACGTAAATATGATAAACTATTTGACGTTTATCCCAACGTAAATATGATAAACTATTTGACGTTTATCCCAACGTAAATATGATTAACTATTTGACGTTTATCCCAACGTAAATATGATAAACTATTTGACGTTTATTCCAGCGGCAAGGTACAAGGGCTACATCAATATGCAGCAAGCCAAGCTGCCAGCCTGATAGCTCAGTGGTTAGTGAACTGGACTACAAAGGACAAGGGGTCGGGTTCTATCCCAACCGACGGCTTCCGGGTTCACCCAGCCTTTAATGGGTACTGAATTTTTTTTCTGAAAAAGTAAAGTGGCACGGGCGTAATCGCGACCACATTACCCCAAAAATCATTTGCCGAAGGTCTGTAAAATTGATGGTCACTAACACCATATTCTCTATACGCCACTTGGCGTGACGGGGATACTTTACTTTTTTACAAGCTACCAGCCAAGAGATGATCAATTAACATTTTATTTATTCTATTTAGAAACTTTTATGACGATCAAAGATGTTCAACAAACTCAAAATAGGTACCACCAGCCAGTGTCACTGTACACTGGACAACATGACAACAACACCTGTTCTGCATGATTGCCCCCAGTACACAGACCTGAGAAGGACAATGTGGCCCACACCCACCTCCCTGGAAGAGAAACTATACGGGGCTACCGAATCATTTAAACAGACAGCTGCCTTCATAAGAAAGTCCGGAATCCCAGTCTGAATGAGCCATGATCGCAGAAGAAGAAAGAAGAAGAAGAAAGAAGAAGAAGAAAGAAGAAGAAAGAAGAAGAAAGAAGAAGAAGAAAGAAGAAGAAGAAAGAAGAAGAAAGAAGAAGAAAGAAGAAGAAGAAAGAGGAAGAAAGAAGAAGAAGAAAGAAGAAGAAAGAAGAAGAAAGAAGAAGAAGAAAGAAGAAGAAGAAAGAAGAAGAAGAAAGAAGAAGAAAGAAGAAGAAAGAAGAAGAAAGAAGAAGAAAGAAGAAGAAGGAAGAAGAAAGAAGAAGAAGAAAGAAGGAGAAAGAAGAAGAAGGAAGAAGAAAGAAGAAAAAGAAAGAAGAAGAAAGAAGAAGAAGAAAGAAGAAGAAAGAAGAAGAAGAAAGAAGAAGAATCCTCAGCAGGAAAACAAAACTTAGAATTGTCAACTCAATCGTAGTATCCACCCTTACTTTTTTTTTTTTTTTTACTTACCCTTACTTTTGCGTGTAAAAGTTGGAAAACCACAAAGGAGATTGAGGAAAAAACCCATTCGAGGACAAAGAAAGGACGCTTTTCTTTAATTAGAATGAATACAAGACTAATGTTGAAATAAGAGAAATGGTCATGCATCTATTACTCTTGTCTAGTGTTAAGAAAAGAAGATGGGCATATGTCGGGCATGTATTTAAAAGAAACGACAAGAGAATTACTACTAAGCAGCCCTCAAATGGGAAATATCATGTCAGAAGAAAAGAGGACGACCTCCAGAAACATTGAAAAGAACCCAGGTAGGCATAGACTTACTCTCTATAATCTAAACAGCTCGCTCAAAATAAAAACACTCGGCGGGAGACTATACAAGCCCTGTGTGGCGTCTAACAGCACTGAACGAATCAAGAATAGAGACAATTGATGGGAGACTCCACGAGTCCTATGTGGCGTCTAACAGCACTGAACGAATCAAGAATAGAGACAATTGATGGGAGACTCCACGAGTCCTATGTGGCGTCTAACAGCACTGAACGAATCAAGAATAGAGACAATTGATGGGAGACTCCACGAGTCCTATGTGGCGTCTAACAGCACTGAACGAATCAAGAATAGAGACAATTGATGGGAGACTCCACGAGTCCTATGTGGCGTCTAACAGCACTGAAAGAAACAAGAATAGAGACAATTAACGGGAGACTCCACGAGTCCTATGTGGCGTCTAACAGCACTGAAAGAATCAAGAATAGAGACAATTGATGGGAGACTCTACGAGGCATATGTGGCATCTAACAGCACTGAAAGAAACAAGAATAGAGACAATTGATGGGAGACTCTACGAGGCATATGTGGCGTCTAACAGCACTGAAAGAAACAAGTAAGTAAAGTACCCCCGTCACGCCAAGTGGCTTATAGGGAAATATGGTGTTAGTGACCCTATATTTTACAGACCTTCAGCACATGATTTTTGGGGTAATGTGGTCAGTATTACGCCCGTGCTGCTTTACTTTCCCAGAAAAAAGTCCGGTACCCATTTAAGGCTGGGTGAACCCGGAAGCCGTCGGTTGGGATCGAACCCTACCCCTTGTCCGTGGTAGTCCAGTTCACTAACCACTGAGCTATCGCGGCTCCCTTGAAATAAACAAGAATAGAGACAATTAACGGGAGACTCTACAAGCCCTACGTGACGTCTAACAGCACTGAAAGAATCAAGAATAGAGACAATTAACGGGAGACTCTACGAGCCCTGTGTGGCGTCTAACAGCACTGAGAAAACCCAGAGTAGAGACAATTCACAGGAGACTCTACGAGCCCTGTGTGACGTCTAAAAACACTGGAAGAATCAAGAATAGAGACAATTGACGGGAGACTCTACGAGCCCTATGTGGCGTCTAACAGCACTGAAAGAATCAATAATAGAGACAATTGACGGGAGACTCTACGAGCCCTATGTGACGTTTAACAGCACTGAAAGAATCAAGAATAGGGACAATTGACGGGAGATTCTACGAGCCCTATGTGGCGTCTAACAGCACTGAAAGAATCAAGAATAGGGACAATTGACGGGAGATTCTACGAGCCCTATGTGGCGTCTAACAGCACTGAAAGAATCAAGAATAGGGACAATTGACGGGAGATTCTACGAGCCCTATGTGGCGTCTAACAGCACTGAAAGAATCAAGAATAGGGACAATTGACGGGAGATTCTACGAGCCCTATGTGGCGTCTAACAGCACTGAAAGAATCAAGAATAGGGACAATTGACGGGAGATTCTACGAGCCCTATGTGGCGTCTAACAGCACTGAAAGAATCAAGAATCAAGAATTTAGAAACATTTCTGTATGGATAAATTATCTCATCTCTGGTCGGCAAACTAACCATCCTTGGGGATAAAATACGATTGTCTACTATGTGGACGTGACATCTGAGGTTTAGTAGGGAAACTATGTGGACGTGACATCTGAGGTTTAGTAGGGAAACTATGTGGACATGACTTCTGAGGTTTAGTAGGGAAACTATGTGGACATGACTTCTGAGGTTTAGTAGGGAATCTATGTGGAGATGACTTCTGAGGTTTAGTAGGGAAACTATGTGGACGTGACATCTGAGGTTTAGCAGGGAAACTATGTGGACATTACATCTGAGGTTTAGTAGGGAAACTATGTGGACGTGACATCTGAGGTTTAGTAGGGAAACTGTGTGGACGTGACATCTGAGGTTTAGTAGGGAAACTATGTGGACATGACTTCTGAGGTTTAGTAGGGAAACTATGTGGACATGACTTCTGAGGTTTAGTAGGAAAACTATGTGGACATTACATCTGAGGTTTAGTAGGGAAACTATGTGGACATGACATCTGAGGTTTAGTAGGGAAACTATGTGGACATGACTTCTGAGGTTTAGTAGGGAAACTATATGGACATGACTTCTGAGGTTTAGTAGGGAAACTATGTGGACATGACTTCTGAGGTTTAGTAGGGAAACTATGTGGACATGACATCTGAGCTTTAGCAGGGAAACTATGTGGACATTACATCTGAGGTTTAGTAGGGAAACTATGTGGACATAACATCTGAGGTTTAGTAGGGAAACTATGTGGACATGACATCTGAGGTTTAGTAGGGAAACTATGTGGACATGACATCTGAGGTTTAGCAGGGAAACTATGTGGACATTACATCTGAGGTTTAGTAGGGAAACTATGTGGACCTGACTTCTGAGGTTTAGTAGGGAAACTATGTGGACATGACATCTGAGGTTTAGCAGGGAAACTATGTGGACATGACATCTGAGGTTTAGTAGGGAAACTATGTGAACATGACATCTGAGGTTTAGTAGGGAAACTATGTGGACGTGACATCTGAGGTTTAGCAGGGAAACTATGTGGACATGACATCTGAGGTTTATTAGGGAAACTATGTGGACGTGACATCTGAGGTTAGGTAGGGAAACTATGTGGACATGACATCTGAGATTTAGCAACGAAACTATGTGGACATGACATCTGAGGTTTAGCAGCGAAACTATCACCTGGAAGTTTGATTCACTGAAAAGAATCAGTAAATTTATGTTCTCATGTTTACAAATATGTATAGTTTCATAGATCTTCATTTCTCATGTTGTTTCGTCACTTTAATCTCGACACCACATTATTTACCTTTACATCCTCTAGTTAGCGACCAATCAAACACCGAGACTCGTGTCAGGAACTTAGAGACAGCCTTAAGCAACCTGTTAGAAAGGATCAAAGGCCTGGAGAACGTCAATTCTGATCTACAGGCGGAAAACAAGAACCAGTCAAATCAGATCCAGGTCTTGAGAGAAAAATGTATGTATGACAATAATGTCCCTTTTCTTCAGTTTGTTAAATAATGATTAATTGAGCAAATAGAAGAAACGTATACATCATTGGTGGTGAGTCATATCTTAAATGAAATGTCAATGAGTAACGTCGCTCCCGTCCAATTTTCCAAGCTCTTGATTTGGTTTAATGATCAGCGCTGTGTGTTTTTGTTGCTGCCCGTCTATACAAAAATGTTACCATTCTCTTCTAGTATATGTTCGGACACGGATGATATTACCAATATGAACCCTCACATCTTGTAGTAAAGGCATAGTTGTACTGATGCTTAATGATAATCTTACCAAACCATCACTTTGTTTTTTTTTCTACTTTTTTTTCAATTCTCCCTCTCATTTAGCTTTACTGCAGTTTCGCATTTTTATGCATTCATTTGCATTTCTTTGCTTTAACCATTAGTTTGTTACAGCGACCAAGAGTTGCGCAACGTTACCTTCACTTCCTAGTCCATGATGAGACAGATCCAGTGATTCCACATTGTTAAAATGCAAACGTTGACTAGAATGTGGTATATGTTTCCTCGTGCTCTCCCTCCACATGGCATTGGTTCCTTGCCCGTTAAATACATTCAATTTGTACAGTTCTGTTCCCAGAGTTCGCGATTTGAATGCCATAGTATGCAAGATGTACTTGCTAACGAAGAAACATATCAGCTCCTTGCCTCCATGTTATTGACAAATAAAGCAATGAAAACGTATATATTATTGTAACAATTACCTTGAGTACAGTGATAATGTCAAAAGGTGAAACACAATAGGTAACAAATGTGTCCTGTTGGTTGACAGACCATCACAGAAGTGGGATTTAAAAAAAAATAGTTGCTGCTTTTGTATTCTTGATAAAAGTATTGAAAGTATAGTTTGTTGAAGTCCAAAATATGGACCTGATTTAGAGAAAAGGTGACAACTGATGGGGCAAATGTGAAATACTTTTGTTATTGTCCTACAGGACTTCACAAGACGTGTCAGTTTCTATGTTGGTTGCAAATATAAATAACAAACAAAATGGTAAGAGCGATACATTTTTTTCCCACTAAAAGTTAATGTATCTGGGAACAACGTTAATTTCAGATGGTAGATGTACAACAGAGGTGAGATACAGAGTTAATGTATCTGGGAACAACGTTAATTTCAGATGGTAGATGTACAAAAGAGGTGAGATACAGAGTTAATGTATCTGGGAACAACGTTAACCTCAGATGGTAGATGTACAACAGAGGTGAGATACAGAGTAGCTCAGGGAAAAGCAGCTTTCCAAAAAAATGCGGAAGATACTGTGCAATCCACTTTTGACAATTGAAACAAGAAAAATAGATCTTAAATATTATGTAGAACCTGTCTTAACATATGGATGTGAATCATGGACAATATGACAACAGACAAGAAAATCACTGGAGGCTGTAGAAATGTGGTTTTACAGAAAGAATGTTGAGAATACCATAGACAGCTAAGAAGAGTAATGAAAACCTTCTGAAAGAGGCTAAAGCCAAAAGAGGGCTAATTTCCAATATTAGGAAGAAACAATCACCATTTTTTTGGGCCATGTAATGAGAAGGGAATATCTTGAATATATTGTAACAACTGGACAAATCGAGGGACGAAGAGATGGAAGGAAACAAAGAGAAAAGATACCAGACAGCCTAAGAGAATAGCTTGGCAAAAGGTCAACAACAGAAATGATAAATGACAGTGGAGATCTAAAATTGTGGAGAGACATGATCACCTATGCCAGCAGGCACGGCACTTGATGATGATGCGTTAATGTACAACATGGGTCAGTAAATAGACGCAGCACAGCTAATTTAATTGAGTGCTGGTTAATTTGTAGTTTTTAAAAACGTATGCATTTGCATTTAAGAGATGGTCAACTCTTCTTGAAACCATTTCAGCGGATTACACAGTCGCCTTCTTTGCTAGCGTCGGCGATGAGAAACGTGTTGCAACGAACGACACTCTGGTCTTCTCTGACGTCATGCTCAATGAAGGTCAAGGGTACAGTGCCTCTACTGGACTATTCACGGCTCCCAAGGCTGGACTCTACGCTTTTCATCTGGTTGTAGAGATAGGACCGGGCGGTAAGTGTACTTCTTTATCAGCGCTCAACATTAGTGTTCGTCATCATCATCATCAAGTGTCATGCCTACAAGCGTAGGTGATCATGTCTCTCCACAACTCTCGATCTCGACAGTTATTTATCATTTCTGTTTTTTTTTACCTTCTGCCAAGCGATTCTCTTAACTCTTTCAGTGCGAAAGGTTATTATCACTTTAATGGTAGACATCTCACAGACAAAATTGTCCATGTTTTTAAATATTAATCTACATGTTTATATCTATCTAACCATTAACATATTATATGTGAATTGTTAGATAATTAAACAAGGAATTATATTTCACCAATACCAATATGATACAAACATGGTAACAAAATTGTTTGATGACAGTTTCATCATCATCATCGCGTGCCTTCTCCGCAACGAAAGTTGGCTACCATGGATAGCCATTCTACTCTGTTTCTTGCTTTGATGTGCAGGCTGACATAGATTGACTTGTCCATCTTTTGATGTTACTCGTCCATGTTAGTCTTGGTCTGCCTCTGCCTCCTTTACCTTGTATTTTTCCTTCCAGTATTACTTTTAGTAGGTTGTTGTGTCTTTTAGCATGCCCCAAAAATTTCATTTATCTTGTCTTAATTGTATTTAGTAATTCTCTTTTTATTTTCAGTGGTTTTAAAACTTCATCGTTTGTTATCTTTTGTTTCCATCCATATCTACCTATTGTTCTATAAATTCACATTTCAAAGGCTTCAATTTTCTGTTCTGTTTTCTTGTCTAATGTCCATGTTTCATGGCATTAAAATTACTTTTTGCCATACCTATTATTTTGTTTTTTTTTAAGTTTTGCATTTTCCATCATTGGTTATAGTAAGTCCCAGGTAGTTGTAGCTCTGGACTGTCTCCAGATGTATTCCCTCAACTGTGAGAATTTTCTTTCAGATGACAGTTTACCCTAATCAAATTGAGAGTGACGCACTGTGCGGCTAAACGTACATGACCGAAATCGGCATGGCGCATGGTGCGTCGTAATGTACGGAAAGAGTTGAGCTGTCTGCCATCTTTTCTCTTTGCTTCCCTCTCGTTCTCATCGTCCCTAAATATTCCCTGCTGTTACACTATATTCCAGCTGTTCCCTTCTCATTGCATGGCCAAAACATTATGGTTGTTTCTTCCTAACACTGGAAATTGGCCCTCTTTTTGCTTTGTCCTCTTTCAATATATTTCCATTACTCTCCTTAGCTGTCCATGGTATTCTCAACATTCTTTCTGTAAAACCAGATTTCTCTACAGCCTTCAGTGTATTTCTTGTTTGTTGTCCTATTGTCCATGATTTACATCCATATTTTAAGACTTGTTCTACACTTTTATGAACTATTTTTCTTGTTTCTGTTGTCAAAAATAGATTGTGGAGTATCTTCCTCGTTTCTTTTTCCAATTCGTGTTATTGTGTGCATTTGTTGTTTCCATCTGCTTTTATGTGATGACCTGTTGTGCCCCTTGTGGTTTGTCGTCGGATTAATGAATAACAAAGATTCGATATCCCGAAGATTTCATTCTAAACGTGCAGAGAGATCAGCAAACCACAATCTTCAGACAATCTTCGAAAAAAAATCATGATAAACTAAATACAAATCTCAATAGACTACACACGATCCAAAAATTACATGAAAGGCCTGCCATTATACTCTATAATATGCACTGGTAATACAAGATACATTGTACATGCCAAATTGGTCTGCAGACTCTGAATATGCACTGGGAACACAAGAAACATTGTATATTCCGAATCGGTCTTCAAACTCTAGAATATGTCCTGGTAATACGATAAACATTA
Source organism: Megaustenia siamemsis (assembly GCA_032433765.1). Classification (NCBI taxonomy): domain Eukaryota; kingdom Metazoa; phylum Mollusca; class Gastropoda; order Stylommatophora; family Ariophantidae; genus Megaustenia; species Megaustenia siamemsis. The sequence goes on along the minus strand of JAVIAB010000125.1, from coordinate 17,112,076 downwards.
TACACAGAACTATAAACATTAATCCGACCCCACAAAAAATATTAAACGGCGGACAGAAAAATAAAGACCTAATGTTGATGGCTAGATTATGCATATCTCTTTTTGAACCTGCTGAGCATAGGAAACTGACAGCAGCATTAAGACCGAGGATTGTTTTTTTTTTTTTATGTTTTGTTCGACACTTCCAGAGCTCTTAGTCCTTGTCTATTCTTATTGCTGAACGAACACTACCTTTATTTGTTAAAACTGAGTACTTCTTGTTCTGTTTTATTATCTTGATTTATTGTAATGGCAGTCATCTTCCTTTTTTAATTTTTTGTTATTGTTATCGTATTAAACTTCCTTTTTTTCTTCATTTATTTTGATCTATTCATCTTCCCTTTTCAGAGAGTAATCTTGCTGGGTGACTATTATAAGGAATTAAAGGACGTCCTATAGCATTTATCTATATTTATTTTTTTGTTTTAGTTGGCAGTTTTCACCATCATGGAAGAATGTTCTAGTTTCAACGATTATTTTGCATTAACTTGAGGGTACAACAATCATGCTAGTCACAATCAGACCATTTATGTATTCCTGTTCTACACACAGAACACACCTAAACAACCCCGGCATTTGGCAGCTACTTCCATTATAAAATTGTTACACCTTTTTTTGGTCATGTAGGTGCGCCTTTCTGCACTTAGTAGTATCCAGTCTTTCTTTTTATCCCCCCAGGACAGAACGTCCCTCTATACATAGAAACACGGACCAAACACAAACATTCCTTAAGTGTTCAGGATTAAAAACATTCTATTCTCCCCTCTGTTCCCTTGTTTTATTTACTTTTACAAGCTTAACCAAATCGATTTCGTTTTATCGGGCGTTCCAGAGATTTGTTTTTGTTTAATTTCTGCTCGACATTGGCAAAGGCTGATTGAAAAGCATTAAAAGTACACAATATTGACCATGCACACTTTTTAAAGTACATCAGTAAGAACTCGAATTCGTTCAACTCTTCCAAATGTAGAGAGACATAATTCATCTTAACAGACAACAAATATTAAGTTTGTATCCTGGTCAAACACAATCCTACCATTGTTGTTTTCTAGTTCTCTATAATGGTTTTTAACAGTACATTCAAAGACATGTTTTATACATACAATACTTGTATGTTAAAATGTGCGAATAATGCCATACAAATCCAATGCTGACTGGAAATGTGTACCTTGTTCCATATTTGACAAAATCCTCTTCTAGGCTGTTTACCTACCTGTGATATGTTTAATCAGTTCTGTGTTCTAAAACGGACTTTCTTCCAGCTTCTTAAAATAGGTTTCATCAGACAAAAACAGTCGCTAAGAAATGAAAGCTGATGACGTCGATTGGCGGAGGGGGCGGTTCAGTTTGACATCACTAGCATTCATTGTTTGAGGTGATGGTGGTTATTGCCCTTCGCTGCCTTTATCTAACTTGGGCAATACATAAGAAATAACATAAAACATGAAGACGATAAATATAAACATACAAAATATAAATCATCGCCCCAAGATCAAATTGATGTTGATGTTGGTCCCCAAGATCAAATTGATGTTGATGTTGGTCCCCAAGATCAAATTGATGTTGATGTTGGTCCCCAAGATCAAATTGATGTTGATGTTGGTCCCCAAGATCAAATTGATGTTGATGTTGGTCCCCAAGATCAAATTGATGTTGATGTTGGTCCCCAAGATCAAATTGATGTTGATGTAGGTCCCCAAGATCAAATTGATGTTGATGTTCGTCCCCAAGATCAAATTGATGTTGATGTTGGTCCCCAAGATCAAATTGATGTTGATGTTGGTCCTCAAGATCAAATTGATGTTGATGTTGGTCCCCAAGATCAAATTGATGTTTATGTTCGTCATATCAGTCTTTTTATTTTAGATTATATCTTGACAAATTGCTGCTTGTCAGACAAAAATATATTTAAAGAATTATGAATTTGTCCCATTGAACGTTTTTCGCGCCCCATGGAGCTAAAATTCCCTGCTCAGCACCTTCTCTAGTGTTCAGCACCGTCGGCATTCGCTAACGAAAGCACTGAAGATAGTTCCAGCTCAGATGTACGAGCTCCGTAGCATCAACGAAGACCCGGAAAAAAGAGGTTGTAACTAAATAAATATTTTTATAGCTCGTCAAATTTTGCTCGTGAAGGGTTCATTTTGGGTCTATTCTTTTGATTTTTAATAACCAAAAGTCTCTTTAACATGCGCAGGGTGCACACGGAGCCGCCTGTTTCTATGAGTTTCAAGGAGGGCTCTATATAGTAGCTCACTCTACCTGGGGGGGGGGGGGGGGGGTTTAAGGTCACGAGAAATCGCCTATCAGAAAGTATCATCGTCTTTTAGTTGGAGATAGCGTCTGTGTTTCAGAGACTTGTAAAGGATAACTATTTTAGCATGGATTCAAAACAACACAAAAGACAAGAAAACATTGACAACAAGATCATGGGTCAATTCAAGAAATTTAATATTGTTGTTCTTTCCTTGTACATGATTTACTGCATCAAAACACATGAAACAGAGAATATAGATCTGTGACTGTGGACGCAGGCGTAAAGAGCAAGCAACCAGTTCACAGATAAATCATTAAGTCCAAACACATACTTATTGTCTTATCGCTATTACATGTATTATTTATTATGGCGTTCTAAATGTTTAAATTATCTGCGTTCTTATAATATTGATGTGTAATCAGTCTCTTGTTTTTCTTCATGATCTGTAAGTATCTGCCTTGTACATAAATGTTTACACATCTTTATTGCAGGGACGTTTGGCGAGATTTGTCTTAACGTGACAGGCGAGTGCAAGGCTAAGATGTACGTCCAGGACAAGGATTTCGGGGACCAAGGGGCTATCAATGTGGTCAGCAGATTGAAAGCTGGAGACATTGTCAAGGTTGTTGTATTTTTAGCCAGCGGGAATAACCCACACATTTTACCTGAACGACTTTGTGTTTTTTCTGGTTACTTAATCAAACCATAAAAGGGCAGTCTTGTACATACTTTGTCAGTTTACGTGTCCATGTTCTGTTGGTGAATGTATAATTATAGTTAGTGGAAGGCCCAGGTATCACTGCAATCGAATTAAATTCCATAATTGCTCAATCGCCCGTGCCAGTGGAATTATCCGAATTAACATATCATCTCACTGAGAGGATCCAAATACAGAAAGGCAGTTGCAGTCCCCATCACAGTAGCCACAGCACAAGCCAAAAAACATAAGATGTAGCCGCACCGAAAGTGAACGTAACCGAACTGTTCTTCGTCATACGGTATCATTATTCATCGTAAGAAATCGGAATAATGAAACACGATTCGGATGAAAAACACAGCTCACGGTGTGCTCAGAACACTAAACTAGGTAGCTCCAGCAGGAGCAGGACTTGGAAATTGCAACAAGAAACACTTTTCAGACAGAGCCTCAACGGAATCTGCCGCATATCAGTATACCGACCGGCAGTCCCTGATTTTTGGTAAATGTGATGAGGTCGGTGGGTGAAATGTTTTAATTTCGCAGCACTAAGTCAAATTATTGAAAGTAAATGTCGAAATGGTGTGGTCCATTCTCGTTATTGTTTACGTCCCTAGCTCGTCACATTAAACACACATTTAATAGATCGAGTAGGCAGTGTTCAACAGAGGACAAAATATATGTAACATTACCAACAAGCAACCTGCCCAAACAATTAGTGTGGTCACTTGACTGAGTGTGTCTCGCTGTTAACTGTGTTGTCCACCTCGGGTCACTTGACTGAGTGTTTCTCGTTGTTTACCTGTGTTGTCCACCTCGAGTCACTAGACTGAGTGTTTCTCGTTGTCTACCTGTGTTGTCCACCTCGGGTCACTAGACTGAGTGTTTCTCGTTGTCTACCTGTGTTGTCCACCTCGGGTCACTAGACTGAGTGTTTCTCGTTGTCTACCTGTGTTGTCCACCTCGGGTCACTAGACTGAGTGTTTCTCGTTGTCTACCTGTGTTGTCCACCTCGGGTCACTTGACTGAGTGTTTCTCGTTGTCTACCTGTGTTGTCCACCTCGGGTCACTAGACTGAGTGTTTCTCGTTGTCTACCTGTGTGTAGTACACACTGAAGTAACTTCCATCTTTCTGTGTCAATATATATTTATATACGAAACTTCATACTTTGAGACAATAATTATCTCCAACTTCTTAGTTGTTAACCTGTGGATGAACGATATAATTGTCTAGTGATGAAATGTCTGATTATAGTTTATCTTATTGTGCCTTATTTTAATGCAGAAACCTTCACACGTTTTGCTTTACTGTTCTTTGTTTTTTTTTTCTGTTCTTGATTATTTGTGATTATTTTCCGAGTGGTGTGTATATATATATATATATGTATACCTCTTCTCCTGAAGTTATTAGCTGATCTATCACCTCGGAAGTTTCCCTCTATAATAATATCCATTTATTATTATTTGTCTCCAGTCTAAACCACTGGAAACTACTATTCGTGCTGTTTCATCCTATAACTGTTTGTCTGCAACGCAAGTATTCAACCATAACTTATCCGAATGACACTTGTCTTAATAAGAAAATACAGATACACAGATTATTTACCGAGTAGTGATCGTAACCTTATGCTATAGTCATGTGTACACCTGCGTGAAAGATATCGCCAATGATACATATCTTTTTAGATAGCTGAGATGGCCGTGTGCTCTAGCGTTTGGTTCTCGTGGCAAGGCGTTGTGCTGAGGAGTACGAGTTCGATCCTGCTTCGGAGCATATAATGTTTTTGTTTTTTCTGTTGTTGATTATTTGTTATTTTTTTCTGTTGTTGATTATTTGTTATTTTTTCTGTTGTTGATTATTTGTTGTTTTTCTGTTGTTGATTATTTGTTATTTTTTCTGTTGTTGATTATTTGTTATTTTTTCTGTTGTTGATTATTTGTTATTTTTTCTGTTGTTGATTATTTGTTATTTTTTCTGTTGTTGATTATTTGTTATTTTTTTCAGAGTGTTGTAAACATAGTTCTGAAGTTATCCACTTTTCATTATATGAATGTTGGCTAATACATGTGTTAATTTTCAATGTAGTAAGAGCACAGAGAGACAGAAAATAAAGTGGTTCAGTCACCTCCCAATAATGGAACAGTAGAACATTGGTTGTAACTACTCTTAGATGTTGGGAGCCGCGATAGCTCAGTGGTTAGTGAACTAGACTACAAAGGACAAGAGGTAGGGTTCGACCCCAACCGACGGTTTCCGGTTTCACCCAGCTTTTAATGGGTACTGGATTTTTTTCTGGGAAAGTAAAGCGGTACGGGCGTAATACCGACCACATTACCCCAAAAATCATGTGCTGAAGGTCTGTAAAATTGATGGTCACTAACACCATATTACCTATGCACCACTTGGCGTGACGGGGGCTCTTTACTTTACTTACTCGCAGATGTTAACCACAGCTGATGTTGTACGTTCAAAGCTCGATAAAGCTAAAGAAATGTATCGATTGTCGATATTACAGAAACATGCATAGTCAAGGAGTAGCTACCAGCGCGATATACTTGGGCAAGAACAAAAAATTGCATGTCGGAACAATCCACGTGCCGCTAGGACACCAGAATAGTTTCATTTCTTCAGTGTTTATTTGTCAACTAAATGTTCTTATACTTTTCCATGTGCGTTTACTTGTGTTGTTTTCTCAAAATTTATTGAGAGCAGCTGTATTTGGTTATTGCATGAGAGTGTGTTTATGAATCTGTGTGTGTGTAAAGGGGGGGGGGGGTGTTGATGTGTGGGCGTGTGTGCGGGTGTGTGCGTGGATGTGTGTGTGTGGGTTTGTGTTGGGTGGGTTAAGTTTTGCGGAAGCAGATTGAAACATTTTTTTTAGTTGAGTAAAAATATGTGTACATATGTACATGTTTGTACAAAAATTTATAAAAAGAAAAATAAAGGTATAAGCAAATGGAGAAGTAATTACTTCTGTATCATCATTTTCACTATCACAAACATCATCATCAACATCATCAACACTATCATCAACATCATCATCATCAACGTCATCATCAACACCATCATCAACATCATCATCAACATCATAATATTTCATGGCTGAATATTTGACATGTCCTGAACATAGCGCTGAAAATCATTCCCGTAAAAAAAAAATATGAATTTCCAGAATTTCATTAAATACATATGAACTCTTCTATTTTCCCCACCATATAAGATCTTTCTTCTTCAAATTTCACGGATTCTCCAGCCCTCGATTCCTTCTCGTATTAATAATTGGTACCAGCCCTTCATCCACAAGTACATGACCTAACAAACAGGCCTCTATTTATTGCTCAATATTCTAAGTATTATTGTTCTCTGACTGATGTTAACCTCCTTGCCGAATTCCAACAGTCATATTGGCTATATTCTATAATCATATTGGCTATATTCTATAATCATATTGGCTATATTCTATAATCATATTGGCTATATTCTATAATTATATTGGCTATGTTCTATAATCATCATATTGGCTGTGTTCTATAATCATATTGGCTATGTTCTATAATCATAATGGCTATGATCTATAATCATAATGGCTATGTTCTATAATCATAATGGCTATGTTCTATAATCATAATGGCTATGTTCTATAATCATATTGGATATGTTCTATAATCATATTGGCTATGATCTATAATCATAATGGCTATGTTCTATAATCATAATGGCTATGTTCTATAATCATAATGGCTATGCTCTATAATCATAATGGCTATGTTCTATAACCATATTGGCTATGTTCTATAATCATATTGGCTATGTTCTATAATCATAATGGCTATGTTCTATAATCATATTGGCTATGTTCTATAATCATAATGGCTATGTTCTATAATCATATTGGCTATGTTCTATAATCATATTGGCTATGTTCTATAATCATATTGGCTATGTTCTATAATCATATTGGCTATGTTCTATAATCATATTGGCCATGTTCAGAAGTAAAGTAAAGCCAAGTGACGTATAGGGAATATGGTGTTAGTGACCATAAATTTTACAGACCTTCGGCACATGATTTTTGGGGTAATGTGGTCGGTATTACGCCAGTGCCGATTTACTTTCCCAGAAAAAAAATCCGGTACCCATTTAAGGCTGGGTGAACCCTAAAGCCGTCGGTTGGGATCTAACCCTACCTCTTGTCCTTTGTAGTCCAGTTCACTAACCACTGAGCTATCGCGGCTCCTGGTTATGTTCAGCTTGTCATATATTCTTTGAATAGTTGTCAGAAAGCACATTTTTCATTGTTTCAAGAGACCATTCGGATAACTTGTCTATAATTGGCTAGAGGCTGGTAGCCGGGGAGATTAGATTGATCGTTGAGCTGGTGGACATCTCTTTGGGTCCAGGAGGGTGGACATCTCTTTGGTTCCAAAGAGGGTGGACATCTCTTTGGGTCCAAGGAGGGTGAATATCTCTTTGGGTCCAAGGAGGGTGGACATCTCTTTTGTGTCCAGTGAGGGTGGACATCTCTTTGAGTCCAAGGAGGGTGGACATCTCTTTGGGTCCGAGGAGGGTGGACATCTCTTTGGGTCCAAGGAGGGTGGACATTTCTTTGGGTCCAAGGAGGGTGGACATCTCTTTGAGTCCAAGGAGGGTGGACTTATGTCGTGCTGAAGTCGGATGTGTTGAGCAGAAAGCGCAAATGTAACAGTTATACTGCAAACTACAACCAACGCAGACGACGAAGACGTCCTTGTAAGGGCGGATGATGAAGAGGAATATTCTAGTCTACCACGATACTCTAGAATACTTTAGTCATCGGACGAACGCAACCAACCAATTATAAAAAAAAAATAAAAAAATAATGATACCCATTTAGGGTGTGTTGAACCTAGAGGCTGTTGGCTGAGCTCGACTTCTTGTCCTCAGTTGATTAGTTCATCGATCACTGTTCTATCATTGAAACTACCGTCTCCCATCGTGTAAATGGATAAACACTAGAACAATTCTCCCATCGTGTAAATGGATAAACACTAGAACAATTGGGCTGAAAGGGATCAGCGTGTCCTAGCTGATTACTTGCCTCATGACCAGCAGTAATAGGTGATCACAATCATAATTCGCCCACTCGCGGTTGCTATGGTAACACATTAGATAGTCTGGCCAAGTGAATAGAGATTGAAGAGGGAAGACCCCTCGGTACCTAAAATACAATGCTGAAATCGAATGTATCGGGATGAAAGGCGCTAATATCACAGCTTGCTGTAAACTATAACACAATACATATCTTTTTATTCTTCATCCGATAACACTAGGGGTCACTAAAGCACCACCGTCAACTGTGCCCATTTTTCTCTTCTTTCATTCTTTGATACTTTTAAAGCTGAGGTCTGTCCATTCTTTGACGTTGTCTTACCACTTTTAAAAAAAATATTTAACAAGGGTACACCTCAACCTAATTTTAGAGCCCAGAGTGATGATCTTTTAATATATGTATACCAGAGGAGGACAACATGGTCCACACCCACCTCCCTGGAAGAGAAACTATATGGGACAATCGAATCACTTAAACTAACAGCTGACTTCATAAGAGAGTCTGGAATCCTACTCTAATTTAGACTTGATCGCAGAGAGAGATAGAGAGAGAAATAGGTTTTAGCTTTGCAAGGGGCTACTTTAGTTTTCCCTATTCTAGACAATATTTCAGCTTTTGTGCCTTCATCAATACACACACACACATTAAAAGTCCTCGAAATGGTTGGATACTGACAAAGAATAGTGTCGGGCTAACACGGAAAATGAAATGAATTAAAAGAGAGAACACTACGTTTTCAAAAACAAAATGATATATTTATTTAAGCAAATGTCAAAGTGGGGATTGAGAGAATGTTAACACTTTATTATCTATGTAGTTTATTCTATTTACCAATTGTTGATTGTTGATAATGTTCAAGAAGTCTTTTAACCTCCACATACATTTTCAATTACAGACAAATGAGGAATATATGGAACCGATACAACAACACAAATCTGTGAAAGCACGGACTACTAACATAAAACTAATGGAAATAAGAAATCATTGGTAGTTGTGAATATGTGGATGAAGGTGTTGCAAAGTTTGTGTTGAAATGCGCAAACAGATAGAACCATCCTAGCACATGAAAGTCTGAGCAACGCTAAAAGTTGACGGTAACGGGACGTGCTGTGATAACTTACAGAAATTGCAAAATCGAACTAGTGCAAACAAAGCAATGTTATTAACTTTGTGAACAATGAATGGTCCGATATAAAGAATTTCTGTTTTGAAAGCGCGTTCGATTTCACTGTTTTATTGCGATCAACTCTGATACTTACCTCATGAGTTAATTCTAGTACGAGCATTGACCTGGGGCAGATAATAGTCGAGGGTGTTCTCATTTTTACCATCACTTGGACTAGATAATTAATTCCCTTTGTCAGTAAAGTCACTACAATTAAATTGGGAGCTCATATAAAGAACTGTCACACTGAATGTGGACAGAATGAATGTTTGAATTGTAAAATGTGTCATTAAATGTGTTAACTTTTGAGCATAGAATTGATTTAAACCTGGCTGAACGAAGTTAAACTAAAGTATAGAAGATGTGAAGTATACATGTTTGATGCAACAAAGCACTTTTGTAACCACTTCACGATAATTCTATCTGCTTAACTAGTACAACTTTTCCCTTTTTTCCCAGTCAGTCCTTGCAATAGTTGGGGTGACTGATTGTTGCAACCATCTTCCTCGACGCCAACCTGTTTGGTGCGTCGTTGTTCTTTGTTAGGATTTCTTTTTATTATTATTTTCTATATTTGCTTATTTGTCTTTCAGCGTCGAGGGGTGATATAATTTGCGGTTTTTTGCTCTTCTCTCTGCCTCTCCTGTTGTTATTTTTCCTAGTGTTTGGGGGCCTCAGTAGCCTAGTTGGGAAAACTACCTGACTGGGCTGAGGACAACCCGTGTTCGATTCCCGCTGGAAGCAGTGTGAATTGTACTCGTGGTTGGAAAAAAATACCCCTGCGGTCGACCCAACCGCATGCAGAAATTGCTAACGGGGTAATACTCTGTGAAGGTGAGGAATTCCGCCTTGCATCGTGAGTTCCGATGCTTCTCCGAACACTTCTGGATAGGCGGCCGAGCATATATGGGTGAAAGCTCGCGTGCTAAGATAGGCGGCCGAGCACATTTGGGTGAAAGCTCGCGTGCTAAGATAGGCGGCCGAGCACATTTGGGTGAAAGCTCGCGTGCTAAGATAGGCGGCCGAGCATATATGGGTGAAAGCTCGCGTGCTAAGATAGGCGGCCGAGCATATATGGGTGAAAGCTCGCGTGCTAAGATAGGCGGCCGAGCATATATGGGTGAAAGCTCGCGTGCTAAGATAGGCGGCCGAGCATATATGGGTGAAAGCTCGCGTGCTAAGATAGGCGGCCGAGCATATATGGGTGAAAGCTCGCGTGCTAAGATAGGCGGCCGAGCATATATGGGTGAAAGCTCGCGTGCTAAGATAGGCGGCCGAGCATATATGGGTGAAAGCTCGCGTGCTAAGATAGGCGGCCGAGCATATATGGGTGAAAGCTCGCGTGCTAAGATAGGCGGCCGAGCATATATGGGTGAAAGCTCGCGTGCTAAGATAGGCGGCCGAGCATATATGGGTGAAAGCTCGCGTGCTAAGATAGGCGGCCGAGCATATATGGGTGAAAGCTCGCGTGCTAAGACGCCGATTCAAGTTTTGTACTTTAACTTCCTAGTGTTTCTAATACTTCATCAATCCAACTTTATCGTGATCGGCTCTTGGGTCTGGTGTTCTCGCAACGTTTATTGAAGGCATGTTTTGATCTTTCAGCCTTATCTCGCGGCCAAACCATTTAATCTGTTGTTGGTTTATATACTCTAATGCAAGAGCTTAGCTGTTTTCTCAGTCCAAGACATCGCCAGTCTCTAATGCAAGAGCTTAGCTGTTTTCTCAGTCCAAGACATCGCCAGTCTCTAATGCAAGAGCTTAGCTGTTTTCTCAGTCCAAGACATCGCCAGTCTCTAATGCAAGAGCTTAGCTGTTTTCTCAGCTCAAGACATCGCCAGTCTCTAATGCAAGAGCTTAGCTGTTTTCTCAGCTCAAGACATCGCCAGTCTCTAATGCAAGAGCTTAGCTGTTTTCTCAGTTCAAGACATCGCCAGTCTCTAATGCAAGAGCTTAGCTGTTTTCTCAGTCCAAGACATCGCCAGTCTCTAATGCAAGAGCTTAGCTGTTTTCTCAGTTCAAGACATCGCCAGTCTCTAATGCAAGAGCTTAGCTGTTTTCTCAGTCCAAGACATCGCCAGTCTCTAATGCAAGAGCTTAGCTGTTTTCTCAGTTCAAGACATCGTCAGTCTCTAATGCAAGAGCTTAGCTGTTTTCTCAGTTCAAGACATCGCCAGTCTCTAATGCAAGAGCTTAGCTGTTTTCTCAGCTCAAGACATCGTCAGTCTCTAATGCAAGAGCTTAGCTGTTTTCTCAGTTCAAGACATCGTCAGTCTCTAATGTTGACTTACTAAGTTTTATTCCGTCATCCTCATGTTATTTTTCCAGTAACTGTTTCCTGCAAAGTAACTCGTGCCATATTTGTTATTGTTATTATTTGTTAACTTCACAACATTCAGCTATTGTATTTAAAGTCTAACTTTCCCTCGCTGTTATGGCCACTCACCAACTCTGCGAGCAATGTATATCAGTGCTTTCTTCTAACAACAAGATGGATATTAGATTGAACTATTGCTCGTGTGGCTACCAGGGCCCCCACAGTGATAGGAGAAATTAATACAGCCGGTGTTACCTCCCAAGGTGGCATAAAAGGCGACTAAGGAGGTTTGTAATCGTCGCCTGTGTAATCTATTTGAACGTGCACGGAGCGACCTTGTCAATAGAAGTTACTGATGCATTTTGGGAAATGTTGTGACAAGTGATGGAGCAGATATGAGCAATTCCAGACTGCCCTTAAACTGGTCCCATTGATAGAATCGAGAAGAATACCACACCCCAGTAAGATAAACATAAATAACGTCAGAAGAGATTGAGCAAATTGTCCCACTGTTGATAGAATCGAGAAGAATACCACACCCCAGTAAGATAAACATAAATAACGTCAGAAGAGATTGAGCAAATTGTCCCACTGTTGATAGAATCGAGAAGAATACCACACCCCAGTAAGATAAACATAAATAACGTCAGAAGAGATTGAGCAAATTGTCCCACTGTTGATAGAATCGAGAGGAATACCACACCCCAGTAAGATAAACATAAATAACTTCAGAAGAGATTGAGCAAATTTTCACACTGTTTATAGATCCACTCTGAGTAACGTAAACGAAAACTCAAGTACAAGAGAGGTTTACTGGCATTTATTGTGTATTGTTGTGAGTGCTGATGCTTAGCATAACCAGATAGAGGAAGGTCATTCGATTAGTTTGTCAAACAAAATCAGTCACAAATAAATGCTCAAGAAGGGCAAGCAAGAAGAGATGCACATATTAGGATAGTAAATGGAGCTGGCTATAGCATGTTTGAAGAAGTGATCCGCAAGCAGTCGTAAGACTTGGCGAACAAGAGAAGATTTAGAAATAGTTATTAGAATTGAGAAACAACAAAAGATGCACAAATAGTCGTGAGACTTGTTAAATAAGAAGAGATCTACAAGCAATTGTAAAGCAATCAAAAAAGAAAAGAGGCACAGGCAGTCGTTAGACCTGTCAAATAAGAACAGATCTACAGGCAGTCGTTAGACCTGTTAAATAAGAAAGGATCTACAGGCAGTCATTAGACCTGTTAAATAAAAAAAGATCTACAGGCAGTCGTTAGACCTGTCAAATAAGAAAAGATGTACAGGCAGTCGTTAGACCTGTCAAATAAGAAAAGATCTGTATGCAGTCGTTAGACCTGTTAAATAAAAAAAGATCTACAGGCAGTCTTTAGACCTGTCAAATAAGAAAAGATCTACAGGCAGTCGTTAGACCTGTCAAATAAGAAAAGATCTGTATGCAGTCGTTAGACCTGTCAAATAAGAAAAGATCTACAGGCAGTCGTTAGACCTGTTAAATAAGAAAAGATCTACAGGCAGTCGTTAGACCTGTTAAAAAAGAAAGAAAGTACATGCAGACGTAAGACTTATCAAATAAAAAAAAAGATGTACAGGCAATGGTAAGACCTGTCAAATAAGAAAAGATAAAAAAAATCCATAAAATTGTGAGCCAATAATTGCACATTGCAAATACTTGCTACCGAAACTAAATTCCAGTAATATCCACAAGAGGGGATACACCACAGTCGACTTTTTCTGTCTCTGGTAACGTAAATAATGAAGAAGTAGAAACAAGTATAGCCAGTGCACACATCAATGTTAGAGTTACTTAAGTTAGTTTCTTTTCTGATTATCTAATGGAGAAGATTTGCAGAAGTTCCAGTCAAAGTAACCTATCTTTCTCGTAATTTCAAACAAATTATTATAAATCTTCCATGTCTTGTCTACAATTATCATCCCATTATACAACGGACTCTTGTTTGTTTTACGTTCTTTATTAAAACTTTCGTTGGTCTCTTTCGGGTCCTCAAAGCACAGGCAATCCTATACTAGTGCACCATTGTATAACGTAATATACATATATCTTCTTCTTCCTCTTTTCGTCCTCAGTTTCCTTTCAGCGTCGAGGGAAGATATAATTTGCGGTCCTTTGTTCTTCTGTTTGCCTCTGCTGCTGTTATGATTCCTAGCGTTTATAATATTCCGCCAATCCATCTTTTGCATGGTCAGCTCTAGGGTCTGGTATTCTCGCAACATTTATTGGATGCTTGTTGTGTTTGTGTTTTGATCTTTATGCCTTGTCACGTGACAAAACCGATTTATCTGTTGTTTCTTTGTAAATTCTTTGGCGGCGATTATTCTTAGTGTTTTTTTTTTACTAAGTTTTTCATTTCTGATCTTATCCCTAAGGCTGTTTCCTGTCATTCGTCTAACACATTTCATCTCAGTATACATTATTTTTCTAGTTGTTCTTGCATTTAAGGTCCAGGTCTGGTATTGGTAGCGCAACGTTGGGATGAAGATTGTATTGTAGAGTGCCAGTTTTGCTTCTAGAGTTATTTCCTTGTTGGACAATAGTGGTGATAGCTGTCCAATGATTTGACAAGCTTTGTTTCATCTTGAGTCTATCTCTGATGTTTCCGAATTGTCGTGTGTCACTAGACTTCCTAGATATTTAAATTCCCCTACTTGCTTTAGTCGTCTACCGTCTATAGTTATGTTAACGTTCTGTTTATCTTTTGCGATATTCATATACATATAACACACACACACACAACCACACACACATATATATATAATAAATCTTAATCGCTAAGAGTGAAAATGCGTTACAAGAAATGTTAGACATTATAGTGAAAGAAAGCAAAAAAATAAAGGACTTAGCCTTAATAGCAAAAAGACAGAAGTAACGGTAACAACAAAGAAAAAGACATCACCTCAGTGCAAAATAAAGACAAGTGGAACAAAATTATAACAGGTAGATGAATTTAAATATTTGGGAACTTTGTTAACCTCAGACGGAAGATGTACAACAGAGGTGATATGCAGAATGGTTCAGGCATAAGCAGCCTTTAGAAAAATGAGGAAGATACTATGCAATCCATTTTTGACAATAGGAACAAGTAAAAGAGTTCTTAAATGTTATGTAGAGCCAGTATGAACATATGGATGTGAATCATGGACAAGAGGACAACAGACAAGATAATCACTGGAGTCTGCAGAAATGTGGTTTTACAGAAGAATGTTGAGAATACCATGGATAGCTAAGAAGAGTAATGAAAACGTTTTGAAAGAGGCCAAAGCAAAAAGAGAGCTAATTTCCAATATTAGGAAGAAACAATCATCATTTTTTGGTCATGTAATGAGAAGAGAACAACTGGAAAAATTGAGGGACGAAGAGATAGAGGGAAGCAAAGAGAAAAGACACCAGACAGCTTAAGAGAATGGCTTGGCAGAAGGTCAACAACGGAAATGATAAATAGCTGTCGTGAATAAAAGTTGTGGAGAGACATGATCACCTACGCCAGCAGGCCCGGTACTTGATGTTGTTGATGATGATATATATATATATAGAACACAAAGGTATAGAAATCATAAAGTACGACAAAGTGAGCTCTCTAAAATATGTGTAACCGTTCTCCTACAAAATATGGATTGGATTAAAAAATGATTATGTCTGTAGGCCAAAATAAAGTCAATGTACGTGCAGTATCAAAGCAAATATTTTCCATTTGGCCCAACTGGTCACAGTAAGATACTTCCTGTTGGTGCCGAGACAACTCTTTGAGAACATGCATGTCGCCAGAACTGTGACCGGTCGACATCCAAATATTTATTAGATCCAGCACTTTTAAGCTTTGTAGAAGAGTCTATCATTGTGTTGATTGATCGATTTTATTGGTTAAAATTGAAATAAACATTACGGGAGAGATGAAGCATCATTTCTGCTTTCCACTTCAATATCAAAAGTTATCAGTGAAAGTGAATATTGCAGAAAGAAAATGTTGATATTTCTTACACTCTGATAGGAAATGAAGTAAATTATTTCAAATTAATTTTCTTACACTGTAGTTGCTTTTATTGTTGTTGCTGTTATTGCTATTGTTGTTATGGATCTAGCAGATTGAGAGATCACTCTCTTCGGCCAAACGATATCTCCAGATATTTCGGAGTTAACCTGTAGTTCCGTATACTGTATGTATAAAATATATATAATGTAAAGTATTTCATTAATTATCTCGCAATAAAATGTCTATAAAATCAATTTTAAAACATGTACCGAAACATCCGCATGTTGACGTTACTTATATAGAAATGAATGTTTTCTTGTCTTACCTTGGCAGAAGACAAGCTGTGTTTAGAAATACACATTTTATAATCATCCAATTGTCTTTAACCCATGTTGAGAACATTTTATAATCATCCAATTGTCTTTAACCCATGTTGAGAACATTTTATAATCATCCAATTGTCTTTAACCCATGTTGAGCACATTTTATAATCATCCAATTGTCTTTAACCCATGTTGAGCACATTTTATAATCATCCAATTGTCTTTAACCCATGTTGAGCACATTTTATAATCATCCAATTGTCTTTAACCCATGTTGAGCACATTTTATAATCATCCAATTGTCTTTAACCCATGTTGAGCACATTTTATAATCATCCAATTGTCTTTAACCATGTTGAGCACATTTTATAATCATCCAATTGTCTTTAACCCATGTTGAGCACATTTTATAATCATCCAATTGTCTTTAACCCATGTTGAGCAAATTTTAATTTTATAAACATTATTTGTTGTGTTAGATTGTAAAACAAAAAGTAAAGAACCCAGTCACGCCAAGTGACGTATAGGGAATATGGTGTTAGTGACCATAAATTTTACAGACCTTCAGCACTTGACTTTTGGGGTAATGTGGTCGGTATTAGGCCCGTGCCGCTTTACTTTCCCAGAAAAAAAATCCGGTACCCATTAAAGGCTGGGTGAACCGGAAGCCGTATGTTGGGATCGAACTCTACCTCGTGTCCTTTGTAGTCCAGTTCACTAACCACTGAGCTATCGGGGCTTCCAATTTTAATTTGAAAAGACACATAAATAAACATTTGATATATGTGTGAGCGCACTTACAATTAACGTAAGCAAAATCGTGGACGATAAGTAAGACAACACAAAGAACATTAGAGACAGCTGTGGTGTGGTTAATCAGTAGAATGTTTCAAATACCATGGATAGCAACAATGACAAATGAAGAATATTTAAAACGAGATGGAGAAACCAGAAATATCAAAATCATAAGGAAGAGACAATCTACATTTATTGGACATGCCATGCGAAAAGAAGGCATTGAGAATATTAAAACAACAGACATAAAAATTGAAAGAAGAGTACAGGAAAACCAAGAGAAAAACATTGAACAGCTTATCTAAATGGCATAACAAAAGATCATCATCATCATCATCATGTGCCATAGCGATTGGCGTAGGCGATCATGTCCCTCCACAATCTTCTATCTACAGTGCGTCGTATCAGTTCTGTTGTTGACTGTTTTCCA
This sequence comes from Megaustenia siamemsis, assembly GCA_032433765.1. Lineage (NCBI taxonomy): Eukaryota > Metazoa > Mollusca > Gastropoda > Stylommatophora > Ariophantidae > Megaustenia > Megaustenia siamemsis. The sequence goes on along the minus strand of JAVIAB010000125.1, from coordinate 17,094,956 downwards.
TGCCATGACACCAAGCTATCCAGTATTTTCTCTCTTTGTCGAGCGCGATATCTCTTTCCTTGTATTTTTCCTGTTGTAACCAGGTATTCCAACTTTTCTCTTCTCATGATGTGCCCGGAAAATGTTGATTGTTTCTTTTTGATGTTTTTAGGAGCTCGCTTATTGTGTAGGCCTCTTTTTTAAATTGAATTAAAGATCACCGACTGGAATTATGACAATGTATGGAGGACAGAGTGATGTTGAGAAAGATGATCACCTACACCAACCGGCATGCCACCTGATGATGATAAGGATGGTAATATAGCTGTTTTTAATACATTTGATGCTCTTGCTGTTAATATTCATATTTTTATATGCCTGCGACACTTGCAGTAGAGCTCAGGAGCAATATTTAATACTTGGAGAACTGAAAATATATGTTGAAATACTATAGTGAAATGATATACTGAAATGATACATTGAGACGATGCAGATATATCTCAAATAAAGGTTACGACCCCAGTGAGATTATTAATAAAATCGTAAAGAAACTGGTCAACAAGACGATTCACTATCAGACGTTGACATACAACAGAGGGTTTGACTACAAGTCACTATCAGACGTTCACATACAACAGACAGTTTGACTACAAGTCACTATCGGACGTTCACATACAACAGAGGGTTTGACTACAAGTCACTATCGGACGTTCACATACAACAGAGGGTTTGACTACAAGTCACTATCGGACGTTCACATACAACAGAGGGTTTGACTACAAGTCACTATCAGACGTTGACATACAACAGAGGGTTTGACTACAAGTCACTATCGGACGTTCACATACAACAGAGGGTTTGACTACAAGTCACTATCGGACGTTCACATACAACAGAGGGTTTGACTACAAGTCACTATCAGACGTTGACATACAACAGAGGGTTTGACTACAAGTCACTATCGGACGTTCACATACAACAGAGGGTTTGACTACAAGTCACTATCGGACGTTCACATACAACAGAGGGTTTGACTACAAGTCACTATCAGACGTTGACATACAACAGAGGGTTTGACTACAAGTCACTATCGGACGTTCACATACAACAGAGGGTTTGACTACAAGTCACTATCAGACGTTCACATACAACAGAGGGTTTGACTACAAGTCACTATCTGACGTCGTAGAAATGCTATTGTCCAGGTTATAGTCAAGAGAAAGACTGGCAGGCCCCAAAGAAAGCTATGGGGAATATCATTAAAGTAAACTAAGGGGAATATCATCACAGAAAGCTATGGGGGAATATCATTAAAGTAAGTTAGGGGGAAATATCATCAAAAAAAGCTAGAGGGAATATCATTAAAGAAAGCTATGGGGGAAATATCATCAAAAAAAGCTAGAGGGAATATCATTAAAGTAAGTTAGGGGGAAATATCATCAAAAAAAGCTAGAGGGAATATCATTAAAGAAAGCTATGGGGAAATATCATCAAAAAAGCTAGAGGGAATATCATTAAAGTAAGTTAGGGGGAAATATCATCAAAAAAGCTAGAGGGAATATCATTAAAGAAAGCTATGGGAAAATATCAGCAAAAAAAGCTAGAGGGAATATCATTAAAGTAAGTTAGGGGGAAATATCATCAAAAAAGCTAGAGGGAATATCATTAAAGTAAGTTAGGGGGAATATTATCAAAGAAAGCTATGGGGGAATATCATTAAAGTAAGTTAGGGGGAATATCATCAAAAAAGCTAGAGGGAATATCATTAAAGTAAGTTAGGGGAATATCATCAAAGAAAGAACAGTCATGAACTCTGTAGCTGCACACAGCTCTACATCAGACAAAGAAAGGTGCGGAAAAAGAGATTGTTAATATAAACGACAACCCAAATATATAGACAATGAGTTGATAGATGACAATGGCAGCATACAGTACACGATGGATAATTGACATTCTTCAAGATTACACAATTAAAGCTAGAGGCATAGAATGTTGTTGTTCAAGCCACCAGGGCCTGCGATATAACAACAGATTAACACGCAGAGAACTTCAAGTAAACAGCATATCAAACTGTGAATGTTATGTATTCAGAAGTCACGTATTGTTGTATCATAATATATTTGTTCACTTGCATTAACTTCACATGTCATCAGTGATAACAATTGAGAGACTTGCTGTCTGGGAATACCGACTCCCATTTGAAGGTCTCAACATACAACTATAAGTATTGTGTTTAAAAAATTGCAAGAAACAATTGGGTATATTATCGAAATGTAATTATTGTTAAAATTAAGCGCACGGAAAAAAATTGCATTTCTTCTTCTACTTTTCGTTCCTCATTTGTCTTTCAGCGTCGAGGGGAGGCATAATTTGCGGTCTTTTGCACTTCTGTTTGCCTCTGCTGCTGTTATGTTTCCTAGTGCTTCCAATATTTCATCGATCCATCAAAGGTGGTCGACCCTTGAGTCTGGTATTCTCGCAACGTTAATTGAAGGCTCGTTGTGTTGTATTTTGATTACTCTGACTTGTCACATGGCCAAACCATTTTATCTGTTGTTTCTTTATATATTCTTTAGTGGCGGCTATTCCTAGCTTTTTTCACCTCTTCATTTCTGATCTTATCTCTCAAACTGTTTCCTGGCATTCGTCTGACACATTTAATCTCAGTAGAGGTTATTTTTCTCACTGTTCTTGCATCTAGGGTCCAGGTCTGGCATTGGTAGCACAAAGTTGGGATGAAGATTAATGCCAGTTGAAAATAGAAATCAGAAGATTGTGCAAATAAATTTAAAAGAAAACAGAAACAAAAAACTATTTTGATAACACATATTACCATTGCTGGTGTATGTCGGTTGGAGGGGAGGGTGCCTTCATGCCAGGACCAGGTGGATAAAGGACATGTGGTCAAAACAGTCGCCACGACGTGTAGGACTCTGGATTTTTATTCCCCGGTAGAAAAGATCCTTTCTGTTTACAGCGGGTTTCGAACACAGGACGCAGGTTTTTCAGCCAACGAAACAGTGGATTTCGCCGTAACGCGACGTAAAAAGTAAAGTACCCCCGTCACGCCAAGTGGCGTATAGGGAATATGGTGTTATTGACCATATATTTTACAGACCTTCGGCACATTTTTGAGGTAATGTAGTAGGTATTACGCCCATGCCGCTTTAATTTCCCAGAAAAAAATCCGGGACCCATTAAAGTCTGGGTGAACCCGGAAGCCGTCGGTTGGGATCGAACCCTACCTCTTGTTCTTTGTAGTCCAGTTCATTAACCACTGAGTTATGTAACGTCACGTGCTCACCAGAAAACAGAACGGGCAGGTAACTCGCAATATTTTCTTCAGAGTTATCTCCATGACCACTGGTCTTTAACATTGCCCACTTTGAGTTGGCGTGAATGTGTTGGGTCGTCGTTTGCAAACCACGAACAAACTGGGATACTCTGCACTTTTCATCCCGACAAATCCGACTTCCCCAAAGCTTGTTTACATACCACATTGCCTACCCTCTTTGGTTCCTATTGACATGACCAGACAAGTTAATGTTACCACAACCACGTCACAGTTGTTGAGTATGAATTTTAGTTCCACTATAAAAGTTCCTCAGCATGATAATTCTAGACTTATAATTTTATGAAAAATCTCACAAACATCAGTATTACATTTATACAATCACAATCACAATTTACAATAAAAATATACAATTACAATATACAATTACAATATACAACAACAATATACAATCATAATATACAATCACAATATACAATCACAATAACAATATACAATCACAATAACAATATACAATCACAATCACAATATACAATCACAATCACAATTTACAATCCCAACTAAAACAAAACAAAACATTGCTGCAGATTAGTTATTAATTTTATTAGCATTATTATTATTATGTTTATCATTATATCACTATTATACCAATCATTGTGACTTTATCGGCTAGACGTAAGACGTCAGCATCTGGATAAGAAGATCTTATGTTTGATTCCCACCAAAGACGATGAGAATTTTCATTTTCGAATTTTCCGTGGTTTCTTCGTGGCTTTACCCTTCACTGGTCCCTGTGTAGTAAGATCCGATGTCTAGCCATACCTGGGTAGTAAGATTCGATATCTAGCCATCTCTGAATAGTAAGATCCGATGTCTAGCCATCTCACAATAGTAAGATCCGATGTCTAGCCATCTCTGGGTAGTAAGATCCGATGTCTAGCCATACCTGGGTAGTAAGATCCGATGTCTAGCCATACCTGGGTAGTAAGATTCGATGTCTAGCCATCTCTGAATAGTAAGATCCGATGTCTATCCATCTCACAATAGTAAGATCCGATGTCTAGCCATCTCTGGGTAGTAAGATCCGATGTCTAGACATCTTTGGGTAGTAAGATCCGTTGTCTAGACATCTCTGGGTAGTAAGATCAGATGCCTAGCCATCTCTGGGTAGTAAGATCCGATGTCTGAACATCTCGGATTATGACGAAAAAACAAGAGGTCCCTGTGCACTCGCGGCACATTAAGGAATTCTTCGCAGATAAAAGTCCCAAAAAGCAGACTTGCTCAATTCTTGTGGTCCTATATGAATACAGCTTGCTCAATTAGTCTGCTCCTATGTGAACACAAAGGAGCCGCGATAGCTCAGTGGTTAGTGAACTGGACTACAAAGGACAAGGGGTAGGGTTCGATCCTAATCAACGGCTTATGGTTCACCCTGCCTTAAATGGGTACCGGATTTTTTTCTGGGAAAGTAAAGTGCGTAATACCGACCACATTACCCCAAAAATCATGTCCCGAAGGTATGTAAAATGTATGGTCACTAACACCATATTCCCTATACGCTTGGCGTGACGGGGGTACTTTATTACTTTTTTTTTATGTGAACAAAACTTGCTCAATTCTTGTGCTCCTATATTGGTCCAGGCCAACAAAACTTCCTCAATTCTTGTGCTCCTATATTGGCCCAGGCCAACAAAACTTGCTCAATTCTTGTGCTCCTATATTGGCCCAGGCCAACAAAACTTGCTCAATTCTTGTGCTCCTATATTGGCCCAGGCCAACAAAACAACTTGTAATCTTTCTGGCGTAAAAGAAAATATTTAAAACTCGCAGTGGAAAAATAAGTGTCGAAATTATTAGGCAAAATCTGTAGACAAACTCTTTGTGTTTCTTTATTTGTATTTGCTTAGCCTTTAGCCAGGAGCGACTACTTGCATTGGTAACTTGTGTCTTTATTTACACCTCAAACTCTTCTTTAGCACACAGTTAATCATAGTTGTAATAATACTACAAACAAAGTATAACAAAGTCAACGATTCCCTTTAGACTTTATTTATAAAAGAAAATATGGTGGTGGTACCACAACAGAAGCTACGGTGACTGAGTGGTTAATCTGCTCACTTCCTGGTGGCTGAGTGGTTAATCTGCTCACTTCCTGGTGGCTGAGTGGTTAATCTGCTCACTTCCTGGTGGCTGAGTGGTTAATCTGCTCACTTCCTGGTGGCTGAGTGTTTAGTCTGCTCACTTCCTGGTGGCTGAGTGGTTAGTCTGCTCACTTCCTGGTGGCTGAGTGGTTAGTCTGCTCACTTCCTGGTGACTGAGTGGTTAATCTGCTCACTTCCTGGTGGCTGAGTGGTTAGTCTGCTCACTTCCTGGTGGCTGAGTGGTTAGTCTGCTCACTTCCTGGTGGCTGAGTGGTTAGTCTGCTCACTTCCTGGTGACTGAGTGGTTAGTCTGCTCACTTCCTGGTGACTGAGTGGTTAATCTGCTCACTTCCTGGTGGCTGAGTGGTTAGTCTGCTCATTTCCTGGTGGCTGAGTGGTTAGTCTGCTCACTTCCTGGTGGCTGAGTGGTTAGTCTGCTCACTTCCTGGTGGCTGAGTGGTTAGTCTGCTCACTTCCTGGTGACTGAGTGGTTAATCGGCTCACTTCCTGGTGACTGAGTGGTTAGTCTGCTCACTTCCTGGTGACTGAGTGGTTAATCGGCTCACTTCCTGGTGACTGAGTGGTTAGTCTGCTCACTTCCTGGTGACTGAGTGGTTAATCGGCTCACTTCCTGGTGGCTGAGTGGTTAGTCTGCTCACTTCCTGGTGGCTGAGTGGTTAGTCTGCTCACTTCCTGGTGGCTGAGTGGTTAGTCTGCTCACTTCCTGGTGGCTGAGTGGTTAGTCTGCTCATTTCCTGGTGGCTGAGTGGTTAGTCTGCTCACTTCCTGGTGGCTGAGTGGTTAGTCTGCTCACTTCCTGGTGGCTGAGTGGTTAGTCTGCTCACTTCCTGATGGCTGAGTGGTTAGTCTGCTCACTTCCTGGTGGCTGAGTGGTTAATCTGCTCACTTCCTGGTGGCTGAGTGTTTAGTCTGCTCACTTCCTGGTGGCTGAGTGGTTAGTCTGCTCACTTCCTGGTGGCTGAGTGGTTAGTCTGCTCACTTCCTGGTGACTGAGTGGTTAATCTGCTCACTTCCTGGTGGCTGAGTGGTTAGTCTGCTCACTTCCTGGTGGCTGAGTGGTTAGTCTGCTCACTTCCTGGTGGCTGAGTGGTTAGTCTGCTCACTTCCTGGTGACTGAGTGGTTAGTCTGCTCACTTCCTGGTGACTGAGTGGTTAATCTGCTCACTTCCTGGTAGCTGAGTGTTTAGTCTGCTCACTTCCTGGTGGCTGAGTGGTTAGTCTGCTCACTTCCTGGTGGCTGAGTGGTTAGTCTGCTCACTTCCTGGTGACTGAGTGGTTAGTCTTCTCACTTCCTGGTGGCTGAGTGGTTAGTCTGCTCACTTCCTTGTGACTGAGTGGTTAATCTGCTCACTTCCTGGTGGCTGATTGTTTAGTCTGCTCACTTCCTGGTGGCTGAGTGGTTAGTCTGCTCACTTCCTGGTGGCTGAGTGGTTAGTCTGCTCACTTCCTGGTGGCTGAGTGGTTAATCTGCTCACTTCCTGGTGGCTGATTGTTTAGTCTGCTCACTTCCTGGTGGCTGAGTGGTTAGTCTGCTCACTTCCTGGTGGCTGAGTGGTTAGTCTGCTCACTTCCTGGTGGCTGAGTGGTTAGTCTGCTCACTTCCTGGTGGCTGAGTGGTTAGTCTGCTCACTTCCTGGTGACTGAGTGGTTAGTCTGCTCACTTCCTGGTGGCTGAGTGGTTAGTCTGCTCACTTCCTTGTGACTGAGTGGTTAATCTGCTCACTTCCTGGTGGCTGATTGTTTAGTCTGCTCACTTCCTGGTGGCTGAGTGGTTAGTCTGCTCACTTCCTGGTGGCTGAGTGGTTAGTCTGCTCACTTCCTGGTGGCTGAGTGTTTAATCTGCTCACTTCCTGGTGGTTGAGTGGTTAGTCTGCTCACTTCCTGGTGGCTGAGTGGTTAGTCTGCTCACTTCCTGGTGGCTGAGTGGTTAATCTGCTCACTTCCTGGTGGCTGATTGTTTAGTCTGCTCACTTCCTGGTGGCTGAGTGGTTAGTCTGCTCACTTCCTGGTGGCTGAGTGGTTAGTCTGCTCACTTCCTGGTGGCTGAGTGGTTAGTCTGCTCACTTTCTGATCAGAAGGGTCCTGGTCCGATCCCCTGAAGTAGCGGATTTTTTTCCGGACCGACAAGGCGTTAAAGTTCTCCCATAATCATCATCATCATGTGTCATACCGGTTGGCGCAGGCGATCATGTCCTTCCACAATCTTCTACCAACAGTGCATCGTGTCACTTCTGTTGTTGACTGTTTTCCATGCGATGACAAAAAGCTATCTAGTATTTTCTCTCTTTGTCGTCCTCGATCTCTCTTTCCTTGTATTTTTCCTGTTGTAACAAAGTATTCCAACTTTCCTCTTCTCATGATGTGCCCGAAAAATGTTGATTGTTTCTTTCTGATGTTTTTTTAGTAGCTCCCTTTTTGTGTTGGCCTCTTTGAGAATTTCCTCATTGGTCTTTTTAGCTGTCCAGGGAACGTTCAACATTCTTCTGAGAAATCAAAAGTTACCCCAGCCTCTAAAAATGTGTCCCAGAGATTGTCTCTGTGATGTAAAGGCGGCTTGACGTGATAACGACCACTACACCCAAAAATATACCGTTGTCATAGAAACATATGACCACTAAATCCCTACTCCTCTACACGCCTAGCAAGGCTGGGAAGGGAACATTTACTTGCCTGCCATAGTATGGTTAGTAATAGAAGAGGAGACAAATAATAATAAATAAATATTATTATAGAGGGAAACTCCGAGGCAATAATTCAGAGAATTATAGAAGGAAGAGGTAAGTATTACGGCATTAGCCCTACTGGGAGATACTTGCCTTAATAGGAAAGTACAGAAATATAATTTATTTCCGATCTGTGATCGTAACCCTATGCTATAGTCATGAGAACACCTTCGCCTAAGACACTGTTCACAATAGCTAATTTTTAGTTAACTGAGTGGCAGTGTACCAAGCTTTCGGCTTCTCGTGGCAAGGCGCAGTGTCATGGAGTACGGGTTCGATCCTGCTTCGGACCGTATATTGTTCTTTGTTTTTTTCTGTTGTTGTTTATTTGTCTTTTATTTTAGTGCTGTAGTACATACCTCTTCCTAGTATTAGAACAACAAAGCCGTTCTACCGTCGCAGGGAAAATCTAAAGTACCATTTTCAAACGCTGGTTGAACGCTGCATCTGTCTATATAACACATATGAACGAGGCATAAGAAATACATTAAGTCAATAAATATATCGATTCAACAGCTTAATCAAGTCAATAAATCTATAAAGTTAACAAATTCATAAAATCTATAAATTTATAAAATAAAAGAGCCATGAAGTTAACAAATCGATCAAGTCAAATTCTCCCTCAAATCGATAAATCCATGACGTCAACAACCCCAACAAATAAAAACTTCAATTAAATCAACAAACTTATCAAATTAACAAATCCAATAAGCCAACTTCATCAAGCCTGCAACTTCTTGAAATATTCAAGTCAACAACTTTATCATATCAACGATTCACACAGCCAATATCCTCATCAAGTCAACGAATCCATGAAATCAATTCTACCATACGTACAACACATCGTGTAGTCTGAATTTACCTTAAATGAGTCTTCGTTGCTCTCGCAGAATTTGTAATGTTAAACATAGCCCTACAACATTTATATCATTGGGATGTTAACTATAAACTACAATCTAGATATAATGAGCTGGTGCTTTTACGTACAGTTAATGACTCCGCCTAGACACACGTGAACCATATGTAAATGTGAATATTATATTATTATTATCATTATCCTATGTATACTCTGTGCCCATTAGGACGAGTCCATTAAGGATCGGAAGTGTCAATATTTGAGTGGCGAAGTAAACACACAAAAACTAGACCCCTCTTACAATCACTGGTACATAATTAATTTTTATTTGACGAGTAACACGCACCATGTGCGTAGACCAAATACTATGGTCTAAATTTGGAATACCATTTATCTTTAAGTTTCTGGACCCAAAATCGTGTTAACATACGTTTAGTTGAAAAAAAAAAACGAATGCTGGATATATAGACAAATTATTTCAGAGTTAGATGTATGTTTACAGATCTCGGGGAAAAAATCACTAATAATCAACAACAGAAAACAAAAAAAGAACAATAGATGGTCCGAAGCAGGGTCGAACCTGTACTCCTGGCACAGCGCCTTGCCACGAGAAACCAAACGCTAGAGCACACCGCCAACTCAGCTATCGAAAAAAATAGCTATCATTGGCGATGTCTTTCTCGCAGGTGTACTCATGACTGTATCATAGGTTTACTAACGCAACTAGGGAATTAATTATATATCTATATTTTCCTTTTAAGAGAAGTATCTGCCGGATAGGGAATACTTGCGTTGTAAACAAACAGTTATAGGACGAAGCAGAACTATAGTTTGTTTCAGATTGTTTGCCTCCCTAATTCCAGTAATATCTCGAAAACCGTCTGATAGAATACCATGATTTTTTGCATGCGACCTTAGATTTTCAATGACGTAACGAATTTATCATTTAAATTATCGTATGTGTTACCGTTTCCTCAAAGCGGCAACTTCCTTTGATCTCCTTCATATTTGTATTTATTTTGACACAAAAAAAACAGAATGTACGGTAAATGAAGATCTTTTACACTTTTTAGAGGAAAAGGCGTAACTTTTATTTTATATAAGGGACATTATTACTTTATAATAAGAGAGTAAGTAAGTAAGTGTTCCTGTCATGCCTGAAGGTGTATAGGGGAATAAACCGCCACAATTGCACTTTTTCACAACATGCTACCCATTTGGATTGGGCTCTTTTAATTATACAACTAATATTGAATCAAATCAAAATAGGCCGAACATTCACCGAATAGAAATTATTTATTTTAAGAACACAGAATACATCGTCAACTCACTAAAAAAACAGTTCCTGAAGTGGTCCGTATCCAGAGTTTCCAACTCCAACAAAGTCACTTCAGTAAGTTCAAACAAATGAGTTTTATTCAGAATCTGCCGAATCTAATAGACGTATTACCATTTTTGGTTGAATAACCCACAGACCATCGTTTCTCCAATACTTATCTTCCTCAACCATAACATGGTCTTCACAACTAGCCCAATAATCTTTGTCTATGTTTGAAATAGCAACATTGGTAAGCTCTTTAACATCAGATAATTTGAAAGTTTTATTTTCGGATGCTACTTGCCCTTTGATCTTTGCCCAAACTAATTCAATAGGATTTAGGTGTGAGTGATATGGAGGCAGCCTCAAACATCTATGACCATGTTCTTCAATTAATTTATCTATTTGAAATATCTTTGGCCGTTGTATCTGTTTTAAAAGTGAAAGTAATTCAGGCTTGAGATACATATCGTTAAATGGTATTTGTTCCCTTGTCAGCCATGTCTTTATTTCAGCTTTAGTGCTTGATGATGTTGGAACTTTATCTTCTTGTGCCACTTTGTTATGGTAAGATGCATTATCCATGATCAAACAAGATGGTCGATCTAATAAAGGCAAAAGAGTGTCTTTAATCCAATCTCTGAACATATGACTGTTCATCTCTGAATGATAATCCTGGTTATCAGTTGACTTTGCAATAAAAACAAGTTCAGCATTCTCCACCAGACCATTATTTTTGCTCCCAGCATGTGCCACTATAAGGCGCTTTCCTTTGCTGCTAGGTACATACCTTTTAATAGTCCCATCTAATGACTGCCATTCTTTTTTTTCATTTGTGTGGTGGGCATTAATCCATGTTTCGTCCAAGTACACAATGTCATAATCTTCATTACGCATTTGTCTAACTTCACGTAAATATTTGCTTCTTGCAGCTACTAAATGAGGTTTCTCGCAAATGATGTTTCTTCCACAAGAATATTTTCTAAAAGTGAAGCCTAAACTCCGCACACTTCTCCATAGTGTAGTTTTTGATACATCAATACTGGTGTTCTTTTTAAGCCAAATCTTAAGTTTCCTTATGGTAACTTCTTCCCCTAAGTCAAACATTTTACAAATCTCTCTGCGGACAAGTTCTCTGTCAAAACTGTCTAACAAATGTTTTCTTCCTCGACTTCTTTCTTTCCTTGAACATTCACATTGAACATTTTTCACTGATCTATGAAACGACCGTTTACTTAAACCTAACACGTGCATCGTTCTCTTTTCAGGATTTGATATGCTGTGATATAGACTCCCTCGTTTTGCCTCTCTACAAAAATATAAATATAATTTCTTTGTAATATTTTGTTCAGTAACAAATTTCAACTTTAAACTCATTGTTAAGGGCACAACTCACAAAACACGCCTATGTAAATAATTGGATTTTGTATTTTTGGTGACGTTATACTAATGACGTGATACAAAAAGTTGACAATTTTAATCCAGTAAGTGCAAAACCAGAATTGCGCACCGAATATAAGAGAAATTTGCTACACATATGTGCAAATATTGACAAAAATCTGACATTTGCAATTCAATAGTGTAAACCGGTGCCTTTACCCACCAACATATAAAGGAAATTCCCAAATGAAGATGTTTAAATCATTCTTGAAGTGATATGGAAGGGTAAATACTCTTAAATTTTGATTCAAATGTGCCCAAGTTTAATCATACTTTTATCCTCCTGGTAAGCAAGCGCACAAGAAAAACCAGCAGTTTGTTTGCAATGAATTTATTTGTTCTATTACGTTATGAGATTCAGTAGGTTACATGCAAAATATCAGCACTGTAGCACAAATGGTTGCTGAGCTGTGGTTTTTTGAAGTGAGGCAAAAAATCTGAAGCGAACAATAATAGTAGTTCCAATGATTTAGACTGCAGAGATATAATAAAAGTAAAAAAGGAAAGTGCCCCGTCTCGCCAAGTGGCGTATAGGGAATATGGTGTTAGTGACCATAAATTTTACAGACCTTCAGCAGCACATGATTTTTGGGGTAATGTGGTCGGTATTACGCCCGTGCCACTTTACTTTCCCAGAAAAATGCCGGTACCCATTAAAGGCTGGGTGAACGAGGAAGCAGTCGGTTGGTATCGAAACCCACCTCTTGTCCTTTGTAGTCCAGTTCACTAACCACATGAGCTATCGCGGCTCCTGCAGATATATAATAATAAATGAATAATATACTCTATAATAATATTCATTTATTATTATGTCTCTCCCGCTGGATATATAGGATTGGTAAATTTGGTTCATTTGGTAATTAAATTTGAAGGACTGGACAACGTGTATGTCTGATATTGAAAGCGTAAAGGTAAAGTTAAGGTAAGGTACGAGACTTGAACCGGCGTCTCAGCACGCGAGTTTACACTCATATGTGCTCGGCCGCCTATCCAGAAATATTCGGAGATTTTTGGATAGTGTCGCTTCAAGCATCAAAACTCACGATGCGAGGCGACATTCCTCACCTTCCCAGGGTAATACCCTGGTACCTATTTCTGCCAACGGCTGGGTCGACCGTGGGGATATTTTTTTTTTTCCAACCACGAGTACAATTCACACTGCTCCCAGCGGGAATCGAACACGGGTTGTCCGAACGTCGGTAGTCCAGTCGGGTGGTTTTTCCAACTAGGCTACCGAGGCCCCCTGGAAAACGTCTAATGCCATAAGACTCAAATCGTGTCAATGTTGATGATTAGAAAGCGTAAAATTCTAAGTCAAATTAAGGAGAGGGTGTTGAATGAAACAAAAGCGGTTAATGGGTCTTAACATTATGGGGGGACAACAATTTTGAATTGTCAGCTGTGTCTTAACACAGCGATCTATAGTATTAATAAGGTACGCGGGGTGAGAGGAATCGCTCAAAGTTTGTAACGCTTTCAGCTTGACGATCAGAGGTTCTTTGGTTCTTTGTGTTATGGAAGGCCCCGCTATCACTGCAAACGAATTAAAATCCATAATTGCTCAACCGCCCGTACCAGTGGAATCATCAGAATTACTAACTCATCTCCCAAACAAAGAAAGGTAACTGTAGTCCCCATCATAGCAGTCTCAGCACACGCGAAAAGACATAAGGCGAAATCGCACAGAGAGTGAACACAGTCAACTGTTCCCTGTCATACGATATCATCATTCATCGTAAACAATTGGAATATCGAAACATGATCAAAACGGATGAGACAGCTCACGGATCAGAGGTTATTGTTGGTAAATGACATCAGCCGCCTATAGCATGCATTGTTCAAGATGTCACAGACTTTGGGTGACTCCGGGATTTCCTTCCCATCCCCCAGGCCTTAGAAAAACTGTAGATGGCCGTGGCCTTAGTAATGAATTTAGAGAATTAATTGTGTGAGATGTTTTGGTGGTAGTTGACGTCACTGCTCGTTATTGTGTCGCCCGAACTGAGGTCTGTACGCACCGAGTGATAGCCAATACATAGAAATTCTGAAGCGCACTCACGAAGCGGGCCTTATAATGTCTGGACTGAAAGTGGTCAGCGACTTATAGCTGACTGTTCGCGATAGGATCAGTCAACACCAAAGTCTTACTACATCTTCACATAGCAGATCTAGAAACAGACTAACCAGTTTGACCAGACGAGTGTAAATCGTGAGGAAAAGCGATCCAGCAGCCAAAACCTTTCGTACTGAAGTCGGATGTATTGGGTCGAAATTTGTAGTATATTTGGTAGTCTGCTGTAAACAAGAACACAAAGCATTTACCATTTTAAAACGTCAATTCAAAGAGGGGGGGGGGGACGATAAAGAGGAGTGGTCGCGTGGACGAAAGCAGTTGAGGAAGGGAGCGATTGCATGGAGCTGACCTCATTGTTCAAAGCAAACTTTACATTCTCTGGAGCAGTTTCCTGTTACGTTAAAATTCAGCAACATTCCGCAGTTTGTTTGAGTGGAATTAACAACGTGTTTAGTGTAGAACATCATTGTCTACACATTGTGTCTATCATGTGAACACTCTTGTGAAACATCAGTCTACGCATTGTGTCTATCATGGGAACACTCTTGTGAAATATCATTGTCTACACATTGTGTCTATCATGGGAACACTCTTGTAAAACATCATTGTCTACACATTGTGTCTATCATGGAAACACTCTTGTAAAACATCATTGTCTACACATTGTGTCAATCATGGGAACACTCTTGTAAAACATCATTGTCTACACATTGTGTCTATCATGGGAACACTCTTGTGAAACATCATTGTCTACACATTGTGTCTATCATGGGAACACTCTTGTGAAACATTGTCTACACATTGTGTCAATCATGGGAACACTCTTGTGAAACATCATTGTCTACACATTGCGTCAATCATGGGAACACTCTTGTGAAACATCATTGTCTACACATTGTGTCTATCATGGGAACACTCTTGTGAAATATCATTGTCTCCACATTGTGTCTATCATTGGAACACTCATGTGAAACATCATTGTCTACACATTGTGTCAATCATGGGAACACTCTTGTGAAACATCATTGTCTACACATTGTGTCAATCATGGGAACACTCTACACTTGTGAAACATCGTTGTCTACACTTTGTGTCAATCATGGGAACACTCTTGTGAAACATCATTGTCTACACATTGCGTCAATCATGGGAACATCTTGTGAAACAGCATTGTCTACACATTGCGTCAATCATGGGAACACTCTTGTGAAACATCATTGTCTACAGATTGCGTCAATCATGGGAACATTCTTGTGAAACATCATTGTCTACACTTTGTGTCTATTATGGGAACACTCTACTCTTATGAAACATCATTATCTACACATTGTGTCAATCATGGGAACACTCTTGTGAAACATCATTGTCTACACATTGTGTCAATCATGGGAATACTCTTGTGAAACATCATTGTCTACATATTGTGTCTATTATGGGAACACTCTACTCTTATGAAACATCATTATCTACACATTGTGTCAATCATGGGAACACTCTTGTGAAACATCATTGTCTACACATTGTGTCAATCATGGGAATACTCTTGTGAAACATCATTGTCTACACATTGTGTTTATCATGGAAACACTCTTGTGAAACATCATTGTCTACACGTTGCGTCAATCATGGGAACACCCTTGTAAAACATCATTGTCTACATAGTGTGTCTATCATGGGAACACTCTTGTAAAACATCATTGTCTACACGTTGCAGCAATCATGGGAACACCCTTGTAAAACATCATTGTCTACACATTGTGTCAATGATGGGAACACTCATGTAAAACATCATTATCTACACATTGCGTCAATCATGGGAACACTCTTGTAAAACATCATTGTCTACACATTGTGTCTATCATGGGAACACCCTTGTAAAACATCATTGTCTACACATTGTGTCAATGATGGGAACACTCTTGTAAAACATCATTATCTACACATTGTGTCAATGATGGGAACGCTCTTGTAAAACATCATTATCTACACATTGTGTCAATGATGGGAACACTCTTGTAAAACATCATTGTCTACATATCATGGGAACACTCTTCCTTTGAGTAAGAAAACAGTAACCTCTCTCATAAATTCGTACCACCGGATAAGCCAATCACATTTATAATTAACCCATGATGACGCGCATATTTGGCATGTAAACGTCTTCACTTAAATCTGGGATTTGCATCTTACCTTGTCCTCTTTATCGTCACCAAGAAGACTTATCAACCAACACATAACTGGAGTCGTCAGTCGCTGGACACTGCGGGGCTTGCTGAGGAGGGGATCTGAGCACCTATGGACATCCTCGGAGTGCAATGATGATGACCCACAAATAACTCAGTAACTCAATAATATCGTCACCAGCTTTCCTGTACTGAAAGCACTTAGGCGGCTGTCATTATTTCAGGTGGGCGGGTGAACAGAACATCTTTCTCTTTCACCATAATTTGATTTTGCAGCTACATTCATTTAGATAAACCATGGAACACAAAAATACTGACTGACATTATAACATAAGTTTATTTGAACTGAGACACCTCATGCATACACTCTTTAGCTCATGTAATTATATGTTATTATTCATTTTTTTTTCATTTACATCTTGCCATCACAATATTTCCTTCACTTTTCTTTTTTCCAAAAAAAAAAAAGCGCCGTGTTTCTATTTCTTTTACATGTCAATCATGCTAGCTTCAGTGTTTGTTATTTAATTTGATGTCTGATCAGGAAAAGATATTATTTCTCTCTCTCTCTCTCTCTGTCTTTCTTTCTCTCTCTCTCTCTCTCTCTTTCACACATACACCCACACCCACACACACACATACACACACATAAACACACACACACACACACACGCACCCTTTCCCTTTGCAAACTTTTAAATGCAGAAAGCTGATTGTCATTTGTCACGTCTTATTCATAAAGCTAAAACATCATATAGTATTGTGCTATTTTAGCATATTGCTAGAAAAAAACACGTAACCACTGCTAACAAAATCTTCAAAACGAACACATTTCTATTAAAACAATCCACTTTGTATGTGAACGATAAAACACGTCTTTCAAAAATAATATGAGAACAAAAAGGACGAAATGTCAGTTGCTCTGTCCAGGCAAGTTGAAGACCACTGTTATCGAACTCTTGCTCTAAAGAGTGCGCGACATCCACTCCCAACCCAGAACTGGTTACCTGGAGTTAATCCGTAAGTAGTCTCAGGTACACAGGCGGAGTTCGAGTACTGCACCAGCTTGACCACACTGATGGGTAACGTGGTATTAAGAGAGCAGACGGCAGTAACGAAATGTGTTGAGGAGCAGTTGAAGTCGGTGAAGTAATCTGTGATAGGGGAAACAATGCAATTTTTGCTTATTTGTATTAATACTTGTGTTTTAATATTTATCATTTTAATGTTTTCATTTATAATTCTTTAAAATAACAACATGTAACAGTATCCATATTTCCATTTATACACCCCATTTATCCTGTCATTCATGCATCCATTCATTAGACCAGAGATGGCAAATGGCGGTTCGCGGAACAGATCCGGCGGGCCAGTCTATTTTTTACCATATTAAATAGCTATAAAGAAAAACCAAATTTCCAGTTTGTTAAAAACAAAGTAATATAAAGATAATTTTCAAATAAATAATTGATTGTCTTGTTACAAATGATAAAATAAATATGTCGTCAAAATTATTTATGTATTACTAAATCACATCACGTAATTTTTTAAGATACTCTCAAGTTTGGTCCTCTAGTCCTGGCATTGGCTATAATCTAGCCCTCGGGCATCCTTAAGTTGGCCACCACTGCATTAGACCGTTATCTATCCATCTAATCATTAATATGGGGAAATAAAAGCTCAGACTACAACATCTCGTGGGGGCTGTACTAGACAGCAGCCTTTTTTCACCAGTCCTATAAGTCCCCGGCACACCTCAGAGATGGAAAGAAAGGCCGTAAAGACAGATTGAAGAAAGTTGATTATTATTCATTTATTACACCCTCACACCGTCCTCGCGTCGGTATGTAAAGAGTCAAAGCAAAAATATGCCCATAAATGCATCAAAATGCGAAGCTACATTGAAGCTAATAAAAAGACTTACGTTCTTGCCACATCAGAGCATACAGGGAAGACTTTATTCTTATTTTACTTTCATGTCTCCTTCTAGTTCGAAATTATAATATTATTATTATTTAATTTTAAATACATATTTGTACGTGTGTTGTATGTTTATTCCTGATGAGGGCCGATTGCGCCGAAACGTCGTTCTGGTTTATGTTGTCCACTAGTTATATGAAGCTTTAACCATACTGTTTTTTTCTTTAGTTTTTCATTTCTCCGTCAGTAATTATCTTAGACGACGTAAATTAGTAAGTAATTAATTGACACCGAGCCACTCGTGTCGTATGAGGAAATATAGTATCAACAACTAATTGCTTGCACAATCGTGCAGCATCTTTATGGATTATGTGGACAGCATACAATCATTCCGCCTTACTTTTCCACAGAAAAATACTCGATACCAATTTTGAGATATAGGTATAAAGAAAAATCTATATCTATCTATCTGTTGTCCTTTCGAACCGAAGACGGCACATAAGGCAGAACCACAATCTCAAAAACAGAAACCTTGCGTGCCAAAATAGCACATATTGCAGAAATTAATGCTTCTAAAATCTATGGACTCCACACAAAAATTAACGAACAGAATGGTAATTAAAGGCATGAGGGTTAGATTAGATTCAAATAACTTTTCTGGATGCACTGGCCTTCTTTCAATGTACATACTAAGATGTCGTGTAATTGATCATACAGTGGACAAAGTTATATTTACTAGAAGTGTGTATTTCAGGTACAAATATTCTTTCTTTTCTCCTATGAATGCAGTGTCGTTGATATAAAACACGAAGATGTCTGAACAAATATAAAATATCAAATGTCGTGCGCTGTCGCGAGTTAAACTGTAGACAACAGAGAAAAATAAACATCAAATGGTATCAAACAGCTAAATGTATTGAGAGACAAGACAAACTGCGACGTTTCTGCCCATTTCTTCGTCAGATACAATTCAATATGGTTTTTTGGATGGAAACTATGTAGTTTGTCTTATCTCTCTAATCGTTGAATTGCTTGAAGCTATTTTGTGTTTTCGTATCAATATAAACTCTCCATTTACTCAGAGATGGGAAATATTTCAAACATTATTTGACTTTCTACTTTGAGCTTCTGAGACAGAACTTCTTTACAGGTTCAGTCATAAAAATGGTCAACTTGATCACACATTTAATAGTGAGTTTCTACGCACAGTCTGTCATCCAAACACTTCACTTGCACACATTTAATAGTGGGTTTGTACGCACAGTATGTCATCAAAACACTTCACTTGCACACAATTAATAGTGAGTTTGTATGTACAGTCTGTCATCCAAACACTTCACTTGCACACATTTAATATTGAGTTTGTACGCACAGTCTGTCATCCAAACACTTCACTTGCACACATTTAATAGTGAGTTTGTACGCACAGTCTGTCATCCAAACACTTCACTTGCACACATTTAATAGTGAGTTTGTACGCACAGTCTGTGATCCAAACACTTCACTTGCACACATTTAATAGTGAGTTTGTACGCACAGTCTGTCATCCAAACACTTCACTTGCACACATTTAATAGTGAGTTTGTACGCACAGTCTGTCATCCAAACACTTCACTTGCACACATTCTCAAACATCAAAACAGTCATAATTATCATCATCATGTGACATACCGGTTGGCGTAGGCAACCATGTCCTTCCGCAATTGTCTATCCACAGTGCATCGTATCAATTGTGATGCCTGTTGTCCATGACACCAAACTGTCTAGTATCCTCTGTTTTTTGTCGTTTTCGATATCTGAAATGCTATTTTGGCCTGAGCTATTCTACATTTTATTTATACGGTGCATCTTCCATCTGATGTTATTATTGTCCCCAAGTATTTGAGGCTTTTCACTTGTTTCAGTTTTGTCTTGTTTATTCTTAAGTTGCATGGTGATGATGATTGTTTCTTTCATGTGACCACAAAAGTCAGTGAAACTTAATCAGCCATCACAAATGTCAGTTTATTGACACGTAATCATGAAATAGTGATTTACTTACCTATGAGACACTTCGGTGTTCTCCTCTTTACCCCTTTGTCTGTGCTCATTACCCCTCATTTGTTTTTATTGTACCCCACTCTCAGACATCTCACTTCTACCGCCTTTTGAGCACCTGTTAGTCTACTGTTCTATTCTTTCTCCTTTGTGTTTGCACATTGACCCCTGTGTGAACTCCTCTGGTTCTGTGTGCATTTGCGCACATTTCTGCACGTTTCTGTACGTTCACGACAGCCGCACTTGGTTGCTATTTCCTTTTAGTTTTGACCTCTGTTTGCACACAGGATAGATAATTTTGTTTTATTTAACACATTTCGATTGTTTTTGTTTTGGTTGTTTCGTTATTAGCTGTGTGTGTTTTTTTTGTTTGTTCCTGATGAAGGCCTATTGGGCCGAAACGTCGTTTAGTCTGTGTCGTCCACTTATCGCGTAAAGCTTCTTACATACCATTTTTTTCTATTTTTTTAATTTTTCCAGTGATTTACTTACCTGTATTTGACATAAAAAGCTGGTAGTCTGGCATGTATGAGATGTTTCTCAGGTAGACGGCACTAAATCCCAACTGGCAAACTCTGTTAGAGCCAGAGTACACGAACACTGTACATTTACTCTTGAGGGAGCATCTCACAGCACACTGGCGACTGTTGGTCACTGAATACAGCACTGCAATCGTGTTTCTCATGGAAACATCGCTGATATCCTTTCTAGCATACCTCGATTCTCTGATGACATTCGAACAGTTGAGCAACGTCGTGAGGAAGAGAGTCATCGTCAGAGTAATCCCAAACAATTGAGCTGCGTCCATCGTTCAATTAAATTCCCGTTTACGTATTTTCCAAATAGTGCTGAAAATAGACTTAACGAAGATAACCCAAAAAAAAATAAAGTAAAGTGCCCCGTCACGCCAAGTGGCGTTTAGGGAATATGGTGTTAGTGACCATACATTTTAGAGAACTTCAGTACATGATTTTTGGCATAATGTGGTCGGTATTACGCCCGTGCCGCTTTACTTTCTCAGAAAAAAATCCGGTATCCATTAATGGTTGGGTGAACCCGGAAGCCGTCGGTTGGGATCGAAACCTAGCTCTTGTCCTTTGTAGTCCAGTTCCCTAATCACTGCGCTATCGCGGCTCCACTTAACGAAGATTCTTATTAAATAGATATTAGCTCCTGCATGAAATGTTTTTTTTTTTAAATGACAGATAAAAAATAGAGGCCAGGACATTACATAAGAGGCTGAAGCAGAAAGTAAACTTATTGCAGAATGAGGAGCTAACGATTTGTAATTTTGGCGGAGCGAGTGGTGATGTGTAACGAACTATCCTACCAATTACGATGGCAGGTTTACAAAAAATGACAAAACATAATGACGTTAAAGGACTACATGCAGTCTTCTTCAGAAAAGAAGACCACAAACGGACAACGAAATGAAGATATATTCTACTGCATGTTCATGAATAACCAGAACTAGTGGATCAACGAGAAATAAAATGAAATAGTTTATGAAATGAAATGAGGTGAGAAGACAGACTAAACGGGAAATGTACTATCTTACAAGTAAAATTATTATTTTTTTAAAAATATGAAATACAACACTTAGCCTGAAAATCAAGACAGGAGCTCCGATCATCGTGCTCCGATTAGCACTGCATTTTTTTTGCCTGTTCCCTTTAATTTTTGGCCATTTAGTGAGAAAGGAATAGCTGGAGTATATAGTGACATCTGGACAAATTCAGAGAAGAAAAGATAGTGGGAAACAGAGAGAATTGTTTGGTAGGAAGTCTAACAGAACTGATAACTCAAGAAATAGAAGATGTTTAGAGTCATCGCTGCCCACGCCAGCAGACTTACTGATGATGTAGACAATTATAGTATCAATCGACATGAAAATCGATGTCCATAAGTCTTTTCTGGCTGTTTGAAACAAATATACACGGATATTTGCATCAATGATTCACGAAGAGAGCTCACAGCTTGGTCAACGTATTTAACAATGTGAGACACAAATGACAAAATATAGGATAACAAGCTTCACTTTCATTTAATCCAAACAGGCGGAAAATAAAATCTAAGACAAGATGACGTGAATGGACATACAATGAGGACAGTATTTGGTTATAAAAGGGTCAATCCATGAAGAAATCTATTTTTTGTTGAGATGAAACGATAACTACAGAAATATGCAAAAGCTAAACAAATAGTCGGACACAAAGATAAACAAATTAGAGAAAATAAATTGATGACAATAGAGAAATAAATTAGGAAATAAAATTAGATAAATCAATTATTTCAAATAATAAAATCGACACTTTAAAATCCTTAAATGGGTACTGAATTTTTTCTGGGAAAGTAAAACAGCGCTGGCGTAATACCGACCACACTACCTCAAAAATCAAGTGCGCGAAGGCCCGTGAAAGTTATGGTCAATAACACCATTTTCCCTACACGCCACGTGGCGTGACGGAGCTCTTTACTTTACTTTTTACGCTTTAAAAATGGTTGAAATCAACCAGCAAAAATGACGAGGGAGCTGTAAAGTGGAGTGTCATTTTATGTGACGGTCAAACACTGCCTGCAGGAACGTATTCATATATGTTTTAAAAAGTAAAGTAAAGACCTCCGTCACGCCAAGTGGCGTACAGGGAATATGATGTTAGTGACGATAATTTTTACAGACCTTCGGCACATTATTTTTGAGGTAATGTGGTCGGTATTACGCCCGCGCTGCTTTACTTTCCCAGAATAAATCCGGTACCCATTTAAGGCTGGGTGAACTAAGAAGCCGCCGATCATGATCGAACCCGATCTCTAGTCCGTTGTCGTCCAGTTCACTAACCACTGAGCTATCGCGGCTCCCATTTAATATATATTCTGCAATAATAATTGGTGAATCCTCACCGAGATGATGAAAACACACAAGCAAAACAAGAAACGTCCCACAAGCGACGACTTCAATGTCTTAATCAGTTGTAGAAATCAGACATTCTTGGAGAAATTTTACCTCCGCGAACTGTAATTAACGAAACACATTTGCCATTTACAGTGCACTGCATTAATAGTGCCGACTGTGCGAAGTAGTTCCATGAGACATTACCTTTGTAGTTACATAGTTCCGAATGTTTCCCATGATTGACAAGCAAGGCGTTAGAGTGTTCGAAGCGAATTAAGAACGACTCAGAAGCAATAACTTGAAGATAAAACGGCTTATATGCCTCAAACGAGGTGGAAAACAACTGGCGAGGTAGGACAATGTGGCGTCACGTGTCATGCAATGATCGATTAGATGTATCGATGAGCAGTAATTGCACTCAATGTCAAGAGTATTTACTGGCTGGAGCTTTCCTCTTCCTGTTACCCCAAAAACATGGACGGGATCATTATTGTAAATGTTTGGAGGAGAAAACAAAAACCTCGAATTTGATTAAAACTACCAATAGAGTATGAATACCACATTCGTGTGTGTGCAAATGTGTTATGTATTATTGATTGATTTGTAGATTAGTTGTAGGTAGGGAACAGGTAACTAATTGTAGTGCTGCGGTAAAGCTGTAACAAAGAACCAGTAGTGGACAGTGATGTACACTCAAATGGTTTGGTGACAGCTTTACAA